>PVKU01001408.1:0-239606 GCA_004027475.1 Anoura caudifer
CATAATTAAAAAAAAAAAAGAAAAACAAAGTCTGGATCCAGTCTGTTCTAGACGGCAACTGCGTGCTTCTCAGGATCGAGGGAGCCTGACAGGGGTCTTCTTCCTTGATTGCCTGGGGTGAAGCTGTGTGGGGATCAAATACAAAGGTATACCAATTTCTCCCAGTATTTCCCATTTCTTAGGTGAAGAACAAAGAGAAGAAACCCTATTCTTAGATGCAGTAAAATTGGTGTAAACTTTGTCAAAGAGTTAAAGTAATAGACCATAACATGACAGTAATCATTTCATTTATCCAATAAAATTAATTTAACGGAGGATTCTAAAATGGGGACGTACTTTTCAGATAAATTACTGCTCCCAGAGCTGTGCTTTTCTGACAGTAGCGCTTGTCACACTATGTCCCCATCACCTCTTGTCTGAGCCCACACTCCTCCAGGGCAGGGACACGGGAAGAGTGAGGGGCTGCCCACAGGATCTGGATGATCAGAACCCCTGGACAATATTTTGTCTCTTTGGATATACACCTACCAGAAGTTAGCTCTTGAACCAGGAACCTTTGGGAAATATCAATGCTTTATTGCCACCTTCTGGTCAAAATGTGTTTTGTGTTGGGTATTTCTTCCTGCTGTCAGTTTCAGTAAAGAGGATTTGAGAAAAGTGAGTCTGTCAACTCAGCAATCCCACATCCCAAGGGGCAATCAACGTGGATAGAATATAACTAACTCTTGAGAAATTTCCCAGGGATGTGCATGCAAATAATGTATCTATTTATATCATGTAACTTAATATTATTTTGAATATGTTAGGTTATAAAAGACATGTAACTTATAAGCTTTTTATTAGTTTACAGAGTGCTTTCACATTTGGTCATTCTATTGACTTGAGAGGCAAGTGGGGGTGGTTAATGGAACAATTTTTATTCCAATCCCATAAGAAGATAGGAAATGATAATGAACCCCTAATTTTTTTACAGATATTTCATCCTATTAATCTTTTAACCTTCTTAAAATGGTTCCATATATACTTTTTCATTAACAATTTCACTTTTAAGTTTTTATACTTACAAATAGTTTACAAATGCAACATATACATTTTATTAAAATATATATTATTTAGAAAAAATAGTTTACTAATCAACTAACATGTACACATACATTAACACTTCATGAATTACCTTCCACTTATGGGTCAAGAAGAGAACAATGGTGGTAATACTAACACGTGCAGGACGTGCTGCCTCTGGAAGCACAGTGTCTGAATTTGAACCCAAGCTCTGACTCTCACTGGCTGTGTTACTCACTCTCTAGGCTTCAATCCTTACTTGTAAAACAGAGGTGTCCTGTCTAGGGTGGGTCCCACCTTGTGCCCTGAGCTGTCAGGACAGGCTCTGGGTCCTGAACTGGGATAAGCAGGGTAGAAAATCATTATCTCACTTGGTTTTATTAACCTTTTGTAAATATATGTATAGCTTACATTTATTTCAATGTTTAATGTTAAAAATGTTTTACGCCTTTATTCAGGAGTTTGGTGATACTCTTGTGACCAGAAATATGACATAAGAACTTAACTCTTCTTTTTTTTAAATGCATTTTATTGATTACGCTATTACAGTTGTCCCATTTCTCCCTCATCATTCCCCTCCACCCTGCACACCCCCTCCCACCCACATTCCCCCCTTTAGTTCATGTCCATGTGTCATAAGTTCTTTAGCTTCTACTTTTCCCACACTATTCTTGCCCTCCCCCTGTCTATTTTCCACCCCCCGTTTATACTACTTATTCTCTGTACCTTCCCCCCCTCTCCTCCTCCCACTCCCTTGTTGCTAACCCTCCATGTAAACTCCATTTCTGTTTTTCTGTTCCTGTTCTATTTCTTTGCTTAATTTGCTTTTGTTTTAGGTGTGGTTGTCAATATCTGTGAGTTTACTGTCCTATTTTTTATCTTCTTTTTCTTAGATAAGTCCCTTTAACATTTCATATAATAAGGGTTTGGTGATGATGAACTCCTTGAACTTGACCTTATCTGAGAAGCACTTTATCTTCCCTTCCATTCTAAATGACAGCTTTGCTGGATAGAGCAATCTTGGATGTAGGTCCTTGACTTTCATGACTTGGAATACTTCTTTCCAGCCCCTTCTTGCCTGTAAGGTCTCTTTTGAGAAATCTGCTGACAGTCTGATGGGAACTCCTTTGTAGGTGACTGTCCCCTTATCCCTTGCTGCTTCTACAATTGTCTCCTTCATTTTAATCTTGGCTAATGTAATTCTGATGCGCCTTGGTGTGTTCCTCCTTGGGTCCAACTTCTTTGGGACTCTCTGAGCTTCCTGGACTTCCTGGAAGTCTATTTCCTTTGCCAGATTGGGGAAGTTCTCCTTTATTATTTGTTCAAATAAGTTTTCCACTGGTTGCTCTTCCTCTTCCCCTTCTGGTACCCTTATAATTCGGATGTTGGGGCATTTAAATATATCATGGAGGTTCCTAAGATTCTTCTTATTTTTTTTGAATTCTTGTTTCTTCCTTGTTTTCTGTTTGGTTGTTTGTTTCTTCCCTCTGGTCCACTCCGTTGATTTGGGTCCCAGTTTTCCTCCCATCACTATTGGTTCCCTGTGCATTTTCCTTCATTTCATTTATTGTAGCCTTCATTTGATCATCTAATTTGTGAGCAAAATCAACCAGTTCTGTGAGCATCCTGATCCCCAGTGCTTTGAATTGTGTATCTGATAGTCTGGCTATCTCTTGGTCACTTAAATGAATTGGCTCTGGGGCTTTGATCTGTTCTCTCGTTTGAGCCTTTTTTTTGTTTTGTTTTGTTTTGTTTTTTGGTCTGGTTGCAGCTGTTATGTAGTGAGGGGTGGAGCCTTAGGTGTTCCCCAGGGTGGGGCAGCCCAGTTGCTGGGTTGTAATGCTGTATGTGGGGGCGGGGTCCTAGAGGGAACAATGGTGCTTGCTGTGCTGTCTTTCGGATTCTAGTCCCTTCCACTGCTTCCCCTTCACCTGGATTATCTGTGCTTGAATGTGGGACCACCTGGTCAGCCAACTGCCTTGTGCGGCCTCACTGGGTCTGCACCGTTGCCACCCCGTGCCCGGGGTCCATTAGCTGCTGCCTGTGCACCTGGGGTCTGCTAGCTGCTGCTGCCTGAGCAGTCCAGGTCTACCAACCTCCACTTTTTCCTGCCTCGACTCCACCCCTCTTACCCGTCTGGGTGAATGGTTGTTGGACTTCCGTACAGTTCAATTTTCTATCAGTTCTGTTGTCTTCTTGTTTCTAAATCTTTGTTGTCCTTAATTTTGGTTGTGCAAGGAGGCACAGTGTGTCCAGCTACACCTCCATCTTGGCCGGAAGTTTCTTAACTCTTTATATCAATTATCCTAGGGTATAATTGGTTTTGCTAAATGTCATTTTGATAAAAAGTTGCAGTTTCCAAGAACCTATTGACAACATTAAGTGAGGACATTAAGTAGGCAGATGAGCTGAGTTTTAGTTAAACTGTCTCCATCTAAAAGTTATTTTACTACCCTATACATCTCAGTTGCCTTTAAACCATTTCACTAATTTATCAAGTTAATCCTATGCTAATTGATGTCCTCTGTAACCCCAATGAGCTATGTAAGCACCCAACTTTGTCTTTTCTTCTAGGTTCTGGGCATATATTGATGAATCTTAATGTGTTTATCACTATTTTATACATAGGTACATTTAATCCCAAACAAAATACCATGACTATGTTTTTTAAAAGATTTTATTTATTTATTTTTAGAGGGAAGAGAGGGAGAAAGAGAGGGAGAAAAACATCAATGTGTGTGGTTGCCTCTTGTGTACCCCCTAGCAGGGATCCAGCCCGCACAACCCAGGCCTGTGCCCCAACTGAGAATCAAACCAGTGACCCCTTGCTTTGCAGGCCAGTGCTCAATCCGCTGAGCCACACCAGCCAGGGTGACTATATTTAATAAACATATGATGATAATAAAGAGGTCATTAGGCTTACAAACATTTTGTCATTTTTTTTTCCAGAGACTGTTCCAACAAATTAATACCAGGACTTTGTTAGTTAAATATTCATTCATCAGGATCTCACATTAAATCCTCGTAAACATAAAGAGGCAAGAAGGACATATATTTAAATAAATGATAGGGTCATGTTCAGGTCCTTACTGAAATAATGAGAAGGTAAAAATGTATTCTTGGCATTCTAATTTTTTTTTTTGGTAAATTTAAATTTTCTTTCTTATATTCTTAGATATTTTTTATTGTAACAAGAGAATTACCATCAATAACTATTGCTCTATCTTGGGGAGAGGCAAGAGGGAGGGAATAAGGCTCCCCAGCATCAAGATGGATTCATTCATTAACCCCCACCCCAAGTACAAATGAGATGTTCCCCATCCCTACTCCACTGGAGGCTCCTGTCCTCTCTCTCCTATGGGTTCATGCATATCTTGGGACTATTATATGCATTGGGCAAAAAAGTGGGGGAGAGGGGATGGTCTGCAACTTCTAGACAACCTGTAGAAGAGGATGCTGAAGGGAGGAACTACTCATGGACCCCAAGGGTGGGCAGTTATCAGAGCCTCCTGGTACAGGAGCTGAAAACACTCCCTTGAATGGAAGCCGGGTAAACTACTTTCTGATGGCTCCATTTTCAAGCAGTTTTTTAAAAAGATTTTATTTATTTATCTTTAGAGGGGAAGGGAAGGAGAGAGGGAGACAAATACCAATGTATGGTTGCCTCTTGTGCCTTCCCTGCTGGGAACTGGCCTGCAACCCAGGTATGTGCCCTGACTGGGAATTGAACTGCGATCCTTTGGTTCACAGGCTGGCACTCAATCCACTGAGCTACACCAGCCAGGGGTGTTCTCAAGTAGTTTTTAGTCCCTGAGTAAATAGCCCTCATGGTAGTCCTTTCTCTGATCTACCTGCCCAACTCTGCCAGTGTAATACATGCTGTCTCTTCTTGAGCAACATTTCCTGGCTCCCATTCTAGTCTCTCACCCCCTGCTTCCTCTTTCCTCCATTCTCTTGTTCCCTTCTGGTCTTAGAAAAGGACTGTCCTTCCATAAGTGTCTTGCCTTCTCTAATAATAGTTCTTTCTCTTCCTAAATCCTTCACAATAGACTGCACTGGGGGTGAGGAGTATGGGAAAACTTACTATAGTGTAGTAATTTTTTATTCATTACTCATTATACAATCATAAAATGAAGGTGCAAAGTGTAAGTATTCAGTTGGGGGCAGAGAAGAGGGATCTGCCCAGTTTCCTTTGGCTTTCTGCCTTTATCATCACACAGGTGTTTTAGTGTTACACCCACTTATTCTTTCCTTGGGCCTCTAGGGGGAGGAAACAGGTAATGGCCAATTGACTAAAATATGGAGCAATAAATCAGAACTACTGAAATGCTATGGCTCCCCAGATATTCTTATGTGACATCAAACAGTAGGATCAGGTAGGAGAGAGTTGGCTACCCATTGTGTTCAACATAAATTATGACAGGTAAATGTTCATTAAATATAGAATTGATGATACCCTAAAAGAAATTGGATATAAATCAGGTTTCACTTAATGGACAATATTCCTCTGTTGTGGAATAAAGAAACATGTCAGGTACTTGGATTTCAGCCTGCTGAAATTCACAGGCTTCTGGAATGGCTTTCGATGAGGTTGGGTATCAGTTAGTTATTGCTACATACAATATTCTCCCAACTCAATGGCTTCCAACAAACATCGTTCATTAGTACTTTCAAGCCTGGGGTGAGGCTGGGGGGCTCCACTATCAGTTAGTTATTGCTAACTGTCTGAGGGTTTCCTGGGGCCTCTGCTCCAGGCTGGCTTAGCTGGAGTGTCTTACCTGCAATAGAGCTGTTCCATGTGTCATTTATCCTCCTTCAGAGACCAGCAGGCATGCCTGGGTATGTTTTTCTCATGGAAATGCCAGGAATCCAGGAAAGCAAGTATAAACACTAACACCTCTTGAGACCTAGGCTAGGAACTGGTCTACTGTTGTGGCAATCACCTCACTCAACTGGCCAGATTCAAAGGTGGAGGGGAGAGTCTGCCTCTTTAGTGAGGGGAACGACAAAGACACATGGCAAAAAATATGGATACAGGATGGATAAAATATTGGAGCAATTTTATGATTTCCACAGCATCTACCAGTTATAATAAAAAACTGAAGATCATATTAGCTGTAGGATTTGATTCACTGCCTAGAAGAAAACAATTCTATTATTGACTAGTGATACATACACACATACACAAACACACACAAACTCTTTTAAACAAAATCATAAAAATTAAAGGGAAAGAGAGTGGAAAACAAAGAGACAACTTGTAAAACAAAGAAAGGGGAGGAGAGGCAGTGATGGCAAAAATGAGAGCATGCTGGAGCAGTATGGAAGCCCCCATATACAGTGAGGAGGATATAACAACGATGTCACAGAAATGATCTAATTTAAAGCATTGTTTTTAAACAGAGATTTCACATTAAAAAAATCCAGATTTCTGGCTTTTCTTGAAAGGATCAGAAGCTCTGCAACACTGGGTCCACATTCCTCCATGATTCTGCAGTTCTTCAGAACTCAGTAGTGGCTGTTCACTGCTCTGTCTATTCACTTACTTTACTTCCTTAGTCCCTGGGGCCATTTGTGTTAGCTTTACACAGTACTAGTTCTACTAGTTTCTTAGTTCAGATGGGCTTCTGGAATGTTCATTACTTACTGAACAACTGTAATGGATACCCATCAGGTACCTCAACTTAATAATCAACAAAAGAAAAGCTAAAGCATCCCTCCTTCTCCCATGCAACATACTCTCCTCCAACAGTTCCATGGGCCAGCGTTGAGGATGTGCTGTGAACCACGGAGTATGATTACAATATGAGGTACAACTAACTAAAATAAAAACTACAAAACCAAAAAATAGTGAAGGATGTCAAGTAGTACGCTTGGCAGGAGCAAAAACCTGAGACCAAGGGCTGCGTCCTACCCATGGCCTGAGCCCCAGCCCCACGCCCAGCAGCCGGCGGAAAGTGCGCAGGTGCACCGTGAGGCCCATTCTGCTGCCCGTCGCTTCCCTTTCTGTCTCGGGTCCCGCCCACCGCGGGCACCGTCGTTTCCGGTTCAACCCAGGAACCGCCCGAGTCGTTTAGGTTCTTGCTTCGCGGAGCCTCCCACTTCTTTAACGATTTTGTGGCTGTTTTGGTCGCTGGGGAAGGTATTACCAATAAAGTTTTCCTGTTTCAAAGCCGGGCGGATTGGGCTGGGTCCACCCGCCTTCCCCTCGCTCGCTGCCCGCAGTTCCTCTCTGCTACACGCTACGAGCTTCAGGGCGTCATGGCCAGGGGCTGCCGCGGCCGGGCAGGTCTAAGGCCGCCTTCCGCTGCCCGTGCTCTCGCATGGCTTCTGGGGCCCCCGGCGTCCACCTCAGTTTGAGCGCAGCTCCTCCGCGCCCACGGGCCGCCACGCGCCGGACCCCATGGCCTCCGAGGCGCCGTCTCCTTCATTGTCACCCTCGCCACCCACCTCCCCCGAGCCTGAGCTGGCCCATTTGAGGCGGAAGGTGGAGAAGTTGGAACGCGAGCTGCGGAGCTGCAAGCGGCAGGTGCGGGAGATCGAGAAGCTGCTGCACCACACAGAGCGTCTGTACCAGAGCGCCGAGAGCAACAACCAGGAGCTCCGCACACAGGTGCGCGGTCCGCCTCCAGCCCTGTGCCCCATCCAGCCCAAGACCAGGCCTTGGGCTTAGCCTCTGATAGTCTTGGAAGGGCCTCCTGGCAGGCTCAGGACTACTTTGTAGAGTACCTGAAAGAAATACAAGTTCAGTACGATTATAATTCCAAGTACGTTTGGAGCAAAACTAAGTTCGGTTACTACATGTAGATAAATGCGTGAGCAGAAGTTATGGCTGGTGTGAATCGGACTGTACTTTTAGATTGTCGTCATTCTCACTTGTCGGTACTACCCTTTGGCAGTAGGCACATTTTATAATATTTTATTCTAGATCACTTCTGAGTTTATTAAAGCGCTGGACTTGAATCAGAATCCCATCACTAGATATGTCAACTGATACAGATCGTCGGTTGCCCATAAAATGAGAATGCTAGTACCACACAGGTGGAGGTTAAATCGAATTAATTGTGAGCAAACTGTTGAGCGCTATGCATAAGGTTGGCCTTCTGGGAGGTCATCATTTTGAGTCCTTTGGTGGAAGTAGGGAAGATAACAACTTTGTTAGAGACACTAAGCAACTCACTTCATTCTTGTAAAATACATTGAGGACAAATATTTTAACGCTTCTAAAAACCAGTGTAACACATTTTTTCCATCTTGATTCGTTTGGCAGTTTACACTGTGTCCTGATAAGTTATTTTCACATAACTATTAATTTCAATTAAGCTGTTGTCTAGTCCATTGTAATATATTGCTACCTTTCCTAAAACTACATGTGTAGTCTGAACCCTAAAATATGCATAAAGCATACTTCGTTATGCTTTATGATCAAATGATCTATGAAAATAATGGCTGAGTTGCAATGACTTGTGCCTTTGCTTAGAGTTATTGATATTATGACTTGATACAAAATTTCAGTTTGTTTACTCAACACCTAGTTCTTGAATACCTGCAATGTATACGACTGTGCTAGGAGTCACAAATTTAGATTGTTAAAGTGTCTTGGGGGAAGGGGAACAAAATATGACAGCCTTAACAAAAATCCTTTTATAATTCCCAGTTGTTAAATCATTGCTTGCTATAGAGAACCTTTTTAAAAAAGCATTGTTACTGATTTTTGAAGAGACAGCATTTTGGTTATTTAGTGTTAATTTTAATAGAGGTCTAACATGAAAAATTGAAATGCATGGAAAGCCTCAGTTCTACTGGTGATAGCAGTTACTCCTGGCTGTCTTCCTGGTCAGCCTCCCCTGGTGGTCGTGGAGTTTGGCTGTTAACTGTCACCCCAGATTACTAAATAGTGTTTTGACTGGAGCAGTAAAAAGTTGGGTTGAGAATTGAACGTGAGTTGTTGGAAAACATACTATACACAGGTTTTGGAGGCAAAAAAAAAAAAAGCAAACCAACCACTAGTGCAAATTACTTTGTGTTTTCAGATTTCTCACATGTAAAATGGGGATTAGGAAAACTACTTTGTAAGGTGGTTGTAAGAATTAATCAAGATGTTGTCCAAACTATCAAATATGGTGCCCAGCATGTAGCAAATACTCAATAAATGATCTACTTCACTGCAACAGTGGTAGTGGCAGAGCTGGGACTAGGGCAAGGCAATCAGTAGTCTAGGGTGAAAAATTTAAGGTAGCACTGGTTCCCAAGTATAGACCCTATGCTTGCAGGAAAGCTGAAACTTAGTGCCTCCTTAAATTAGCTCCCTAGGTGCCTTGCTTGCTTCACTCTAGTTTTAGCCCTGGTTGTACCAGCAGTTCTGATAACTTACAAAGTGCGTAGATAATCTGTATATAATCAGTTTTATAACCTGTCTCTTTTTAAGCTTTATGTATCATTAAAGGAATATTTAGAAGCTTGTTTTTTAGTTAGTTGTAGGCCTGTAATAGACATGTCACTCTTAGATTTTGTCTAACTGAGGTGTATTGATGAGGCTGCTCATCTGCCTATGGGTATTTCTGCACTCTGTTGCTCTGGCTTTGGCAGTTGGTGAGGCACAGGGAGAATAGATGCCTCTCTGAGGCAGTCACTTCTATTTTCTTCTGCTACAGTCATTAGGTCATTAGACTACTATTTAAAGGAAAAATGTACATTAAACTTTATAATTCAATGCATGGGAATTAATGTTTTTTTTTTTTTTCTAATTTAAAGAGAACTGACCAAATAAAATATTAGTATAAAAACATTGTTATTTTTTAGAACTAAAGGATTCTGTTCAAATGCCTATTAATTTAGTCAGTCTGATTTTTAAAGGGGACAGTTTGGGATTTAACAAGAAAGTCAAAGACTTAAGATTAAAAACATCTGGTTCTGGGCAGGTAGCTCAGTTGGTTGGAGTGTCATCCTAATGTGCCTGGGTTGTGGGTTCGATTCCTGGTCAGGGCACATACAGGTGTCAACCATAGATGGGTGGAGCAATGTCTCTCTCTGAAATCAGTAAGTAAAAAATTAGGAACAAAATCTCCCTCTGTGAATGTAAAAGATGAAAGAAATTCAAAGATAGGATTTTAGTTTTTCTGAAAAGGAAACTAACTGTTATTGGTGCTACTTTAAAGCTGTTACCAAGAAAAAATAATTATTGTAATTTGAGGAGAATGATGTGCATATAATTAGATTGCTCTATGATTTGTTTTCCCTAAAGCCTCTTTTTCTTTTAGGTAGAAGAGCTCAGTAAGATACTCTATTGTGGGAGAAATGAAGATAGTAAGAAGTCTGATGTAGAAGTACAAACAGAGAGCCACCCTCCATGGTCAATCTCAGGTATTCCGTTGATAGTGGAAATAGCCTAACATTGTCACATTCAGATCATATCAGCATGGAGTTTTCTTTAAATTTAAAATAGATAAACGTCTAGATAAATGTGAGAACTGGTACAAGGTTGTCTTCTCTCCATATATTAGGTATTTTAAGATAATTGCTCTTCTGATGCAAAAGTAGAAATGTATTGTCATTCCTGTAAATATGTAGTATTGCTACTGTGTTGCCAATGGCACATTCACTGAGTAACTTCTGCCATCCTGTGAGCCATTTACTCTCATATATGGTCTTCCATGCAACCAGGGGCATGTGTATTCTTGTTGATGGATTCCACTTAGCATTGTGCTCAGTGCCAGGCTGTTCAGTATGTGGCAGTGATGAGCCTACAACCATGACCTCATCTGTGGCATTATGTTGTGAGGCAAAATAACCTAGCAACTGAGTTTTAATAAGTAAAGATTGCAAGAAACAGTTTTTCCTGTTAAGTTTTGCCTTGTTTTATTTAGTACATGATTTAGCTAAATTGCTAAACACATCAATGGCATTAATATTATATATCTGTATGATGATATATTTTTTAAAAAGTCAGCATCATGGGAGAAATTTGACAGAAGTCAATCTTTGACATGTTGTCTGTATTTCATTGCCATTTGATATGCTATTAAATTGTGTGGTTAGAAATTGTTCAGATTTGCTAGTGTTTCTTTTGACAGAATACAACTTATCTACCTGTTTTCTTTTTTTTAGTCTTGCTGTGGAAAATCCAAATCTGCTTACATTTTTTTTTTTTTAGCTTGACAGCTAGGGTACTTAAAGTGACATTAGAATCAAAGATGAAAGCATCTGCAGATTTGTCTGCATTGTTAATTTTAATCTGTTAAAATTGTACAATTGTAAATATATGGTTTGCAGTGTGTGCTGTTTTGTATTCACTACCAATTTTTTAGAATGAAGTCATTTATATATATATATATACACACACACTATTCTAATATGTATCACAATTTGTTTGTGCTATAGATTATTATTATCAGACATACTATAAGGATATTAGTCTTCCAGATAAAGAGACAGAACTCTCAGTTCAGCAAGATCAGGATGTTGAAGCCTCTACTTACAATTCTAAAGACCAGTCACAAATAGAAAATGATGCTTACGCTGGTACTGATGTAACGGAAAAGTTTGAATGTGGACAAGAGGACCGTTTTGCCTCAAATTCACAGGTAATAAAATGCCTAACATGATACTCTTGACGCCAAGGCACTTGTCCTTCATTACTGTTATTTTGCAAATTGACTTATTTGGTCTATCACAACATGTACAAAGGTAAATATTCTGTGTATAATTACGCAGCATATTACATTTTTAGAGAATCAAAAATTAGAATGACTTGTTCATATATTTGTTTCCTACTTTGTTGTGTTCTAAAAATTTAGGATATACATAAACTGAAATAAAATTGGTCAGGATATTTCAACTCAACCAAAACATTTTGTATTACCACCACAATAACATCATTCACAACAAAAAATTTTTCATGCTTCCTTTATGTCATATATCCTGCCACTGTTCAAATTTCCCTGAATGTTTTACAGATTTTTTCTATAGTTTGTTTAATCAGGATCCCACTGAGGTTCATACAGCGCAACCACTGATGGTTGTACCCATAGCCTTCTCCTCTATCTCTTAAAATATTTTTTCCCTGTGGACCTGTGATTACAGAAGAATCTAGATCGTTTGTCTTAAAGAATACTTCAGAGTCTGTAGTTTGTGGATTACTTCCCTGTGGTAGCAGGCATTTATTTGTGAGTAATGGTCACTCACTAACTTCTAGTGTCTTCAAAACTGGGTCAAAATTGAATTAACTGATGTACTAGTAAATATTTTTTTAAAGTCAAGCAAATTGTAATTGATAGCCGCTTTTTCCATTGCAGAAATTGAAGGTATTGTTTAAAATAGCTTTTAAGTCTAGTTATTGTTTCAAATTTTGCTAACGTTTAAGTTGATATAAGGATATTTTGTCTTACCTGATGTGAATATCTTACCTAGGAGCCAGCCTCTGTTTTAACAACAGAAGATACATCTTTAGAAGGTTCATCTTTGGCTGAAAGTTTGAGAGCTGCAGCAGAAGCTGCTGTATCACAGACTGGATTTAGTTATGATGAGAATACTGGACTGTATTTTGACCACAGCACTGGTTTCTATTATGATTCTGTAAGTATCTGAGACCTCTTAATACTGTAATTATATATTTCAACGCTTGATACCTAATATTAAACCTGAAGCTGAACTAAGAAAAGCAAGAAGCTGCATTTGAAAATTATTTTGATGCAAAGGTATTTGATGAGTAAAGAATTACAAAATAGCTTATGATATTACACTTCTAGGTTTATAATTAAATAAATTAACTGATTATAAATTAATATTTCAGAGAGGTCTGATAACCTTTATTTCTAAAGGAACATACAAAAATGTTGGAGCATTTATTGATAAAACCATACAGTTAGCAACATTGTTGTAAAAATTTTGAGAATCTAAACTTTTTTTATTAGAATTTATAAAGAAGTGACATTGTTAATTCTAGGCTTAGGGTGAGATTTTTTTCGTTTCTAATACTTGTGAAGTAAGACTCCCACAGAGGAAGTCTTTTTCTTGAATTCTCAGGAGCATGTTTATTATTAGTGTTTTATGTCTGTGGCTTTTAAGCACTTCACTTTTTAAAAATCAGTTGGTTAACAGAACTAGGAAATCAGTGTAGAATCAGAAATATAATGGACCACTGACTAGGACAGAACCAGAAAATTAAGTTCTTGATTTATAACACAGTGTGATAGCTGTTGAAGTCTGGTACTTAATTGGACTTTTAATCAGGGTTTGATGACAATGATGATTTAACCCACATCCCCACGTATCTCAGCCTTGATGGTCTAGGCATGAGGTCTGATCCTCAGGAGTTACAGAATGTAGTGCCCAAAAGTGGGCCACATATTCATGATTCCAGTTCCTGGAAGTATTGTTAACTAGTCTAGGGAACATAATGATAATGCTGAATATCTTAGATAGGGATTTTGTATGCATACTTTGTAGATCCTCTGTAAAGAAAGGGTTTTCTTTCACAGGAGCATGCTAATGAACAATGCTGGTTAATACCCAGAAAATTAATGTTTAGCCCTGGTCAGAGTGGCTCAGTAGGTTGGAGAATTGTCTCATAAACGAAGGGTTCAGGGTTGATTCCGGTCAGGGTACATACCTAGGTTGTGGGTTTGATCCCATGGTTCGGGTGTGAACAATCCTTGGTTCAGGTGCATCTGGGAGGCAACTAACCTATGCTTCTCTCTCACATCCATGTTTCTCTCTCCTCTGAAAGCAATGAAAAAAAAATGTCCTTGGGTGAGAATTTAAAAAAAAATTGTTTAAACTCTTATTACTGAAGAGAGTAGCTATTCCTGACTTGATTTCTAGGAAAATACAGTTTCTGAGTATGTGACATTAGTCTCTGTCATTCTTCTACCTTCCTTTCTGTATCTTTCCTCCTGACATCTATTCTCTAAATGGTTAACATATTCTGCAGGTTATATGTCTCAGTAAATTAGGGACTCCATTGTTTTGCTAGTTTTTCATCTTGTTTTAACTAAATAAAAATGTAAAAATATTTTTGAAAATATCTATTTTGGACTGAAAGACGAGATTAAAAGGTTTGAGTTATAAATGTTCTGTTATTACTAGAAATAAAGATTTGAATGTGTCCATTCAGTTTTTTAGTAAAGCAAAATACAGAATTCAAAATATTTTTGTAGGAGACTTTCAAAGTATATTAAAGACAATAAAATGCAATAGTATCAACAGTTAGAAAAATAAATTATTCTTTTCCAGGAATTTTTAGTTTGATCTCAGTACATCATAAGATGTTTCCAGGTCTGATCTGCGTGGATTTATGATAAAAAAGAAAATACAGACTTTCAGATAAATCTTGGTTATAGATACTGGCCAGTATCTAAAAAATGCAGATGATTACATAATTTTATCTTTCCAGTTTTTATCCATAATTTGCCAAAGTTTGTTTCAGGGTGACTGCTTTGCTTGTAAGTCTTTAGTTAGTTAGTGTAGAATTAATTAAGTGAAGATAATTTTTTTTTGTCCTCAGCCAAGGATATTTTTTTCATTGTTTTTACGGACGGGGGAGTGAGAGAGAGAGAGAAACGTCAGTTGGCTGCCTCCTGTATGCACCTGTACTGGGCATTGTAGGCGCACCCAGGCTGGGGACTGGACCTGCAGCCCTTCCGGTACAGGGTCACACTCCTACCTACTGCGCCACACTGGCCAGGGCAGAAAATGATGATTTTTTAAAAATCAGTATCTTTGTATGTATGGAATGTTATGTTTTAATATTTATGAACTTAATTTTATTTCCACGTTTTTCTTCAGCAGTTTTAGTCATGAATGTTAAAAGGCAAATCTTTGTCTTATGACATTGAGGGAAGGGTTCAGAATTCATATTACCAAATTATTACTGTGTAATCTTAAGGATAATGAGTGCTTTCATATGGTCAGCTTTTTCTGATGCTTACCTTAGTTTTCATAACTTCTAAAAGATTTCTTGTTATAACTTTTCATTGATGTATTAAGTTGAACCATATGAAATTGCTGTCTTTGTAAGTTAAAAAATGATGAAATGTTGGCAATTTCATGATTCAATTTAATATTTGAATATACTCATTTTTGCCCTAGGAAAATTAGAGCAGATATTGAATGGTAAAGTATTTTGAAAAATCACAAGCATTTTTCACTCTGATACTCTTATTTACTATTTTCAGAAAATACTGTAGTTCTTAAAAAGTAAACATTTACTATATTTGAATATATTTGAGATTTTTATTGTTTAGTTTTCTGTTTTATCTTACATAAATAGTACTTATTGTTTTCTTGCTTTTAAAAGGAAAATCAACTATATTATGATCCTTCCACTGGAATTTATTACTACTGCGATGTGGAAAGTGGTCGCTATCAATTTCACTCTCGAGTAGATTTGCAACCTTATCAGACTTCTGGCACAAAACAAAGTAAAGATAAAAAATTGAAGAAGAAAAGAAAGGATCCAGATTCTTCAACAAATGAGGAAAAGGTATTGTCTTTGCAGTTTTTATAGTTTCCATAATAGTGATATAATTTTGCCAGAATTTTTTATGACATTGAAGATCATTCAGTAACTCTGTATTGCAAACATATCCATTAAGATAATAAGGAATCAGAATCTGTGAACCAAGGAGCGTTTACATGGAACTGTGTTCCAAGGGTCTGGAACACAGTTTCCCAGTCACTGGAAGTAGAGGAATTTCTTAAAAATTTGAAGGAGGTAGATTTAGGGCGGATAAAAATGCCCTTATGTACATAATTTGGAAGAAATTTCAGACCCTTAGTTGATTAAGTTGATGCCAGAGCACAGGTCTTAATGAAACAGAACAGTTATGTGGAGCAATTCCTTACCTGTCAGGTTAGCAAATGTTTAAAAAGTCCATTTCTGGCAGTTGTAGAGTGGATACAGCTTTCAGGAGTGTAAGTTCATATCTTTTTGGGAAATAGATTGGATGTTTGTGTCAATAACTAAAAATGTTGATAATTTTCCATTAGAAAATCTCATTTCTGGAAATTTATTATTTTTTAAATCTAAAGAAAGAAAAATGCCTTTGTAGATTATATAGCAATATTTATAAGAACAGAAAAAAAATTAAAAGTTCAAATAGCCCACACGATATTGGTTAAAAGAATGATAGTACTTTGAATTAAAAAAATGTTATCTACGCCTTAAAATGGTAGTTATAAATAATGAGGGGAATTTTAGAAACAGTTATACAAGGTTAAATTGAAAGAAGAAAACATTTCAAAAGTTATCACTGCTCTTCTGCTCATTGCACAGATAAGGTTGATGGTTTGTAGGCAGGAAAGGAGGCTTATTTGTTGTATTGGCATTTTGCGAATTGTGGCAACTATTTGATACTTCATTCGTACATTTTTCTCTCATGTTTTTCTCTTCTGAACCAAAGACAAAAAATTTTAAATGTATAATGCTGAAGTTCAAATATGGATTTGGGATTCTGTTGAATTTGTTCTCTGTTCTCTATTTGATTTGTTTCTGTTTCTCTACTAATCCCACTGACAATACCAAGAAATAGAAGAGTATGTGGCTAAAATACTAAAAATGATTTTTCTCTTTGCTTTCAAGAACTATTTTAATGACTCCTACTTGTTATTGGTGGTTGAACTGTTTGAGAACATAGGCTGTAAAAGTATTTCTCCCAAGCAGTAAGAGAACTTAAAAGGGTTATCAAAAAGCCTTTCCTGACAAACTAGAGAATGTTTGAAAGCATTCAGTGAGATTTGGGTTCAGTTAGCTCCTATAACTGTTTTCTCTTTACTGTCATTCTTCAAAAATATGTGAACTCTAGGACAGGGACTTAAGAAAAAATCTTGATAGAATTTTGAGAATTCCTTGAGGATTCTAAAAGGTAGTTGTGAAGCATGGGAGAGCAGTTAAGACATCCTCAACTTTTCTGTATTTTTAAAGATACTCTTGAGCCTCATTGTTTGTAGGTGAAGGGTATAGGGAAAGAAGAGGGTAGATTGAGGAGAATGGAGTAAATAACACAAATATGCATATATGCCTCAGTCCCCACATATAGGCCCCCTCCTTATCTCTTAACGAATATTTAATGTTCTGACAAATGGGTTTTTTTTTTTTTTAGGATTTTATTTAATTTTTAGAGAGAGGGGAAGGGAAGGAGAAAGAGAGGGAGAGAGACATCAATATGTGGTTGCCTATCTTGAGCCCCTCTACCAGGGACCTGGCCCGCAACCTAGGCATGTGCCCTGACTGGGAATCGAACCTGCAACCTTTCGGTTTGCAGGCCCGTGCTCAATTCACTGAGCTACACCAGCCAGGTGACAAATAGTTTTAAAAAAGTAGCACCTCAGGCAGTTTCGTTCCTTTTTTTCCCTTTGTTTGTGTTGTCCTGTAAGCAGTAGTAATAAAATACACAAAAGTAGAAACTTTTCTTTAAAGTATACATGTGAGATCTGTGTGGAAAAAGTCCAGCCATTGTTAATATAACCAGAACGATTTGTGCAACATGGATGTAACCTGGCAGCCAAGGAGAGTGGACTGGAATGCACATGTGTGAACAATAACAACTTCACTGTACTAGAGAGTGGGGGCAGTAGATGCCGCTGAGTGAGCATGTGTACTGTGTGGCTATCATATTCAAAATGACTGAGCAAGGAGAGCAATGAATCTGCATCACATTTTGTGATAAGCTTGAACATTCCTCTTGGGAAACTATTGGGATGAATCAGAAGGCTGTAGCTGTGGGCAACTGGTTACTGACAGCTTCATCACAACAATGCACCCACTCACACATTATGTCTGGTGCAGAGTTTTTTGGTGAAACATCAGATTACCTAGGTGACTCACTCCCCACCCCCTACAGCCCAGATTTGGCACCCTGCAACTCCTGGCTTTTCCCAAAACTAAAATCACCTTTGAAATGGAAGAGACTTCAGACCATGGATTAGATTCAGGAAAAATACGACAGGGCAGCTGATGGCGATTGGGAGAACTGTGTGAGCTCCCAAGGTGCCTACTTTGAAGGTGAGGTGGGGCTGAGATGTTGTCCTGTGTACAATGTTTCTTGTGTCTTGTATTTTCTTCAATAAATGTCTTTATTTTTTGAATTGCATGGTTGGATACTTTCTGGACAGACCGCATAGATAGGGAAATCTATTGCTATAATTCACAGTGGCTTCTAAAGTTCATAGTTGTTCAGCTCCTTGCCCTTGTTCTTGTCCTTGGTGAGTTTATGCCGCTAGAAGTGAATATAGTTCATCACGCTGAGTTTAGCCAGTCTCCAAGTTAAATCTGTGCTGCTGTTAAAAGTATGTATTTAAGATGCCTTTATATTTTATAAAATAACAGAAGAACATATGAATTCACTTTATCATGTGGCTGCAAGGTAGAAAGAAAATTCAGTGTTTTATAAACCAAAGGAAAAGGGGGACAGTAACTCTGCTTATTCAATGGTTAAAATAATAGATTTGCTTGTATATCAAAAGGCATGCCCAAAATAATTGTATAATAAACAAAAAGCTTATGCCAGGTAAGTTCAAATTTTGGAATAAAAGAGATATAACTGATTCACCTCCACTTTAAATCGTTGTATATTATCAAACCAACTTAAAAAGTGCTAAATTTTAGCAAAACTACTGTTCTACTACATTAGGTACATTTGGATCTTTGCATCTCTGCTGTAATAAAAGCCAGTACTGTATTTCATATGTTGACTTGATAATTGGTTTAAAGTTCACGACAAAATTTAGGTTAGTCTCCAGGTGTCTTTACTGTCCAGTAAGGTACTGAGCATTTGGAAGTGTAGCTGACCATAATTCAGATGTATTTAAGTGTAAGTGATGCTCAGTTTTGAAGACAGTACCAGAAATTCATGTAAAATATTTCATTGGTAGTTTTTATATTAATTAAATATTAATATATGTTAAATGGTAATATTTTGTAATTATTAGGTTAGATAAAATGATAAAATGAATTTCACTTTCCTCTTTTTACCTTATTTTAATGTGCCTATTAGAAAATTTTAAATTATAAATACAGCTTGCATTGTTAGACAATGCATTTTTATTAGACAGCATTGGTCTAGACTGTCACCCGGTCCAAGCAATATGTGATAAGGGCCTGGACTGGGACAGTTAGGACATTGGAAATAGACAAAGAGAGAGAACTGGGATAAATTGTAAACATAGTCTGTACTGCTTGGTAATTGATTTCATGTGGTGTTTAAGGGGATGTCAAATACAAGATTTTTTATTTGGATGCTAAGTAGATGGTAATGTGTTTAATGAAGAAAGGTAACATGAGCAGAAGAGGGGGTAAGATAATAGCTATTGTTATTTCTTTGCACACATATCTTCACTAATTCATTGTAACATTTAATATTATACGATGGTCATATTTAACATTATTCTCCCTACCCACCTTTTTCCAGGATTTGAATTCAGAAGATCAAAAAGCATCCAGTATTGAACATATAAACTACAGTGAGGGAGAAGATTGTGCAAATGTGAAAAAGAAGTCCAAAATAGACGTTGGTTACAAAAATAGTTCCCCCAAATTCACTGTCCCAGTGACTGGAAAGTCTATAGAATCCCCTCTTAATGAAAACATTTATAATTCAACTTCATTTAAAGATGAGAAAATCATACAGACTGATAGTGAGCCAGAAGAAGGTGAAATTACAGACTCTCAGACTGAGGACGATTATGAAGAAGACACTACCAGTGAAGATAATGTAACTGCAGAAGATACTGAGGATGAAGGTCAGTAAATAATCATTATTTAATTTTACACAAATGTCCCAGTCTGGTCATTGTAAACAGAGCAACACAATTAAAAATGTTAGTATAATGTGTCTGCCAAAAAAAGTAAACTGATTGTTTTAAATTACATCATTAAAAGTTATATGGGCTACCACGGTTATTCTTAGGGAGTAATATGTGAGTAAATGACTAACACTTGGACCTTAAAGTTTCATTGCATTGACTGGTCTATTCAATAGAACAGAAAACCAAGTTACCTATGCTTAATCCTAAAGTATGTATTAAGTTGTAATTGAGAGGGGTAGAGCAAATTGCCTTTCAAAAGTGTAGTCCATCAATTCAGCTACGTATTATGGTAAATCGTGTGTGTGCGCGCGCGCGTGTGTGTTTTGCTTGAGGATATAGAGGCATATTTTTAAAACCCAGCCTTTCAATTAGGGTATATGAGCTTATTTTGTTCTTAATAGAATTTCTTATAGTTTTAAAAAGGGTAGACTTAAATGTTCTAACTTAGAATTAAAATGCTTGTTTGTGGTATTTTAAAATTCCAAGACATTAAAAAAGAGAGATGATTATTTTATAATCATGATATATGCTGACTTTGCTGAATAGCTTTAGGTTGATCACTTTAAATTGGTCACAGTGTTAAGCCTTACTAATTATGCATATAGCAGGATTTAAGAAGGTTGTTTAAAACAGAATTAAGCCTTTTGATCAATACATTTTTATTTTATGGTTGCCTACTACTTTCCCTAGACATTTCTCGTTTTTTTCCCATAGCATTTGAATTAACATTTACCCACTTGTTTCCTTGGCAGATGAAGAAAAGATTTGGCCCCCTTGTATCAGAGTAATTGTTATTAGATCACCAGTGTTGCAGACAGGATCTCTCTTTATTATTACAGCTGTAAACCCTGCTACCATTGGAAGGTAAAAGGTTTATTGTCATTGTATTTGTGTATTTGTCTTATTCCAGTGGTGCACACATTTCCTAAGAATTATCTTGAAATGTGCATGGCACTTATTTTTCAAACACTTATACATGGTACTCAGAAAACATTATTGACACTTACTTATGTCATGTGCTTCTGGAAATCAGTCAGGGGTGTAACTTTGCAGTCCTGAAAGGGGACTGCCTATGTAAAGGGATAAAATCTCGGCGATACCCTTCCCAGAGATTTTGTCATTTTCTTACCTTTTGTAATGCCTGTTTTAGATTAAAATTACTTACCTAAACCCAATATTGGCTTCCTTCTCTGCTTCTTTTCCTTTCCCCTTTGTAGCTCAGAACCAGCTTGCTAGAGAGGTAGGTTTTAGTCGTGAGTAGGATCATTCCTTTCTTTAAATGGAAAGATAATCTATCCTTAATTCAGATTTTATGCAATATCTTAATTTTAAATTTTTGGAGGACAGTGTGCTCCTTTTATATGTTGTTGTAGAAATGGGAACGTAGTCAACAGATCTAGAATAAATAATTAACATTAGTACAAAGACATTTTGTCTCACTGGGTGTTTGTTAGCCTGAGGTAGAAGTACCAAAGAGTAAAAGCAATTCTGGAACCTCCCTTCAAGTAGAAAATCTAGAGTGTGAATAAGGAAACTAGACTTAGTGGGATAGAGAGACTTGCATTTTAACATCTTTTTTTTAACATGATCTTTTAAAACAAAAAAATCTTTTAAAAATTCTTTTCATGTCTCTAAGAGCTACATTTATATATACTTCAAAAATTATTAAAGACATTTTTCTTTACTCTGCAGAGAAAAAGATATGGAACATACTCTCCGAATTCCTGAAGTTGGTGTCAGTAAGGTAAGCTCTTTGCTTTTACAAATATAGCACCTTGATGTAATTTTATAAATAATCATCATGGCAGAAAGCTTAGGGTTTTTCCCATTTTAGTCAGTGTAGTAATGCTAATAAAAGCAACACAGATTTGTTTATTCTACTGCTTGAGAAAAGAAAAATTCTTCATCACAATTTGAGTTAACTAAATTATGTTTCACTTTCAACAGTCTGGAGCAGGAATAAAATAAGTGGATTAATTTAGGTATTTAAGTAATACCCACTTAACAGATATTTATTGAGTAAAATGAATATGATAGATATTAGGACAATTCAAAAAAATGAATCAGACCTGGATTCAGGCTACTTTTAGTTGATGGTTACTTTGAGTCCAGAGTATTTTACAGCCCAGGAACAATCTATCCCTACCCAAAGCTCTTCATTTACAGTTTTCTCTAGTTAAGTCTAATGGTTTCTTTTAAAGAAAGAACATATTCAGGAAAAAGAGCAGTTGAGTCTTCAAAACAAACAAGGGTAGAGTTGCAAGTTAAATCATAAGTTTTTTTTAAAAAAAAGGTTTACTACTGAGAGTCTATACTTTATATGTATCTTTTTTTACTATATTTTCTGTAGTTTTTCCTCCTCCCTTGTGTGGTTGTCAGCCCACCCCCTCCCCCGTTTGTTTTTCTTTTTTTGACCTTTAATCATTCCTGTTTTGTTTCTGTTTAATGGGTCTGTACAGTGGATCTGAAGTATATATTTTATATGATTTTTATCTTTGGAATTAAATTTCTCACTATTAGTTTGAAAGTGTAGTTATTTTTACTACATTTAGACTCATTCAGAGAGAAGTAAATCCTCATAATCTTGACTCTAACCAAATTATCACGCTATTTAATTTTCTTTGCCACCAAAGAAAAACATGATGTGTAACTGAAATAGCAAAGAAGTCCTTCCCCCACTGCAATCTAAAAATACAGGTAGTTTTCTGATAGCATTTCTGCTTTTTCTTTCTTTCTTTCGAACTCGCGTGTCCGCTGGTGGGGTCAGTAATTTATGAGCTGTGTGAAATCAGCTTGACTATGTATTATATCACACATATCCAGGAAGATGAATAAATTAATACACCCTCGCCCCCCTCACTTTTGAAGTTCTTTATATGTTAAGAAACACATTTAAAAGACAGACTAAGACAGTCAGACAATTATGACAAAATGTATTTTACATTTTAAAACTCACACACATTCAGCCCTGTCTGGTGCGGCTCAGTGGACAGAGTGCTGGCCTGCAAACCAAAGGCTCGCTGGTTCGATTCCCAGTCAGGTTACATGCCTGGGTTGTGGGCCAGGTCCCCAGTAGGAGGTGTGTGGACACACACTGATGTTTCTCTCCCTCTCTTTCTCCCTCTCTTCCCCTCTGTCTAAAAATAAATAAAATCTTTAAAAAAATAAAACATACAAATTCAGTTTTTCAAACCCCACAAGGACACCAATAGGTGAATGAGTAAAGGACATACACAGTTTACAGTGGAGGAAAATCATAGTAAACCTGAAAACCATTCAGTCTTTCTAGTAATTCAAGAACTACAATCCAAGATGTCAGTTTTCTTTCATCATATTTATTAAATATCTCTCCTATTGGGAACATAATTTAGAACAGCTCTTTCAAATAAGATTTCAAGTCAAAAGACTTGAAAATATTTAAATCCTTTGATATAGTTATTATTATTCTAAATGACCCAATTGAATACAGTGTACAAAAGACATGAAGAGAAAATTTATAGAACAGGAAACCAAATAGCTAATAAATACAAAAAAGTTTTCTGCTTCAGTACTAAGCAGGGAAATGCAAATTTAAATCACAATGATAAGATTTATTTCACACCTATTATGCTTGTAAAAACAAGTTTGACAATACTAAGTGTTAGCTAATGCTGTATAGAACAACAGGAATTCTTATAGACTACTGTTGGGAATATAAATTGGTACAGCCACTTTGGAAAATAATATGGTGGTATTTAATGAAGTTTTAAGATTCGCATATACTGTAGCTAAGCAATTTTATTGCTCAGTATATACCCCAGAGAAACACTTGTCTTGTCCACAAGAAGGTTGCATGTATGAGAGCATTCATAGAAACATTTTAAAAGATGATAAAATCTTGGGAAAAACCTGGATGTTCATTATCAGAAAAGTATGTAGATTGTGGGACATCTATACAATGGATTACCATTTGGCAAAGTGGTACAACTGCGCAACAACTGGATGGATGTATCTTATGTCAAGTCAAAGAAGCAAAATGAAAGAAATAAGTACAGTAGCATACATTTATCAGAAGTCATTAACCTATACATCTAAGGCCTATGAACTTTCTGTATATAAATTATATCAATAAAAATCCATATACTATGATTCATTTATATCAAGTTCCAAACTAAGCAAAATAAGCATACCATTTATGGGTATATACATATGTGGTAGAAGTACAAAGAGATGATTAAATAAACATCAAACTTCTGAAAAGGAAGGGTGGGGGATGGACAGAGTGAGATACGCCTCTATTGATAACCTATTTTAACTATCTGAGGCAACTATGGCAAAATTTATTAAATCTGGTTCACGGGTAGATGGGTTCAATATATTCTTTTGTGTGTTTAAAACATTTTATAATATCTATTTAAAGAACAACCGTATTGCAATATAGTTTATGTACCATATATTGATACAATTTAGGCATTAGAAGTATATAATTGAAAGGCTTTTATATATTCACAGAGTTCTGCAATCCTCATACCAGTTTTAGAACCTTTTCATCACCATATAAACAAAGTCAGTAGTAGTCACCCCCCAGTTCCTTCCAACCCCCACAGCACTAGGCAGCCACCAATCTTCCTGTCTCTGGATTTGCACAGTCTGTACATTTTATGTCAATAGAATTATATCACATGTAGTCTTTTGTAACTAGTTTTTTTTACTTAGCATGTCTTCAGGATTATTCCATGTTGTATCATATGTCAGTACTTAATTTCTTTTTTTTATTGCCAAATAATATTCCGTTGTATGGATATACTACATTTCGTGATTCATCAGTTGATGGGTATTTGATTTGTTTCCACTTTTTGGCTATTAAGAGTACTGTTGCTATGAACATTTGTGTACAAGCTTTTGTTTGGATGTATTTTTCCATTTCTCTTGATATATACCCAGGAGTAAAATGGTTGGGTTGTATGGTAACTCTCAGTTTAACCTTTTGAGAAACTGCCAGACCCCACCAAAACAGCTGCACCATCTACCACATTGTGTTGTATATGAAGTTTTTAATTAAATATTTCTGCAGCTCTTTATCCAATTAAAGAGACATGTAATGAATACATGTTCCATATATGTGAAGCACTGTATTATGAACTGAGAGGTAAGCAAAAATGTAAACTAAAGTAAGCAGTAATTGTACGCAGTACAGTGCAGTAACTTCATATAATGTGTTATATAAACAAAGTGCTGAGGCATGAGGTTAGAATGATTAGTCTTTAGTATTCAAAAACTAGAAATCTCTCCGAGAAGTTGACCTTGAATGTTGCAAGTCACCTTTTGTATTAAGAATTTTTAATGATATGGACAAATATTTAGATTAAAAAAAACTTCAAATTGTTTATATAGTATTGTCCCAACTATATTATAGAAGTAGAAAAGGCAGGACACTACCTTTAAATTATTAATGGTAGTTATAGGTGGAATTATACATGACTTCTTCATCTGTAGCCTTCACATTTCTACCAGAAATATTATAATGCATTTGTATTCAGAAAAAGTAATAAATAATAAAATCTAAATAATCAGAGACTGAGGTCCTTTGTATCCTATCATAGAGAAATTGTTATCTATGGTTAAAAAAAGTATGCTACTTTATAATTCTTGGTTTCTTCTTTTTTAAGTTTCATGCAGAAATTTATTTTGACCATGACTTACAAAGTTATGTTCTCGTGGATCAAGGCAGCCAAAATGGTACAGTTGTTAATGGAAAACAGATTCTTCAGGTGAGTGTATATGTATTGATTAATTACTTGCACATTATTTAAAAAGTTGAACTAAATTTTTTTATTCCTGATATCCACAATTATTATACATATCATTTGACTCGGTCAGTGTTCAGGTCCAAATGTGTTGCGTGGAATGGAGTTCCCAGAAAGGGCTGAAGGAGTATATGATAAGTGGATACTTGGCTATTGACTTTTGACTTCAAATTATGTATTTGTGTCTTGTTTTTAGAGCTGAATGCACTTTAAAGCTATTCAGAGTAAATTTTTTCAGCAACTTTAGAGGCCCTTCTTTTTGGTGTATTTTTTAAAATTTATTTTAATGAAAATGTTGCTAAACTATAAACTCCTTGAAGCCAAGGGCTATGTCTACTCAATTAACTCTTCTATCTTCAACATGTAGCAAAGTGCTTGGCTCTTGTTCTTAGTCTATAAGAATAAAAATAAACTGGATTATCATGAGAAAAGAAGAAGTAAAAGGAGAATAATGATACACTCATCCCCTTAACACTTCATCTTTTTTGCTGTGATTATTTGTTTTGGTAATAGATTTTCAGCAGTTCAGGTTGGGTATTTCTCTGGCAGGACTGGACATGGAGATAGGACATTGTAGTGTGGATAATACAAAAACCAGCAGTTTCTCAGTTCAGCTATCTTAGCCAATAGTAGAGCATCATGGGTCATCAGGTTGTGGGTATGTGTGTGCATATGTGTGTCTGTGTCATTGAGAATCATCTCCAAAAAGTTTTTTTGTTATAATGAGACATTACTTCCATTTGACATAAAATAATCATACGTAACACTTTTGGATTTCTGTTTTGTGGTCTTTCCCCTCAGCCTAAAACTAAATGTGACCCTTACGTACTTGAGCATGGAGATGAAGTGAAAATTGGGGAGACCGTATTGTCCTTTCACATTCACCCTGGCAGTGACACCTGTGACGGCTGTGAGCCAGGGCAGGTCAGAGCTCACCTTCGTCTTGATAAGAAAGATGAACCTTTTGGTATGTGAAACACACCGTTATCTGTGGGCATGAGACCTTTTTAATTCACTGGGGTGTTCTGAAAATGTATCCCTTGGCTACCAGCTTTATATCTTGATATAAGGAATTTTGGTATAATACTGTATTGAGATAATTTATATTTCTATGAATATTATCAAGTGAGACTCAGAAATGAAATGTTTATCAGATTGGAGACCTAGGCTAGCCAGTTATGATTGAACCTGAGTTTTCTATGTAATAACTTAGCTAGATTTTATAGCATTAGGTTACTTTTTGACCAGGAGACAGTCATTAGCTCTGTTTTTGCTAATCTAGTTTAGTTGGCTTTTGAAGCAGCACTGCATTGGTAGCTAAATGTTCTTCAAAAGAGTGATTGTGACATAACTACAGTAAAGATTGGTTTCCTTTTAACATCTGTTTACTGATATGAAAAAGTCATCCACCACTAAACTCTGTCGTATAATATTGTAACATAGAAAATAATAGGCCAAAATATTAAGAGTTATCGGCTGATATGTTTGCTTTCCTACTTACAGTTTATTTTGATCCATCATCTGTGTATATACCATTATTTTCTGTAGTAAATAACACTGTAGGAAGATGCTGTCTTGCTTTAAACCTACTCATCTAAGGCTTTTAAAATTTATATAGTTCAAATGAGTAAGAACTAATTTTTTCACATTAAGTGTGACATATTACAAAATAACATGGATCTTGGGTTCTGTGATTTTTCTTTTGCACAAGCCTATGTTTCTTTTAGAAATTCACAGTATTTCTGCATTTGGGATTCTTATATAATACTCATATCAAAAAATTAAGATGTTTGGTGTTTCTTTTGTTATCTATACTGTAACATTCCTATGATCTTTTGAGTTTTGGTTTACTTTCCAAGTAGATTTCATTACCAAATTATTGAAAGGACATCATCACAACCCAAGATTCCTTTATATTAATGTTTATTTGTACTTTCGATTAATCTACAGATGGACTACTGATACCACTAGTTGTTAATTATTAAATATGAGCATTAATTTTATATAAAATCTGTCAGATTTAGTGAGTTTTTCTTTTTAAGCCAAACTTGCTTTTTCTTTTAGTTGGTCCAACACTAAGCAAGGAGGAAAAAGAGTTGGAAAGGAGAAAGGAATTAAAGAAAATACGAGTAAAATATGGTTTGCGGGTAAGGATATTAAATATTGCTATATGTGTTCAAAATTGTGTACCTGGTTTTGAGTAAAAATGACTTTAGTACATTCTATATGTAAAATTATTCAGAATTACTTTGAGATTTATATAATTTATTTGTTTACTGTTAACTGTTAAGGTTGAAGTAGAAAATGATAATAGGAAGTCAGGTCAAGATGCAGGCATAGGCAAACACACTTCACCTCCTTGCACAACTACAGCAAAAAGTATAGCTAGGCTACAAAATGAATATCACCCAGATGTGTCAGAAAATTGAACTGTATGGAAGTCCGAGAACCGAGGATTTAAAGAAGCCACGTTCATCTAGATAGGTAGGAGGAATGGAGACACGGAGAGGCACAGAGGTGCAGTGAGGGGCTAAGATGAAGAGTGGCCTAGAGAGGTGCAGAGATGCAGAACGGGTGGTCCCACATGCATGTGTGATGGATAAAAATTGGGAGGGATAACTTGGGAACAAGGGATAACTCGGGAATGAAGGATCCTAGCCCCAGACCAGATCATCCAACCCAGGTTTTCAGCACCAGGAAGATAAGTTCCCATAACTTCTGGCTAGAAAAATGACTTGGGGTTGGGGTGGCAGAAAAAACTTCAGGATTCTCAGGAGGCTCCTCTTAAAGGGCTCACAAGAGACGTAGGATTTACACATTCACCCCCTCTGGGATTCAGTACTAGGGCAATAGCTAGAAGGGCACCAGTGGCATATGGGGAGAAATTGAAGAGCCTGGCAACAGGGCGAGTGCCAGGAGACAGCTTCCTCCTGGGCAAAACTCTAGAGTCTGGACAGTGTTGTCCCCTTTCCAAGCCCTCCTCCACACAGAGCCACATTGCCCACCCTGGCTATGACCTAAGGCTCCGTCACATACAACTCAAAGATGCACTTTTCTGCAATAGGCCATGCAGCTAAGATGGAGTCAAAGCAGCTCCCCGTAATACACAGAAACAAACACAGGGCTGCCAAAATGAGGGGACAAAGAAATATGTCCCAAATGAAAGAACATAAGAAAACTCCAGAAAAAGAACTAAACAAAATAGAGATAAGCAGCCTGTCAGATGCAGAGTTCAAGACACTGATTATCAGGGTGCTCAAAAACTCATTGGATACATCAACAGCATAAAAAAGACCCAGGCATAAGTGAAGGTTACATTAAGTGAAATAAAGAAAATTCTATAAGAAACCAACAGTGGAGGGGATGAAGCCGAGAATCTAATCAACAACTTGGAACACAAGGAAGAAAAAAGCATTCAGTTAGAACAGCAAGAAGAAAAATCCAAAAAAATGAGGGGAGGCCTAGGAGCCTCTGGGACAACTTTAAATGTACCAACATCCGAATCATAGGGCTGCCAGAAGGAGAAGAGGGAGAGCAAGAAATTGAAAACTTATTTGAAAAAATAGTGAAACAAAACTTCCGTAATTTGGTGAAGAGAATAGCCTTACGAGCCGAGGAAGCACAGAGAGTCTCAAACAAGATGGACCCAAAGAGAACCACAGCAAAACACATCATAATTAAAATGCCAGAGGTTAAAGAGAGAATCTCAAAGGCAGCAACAGAAAAGTGAATAGTTACCTACAAAGGAGTTCCCCTAAGACTATAGCTGATTCTCAAGAGAAACTTTGCGGGCAAGAGGGACTGGCAAGTAGGATTCAAAGTGATGAAAATTAAGGACCTACAACTCCGATTACTCTATCCAGCAAAGTTATCATTTAGAATGGAAGGGCAGATAAAGTGTTTCCCAGGTAAGGTAGAACTAAAGGAGTTCGTCATCATCAAGCCATTATTATATGAAATGTTAAAGGGAGCTGTACAAGAAAAAGAAGATCAAAACTGTGAACATTAAAATGGTGACAAATTCACAACTATCAAGAACTGCATCTAAAAAACAAACTAAGTAAACAATAGAATAGAAACAGATCATAGATATGGAGATCCCTTAGAGGGTTATCAGTTGGGAGGCGGAAGGGAGAGTGGGAGGAAGGTTGCAGGGATTAAGAAGCATAAATGGTAGGTATAAAACAGGGGGATGTTAAGAACAATATAGGGAATGGAGAAGCCAAAGAACTTATGTGCGCTTTCATGGACGTGAACTACAGGGCGGGGATTGCTGGAGGGAGGGGGGTACAGGGCGGAGGAAGTCAAAGGGGGAAAAATTGGTATAACTGTAACAGTAATCAATAAAATGTACTTAAAAAGTGATAATGGTACCCTACATTGGAATAGCCATATCTGGTTTTTAAAAACTTGCATGAAAATGTTGCCATGGAAGAACATAGTTGAAGGACTAATGCTGCATGATTTCAAGACTTATTATAAATATAAACCATAGTAGTTAAGACAGTATAATATTGGCATAAAAATAAACAGATAGGTCAGGGGAATGAATAATGAATCCAGAAACAGATCCATATAGACGTGTGTGCGTGCACGCGCGTGCGTGTGAGAGAGAGAGAGATTTTAACAAAGGTGTGAAGGCAATTTGGTAAAGATAGTCTTTTTTCAACAAACAATGCTGGAGCAGTTGGATCACGATATGCAAAAATAACAAAAAGAACTTTGATTCACACCACACAATATATAAATGAACTCAAAATGGATCATAGAGATGAATTTAAAATCTAAAACTATAAAACTTAGAAGCAAATTCTTTTGTTAGGTACCTAACACCAAAAGCACAATCCATAAAAGAACACCTTAATAAATTGCTCTAACTCCAGTGATTCTCTTTCTCCAAAGATACTGTCAAGAGAACAGAAAGATAAGCCATAGAATAGGAAAAATATTTGCAAATCATATATAATAAAAATCATGCCTATGTTTAGAATATATAATGAAGTCAAAACTCAATAAAAACAAGTCAGTTAAAAAAATGAGCAAAAGATTTAAATAGACACTTCAAATTGTCTGATGTACAGAAGGTAGATAAACACATAAAAAGATGCCCAGTATCAGTAGTCATTAGGGAAGTGCAAATTAAAACCAATCAAAAAGACTGACCAGCCCTGGCTGGTGTGGCTCAGTGGATTGAGTGCTGGCCTGCGAACCAAAGGGTCGCTGGTACCATTCCCAGTCAGGGCATATGCCTGGGTTGCGGGCCAGGTCCCCAGTAGGGGGCGTGCACGCAAGGCAGCCACTCATTGATGTTTCTTTCCATCTGTGTCTCCCTCCTTTCCCTTATCTAAATGTTAAATAAAAATCTAAAAAAAAAAAAAAGACCATACCAACTGCTGGTTGGCATGTGGAGGAAGTGGAACTCAAACACTGCTGGTGAGAACATAAGATGCTGTGATTACGTTGGAAAACAGTTTAGTAGTTTTTTTAAAAGTTAAATTTATAATTCACCATTCTACTCTGGTATTTACTGAAGAGAAAGGCTAGTAAACAAATGTTCATAGCAGCTTTTTTCTCTAATAGCCAAAAATGGAAAATATGTGTTAATCATGAATGGATAAGTAAACTGTGGTATATCTATATGGCCAAATAATAGTTGGCAATAAAAATGCATGAGCTATTAATACAGGCTATAGTATGGATGAATCTTAGTTATGCTGAGTGAGAGAAGTCAGACAGCAAGAGTACATAGTGTGTACTTCCGTTTATAAATTAATAAAATTCTAGGAAAGCAAACTTAGCCTGTGACATAAAGATGTGGTTGCCTGAATACAGGAAAAGGAAGATGCACAGGATGGATTACGAAAAGGTATAAGGATACTTTTGTGGGAGATGAATATGTTTATTATCTTGATTTTGGTGATGGTTTCATAGGTGTATACACATCTCAAAAGTGTCCAATTGTACACTTTATGTGTAATTTAATATATGTTAATATACCTCAATAAAGCTATAGAAAAACATTGCAATTTAATCCTGTAAGTAGACCAGGAAGGTAATTAATATTTTCAGTTTACATTTAAGAAATGAAAGGTAAGGACCCCCCCAGTTAGGTCTTAAGTGTATTTGTCCAGTGCTTTTTACACTTCGTAAAGATGAGGGGAAAGATGTGCCAAAATAATGTATATTCTGCAAAATTGTATTTGTTGTTACTTTTGTACTAAGGAAGAGAAATTATAATAAGAAAAATGTCACGGGGCTAATTTTGGAGGAAAATAGAAGGTATATAAGGAGAGAATAAAATGTTTTCTCAAAAATTTTAACTCAGTTTCTGTGTCTTCTGGGGGAGAACAACTCATTAGGAACAGTGGTTCTGTTTTTCTTCTCTGATTAAAAGCAAAATTAAGTAAAAAACTTCTGTGGTACTTTCCTTGAATTGCTCTACAGCCCCTAACATCTCTGTGGATGAATGTCATAGTCCTCTCACAAGGATATGTGTATTGATTTTAGAGCTACTGGGGAGGTGAGAGAGAATCACACATGTAAGAGAGAGACATTCATCGGTTGCCTCCCATACAGACCCCAGCTGGGGATTGAACCTGCAACCTAGGTATGTGCCCTGGTCAGGATTTGAACCCACAGCCCCTTGCTCCAACAAGCTGTGCCACCTGGCCAAGGCAATGCCATCCTTTTTATATAAAGATCAGCAAGTAATAAGGAGGGGTGGAGAGAAGCCTTCTGTGATGCCACAAGCTGAATGGACTACCTCCTCTTGTCGCACTGCCACATACAGTATGATTGGCTAAACCAATCATACTGTAGTTTGCTAAAGATTATGTATGTCTGATGGGATTCTAAATTTCTTTGCATTCCATCACCTAGCCTGGAGTTAACACACTCGTTATTCAGTAAATATTTGTTGAATGACCGATTAATTTTATAAATGGAGCTGTATTGAAACCAAAAGCTATTATTTATTACTAGAATAAAAGTGTTTACTTTTTATCCATTTTTAAAAAGACTTCCTACATTTTCCTTTCTAAAGAGCAGTAATTAAACTATTTTACGTCCTTAGAGAAAAGGAGAAATAGATTTTTTCCAACCCAGAGGTTCTGCGTATTTTTTTGAATACTGGTAGTTGATATGAGAATATGAATGCATAGTATTAGTCAAAGTAAACTGTATTTCATTATCTTATGATTACATATTATAATTTACATATTTATATTCTACTTTGTTAATTATATAATTTGTTATATATTATATTACATATTAATTATATATAATCATAATTTGCTATATATAAATTGTTATATATAACAATTTGTGTTATAGTACAATTTCAGATAACGTAAACATCTTAAAGGAGATAGAATAAAAATAGTATATTCAGTGACTTAATTGTCTTTATTTACATCATTGTTTAATAGAGACCACATTGAACCATATTTGCAAAGTGAGGCAAATATGCAGATGTTACATTTCTATTTATCAGCTTTGTGTTTTTTTCAATGAGTATTTTCTGTTTTTAAAGAATACAGACTACGAAGATGAAAAGGCATTGAAGAATCCAAAATATAAAGACAGAGCAGGGAAGCGTAGGAAGCAGATTGGAAGTGAAGGCACTTTCCAGAGAGATGATGCTCCTGCATCTGTTCATTCGTAAGTGTTGACTTTTCCAAAGTACTTTTCTAGAGTAGTTGTACCAGTTGTTTTTAACTTACTCATTTATTATAAATGTGACCTAAATAGTGTCTTAGAAATCAACTACCATCTTAATTTTTTTAAAAAGTGAAATTACTGATAGCAACAAAGGTCGGAAGATGCTGGAGAAGATGGGCTGGAAAAAAGGAGAGGGCCTAGGGAAGGATGGTGGAGGAATGAAAACTCCGGTAAGACTTGCATTTTCTTCCACTCTTTATTCTTATAGTAGCTGTGTTTACTGTGTACCTGATGTGTGCCAGGAATTGCCTTAAAAGCTAGCAGTGTGGTAGCGAGTAAAAACAGATGATTACTACCTTTGTGGCATTCATGACTACCAAATACATATGTGTGCATTGTTTTGCCTTTTTTTTTTTAAAGAATTTATTTCTTTTTAGAGAGGGGAAGGGAGGGAGAAAGAGAGAGGAAGAGAAACATCAGTGTGTGGTTGCCTCTCACGTGGCCCCCACTGGGGGGACCTGGCCTGCAACCCAGGCATGTGCTGTGATTCTGGAAATCAAACCAGCAACCCTTTGATTCACAGGCTGGCACTCAGTGCACTGAGCCACACCAGCCAGGGCCATTGTTTTGTTTTTAATGTTTTTAGGAAGTCTCTTAGAATTGAAGTTTTCTTCAGTGGAACTGGGGTACATAAATGTTATTTCCTGAGCCAAAGGTTTTCCTGTATCTTTTAGTTGTTTTTAATGATTTCCTGGTACTAAGCATTGCAGGAGTAGGTATAATGTTATTTTATAAATAGACAGGTTCTGTATTAGCTGGAGAATTTATTCTGGGTTCAAGAATCAGATTATGTAACAACAAGCAATAGAAAGAAGAATGTTTGAAAACAGTGTACAGTGATTTAATTCTACAGTCCCATGGTTCATCAAGGTTCAGATTATCTTTCACAAAAACCTAACAGAGTAACATGACTAAAGAACTTTCTTATTTATTCCTTGGTACCTAAGGAAATAATGAATTGGATCACTGTGAGTTTAATGCAAACTTTCTTATTTCATTAAGATATAATGGGAAGAACTTGGGTTTTGTTGTCAGACCTAGGTTAGAATATGTGCTGTGTCACTTACTGTCTGTGGGACTTAAGGCAAGTTTGGACTTCAGTTTTCATATGTAAAGTTGGGGATGATAATAACTGTTTTTCAGTGATACCGTGAAGGTAAAGGCCTCAGCATGGTGCCTGACATAAATTTAGGCACTCAGGCCCTGGCTGGTGTAGCTCAGTGGATTGAGCGTGGGCTGTGAACCAAGGGGTTGCCAGTTCGATTCCCAGTCAGGGCACATGCCTGGATTGCAGGCCAGGTCCTCAGTGGGGGCCATGAGAGGCAACCATACATTGGTGTTTCTCTCCCTCTCTTTCTCCCTCCCTTCCTTCTCTAAAAATAAAAATAAATAAAATCTAAAAAAAAAATTTAGACACTCAGTAACTGGTAGCTTTTAATGGTTTTCAAAATAATGAGAAGTATTCCCCTCTTATGAAACTAAGCAATCACGTTCTTTTTATGACTCTTAATGTATAACCTACCTGTTCACTTACTTGGGTGAGACTAGGACGGTAGGTTTAAATACATCGTTACCCTTACCTTTGGGTAGAGTGGGGTGGCAGATTCTGCAGCACTTCAGTGAAATTCAGTGCTATTTTAGGAGCAGCGTCAGCTGTCCTTATTGGCAGGCAAGACAATGCAGAAAAATGAGTTTTTATAAAAGTTCCGTTTATAATCATATAGGTATTCCTGTCTGTATCTGTTGCATTTGATAGGTTTTTCTTTTACATTAATCTTTTCTAAATCAAAGAATTATAGTTAAAATACTAAGTTGGACAGAGCAGATTTCAGTGTGCTTTTTGACTTGTACAGTAAATAAGCCCTTTGCTCTGCCTTTGGTAACAGATCCAGCTTCAGCTTCGACGAACACATGCAGGCTTGGGAACAGGCAAACCATCCTCGATTGAAGATGTTCACCTTCTCCAAAACAAGAGCAAAAAGAACTGGGAGAAAGCACGAGAGAGGTTTGCTGAAAACTTCCCAGAAACTAAACCTCCACAAGATGCACCAGGCACAGTGCCTTGGGTCAAAGGGACTGTAGAGTGAAGGTCAGTCATAGAACACAGTTCAAGCTTTTTTAACAGAGTCTGGAAACTCTTACTTCATTGAAGAACTTTTCCCCCCAAAAGAGCCAGTGGCATGAGGGTGCAGCATCACAGTTTACCCTCTCATGATTCGGAAATGTGTAGTAAAGTGTGGTTTGTAGTTTTTTTTTTTTTAACCCTAATAAATAGTGACTTAATCAAGTTATTCGATGAGTGGATTAAAGTTCACAGGGCATGGATGAGCTTATCAAACTTTGTTATTTTTATCTTGTCACTTATAAGATGCATATAAGTAGCTAGCCATGTAGGCAAAGTTCATGTACCCACTAATGATTTAAATGTACATTTGTCCTTGTCTGCATAGATTCATTGTTGTGAGATGTGCAACAAAAAAATCAAAAGTTTATAAAAACAATTCTGATTATATACATTCTTGTTTAAGCCCTTTAGAACTTAGATAAAAAATGTTGAGAAAAAATGGGCAGTGGTGCATAAGTTTTATCCTTGAAATAACGTAAGTAATATTACTGAAGCACTAATGAACAGGTGACAAATAGAATATTAGCCTTTCATGTTTTCTTCTGTGAAGAATCTGTTGATTTGTACTATATGAAGCATTTACATTGGTTTGTTTCATAGCTGAAATATTTAGATATGAACAATTGAGTATAGTACTGAAATATTTAGCGTGCTAGCATTTGTAGTTTTGATAAATCCCATTTCTGGCGATAAGAGTTTTGCCACAGAAATCTGATTTCTACTACAAACAGAGTAAGTACCTAGCCAGGGTCTCAAACTGAAGTATTTATTGAAAATGTTCTCAAATGCAATAAAAACATTATAACATCAAAAAGAGTGATTATTTGAACCAAGGATTTAAACTCACTACCAGCCAGAATTTTCCTTCTTAAATTGTCAGAGCAGTAACAAAGGGGTCTCCTCAGATGCTGGAGAGCTGCATGCAGCTCTCCGAGTGCAGAGGGCTCTGCCCTGCCAGTGGCCTCTGTCCTTTGTTCAGCGTTTCTCTCAGCTCTTTGCTGGGAAATTCGTGCCTGACTGTTTCCTGGCAGTGAACATAAGCTGTGGCTCCCTCATCTGCTGTAAAGAAATGTCTTCAGGATTTGGAATAGGAAAGGGAAATTCTGAAAAACAGTTGTACAGAAAAAAGAGGTAATTCGGAAAGAAAGGCTACCTACTGGAATTTCTAGTCTAAGTGCCACTTAGAAAGAAAAGGGGATGAGGAAATAAAAAGAAATTCGTTACTAAAGATGAGACACGTTACCAAATTGCCGAGTCCCTTTAGGCCTAAGTTGGGATAATCAGAGGCCCTAGAACTCCAGACCCGGATAAAGTATTTTTCTATATCCTTCCTGGCCACCTACACACCCTAACACATACATACGTACATTAGACTTGGAGGCAACAGGAGTTGCCTGAATTATTTTCTCTAAAATAGAAAAACATTCTTCAAGTGTGGTTTTGGTTCTGGTGCCCTGTATGTAAGTAATGACATAGAACTACCAAAGTAGACATTTTTCCTGGTAGATCTTACTCATTGGGTTAGTGTATTGTGTATATATTTCCCATTTTTATTATTAGATTTCAGAAAACTTTTTTTATTGTTTCCCTTTGTTAAGAAAATGGAAACTTGAAAATGGTGATAAAAATTGAAATGTATGTGATATTTGCGTTATTAAAACCGTTTGCAGATCCAAGTCTCAGGGCTACACTGTATAGTGGTTAAAGCACTCGTAATGTCTGGGTCTGATTTCCAACTGTGAAATAATATTTATCTCACATGTCTGTCTAGAGTAGAAAATGGGAAGATTTATATAAAAGCACTTTGTAAACTGTAAAAGTAGTACGAATGTGAGCTTCTGTTTGTTTAGAAGCGTAGGTATGAATTATGTACAATTTGGATTACACATAAAATCGTTTTGTTTTTAATATTTTAAATTATAGTTTATTCACACAGTATACATTAATTTAATAATTATGCATTATACATTTATTTTAATAGCCTTTACAGGTTTATTTTAAGTGGAGCTATAAGTTGTTGAATTTGAGAACTCTAACATCTTATACTTTTGTCAGAACATGAGAAGCTTGTAAAATTGAGAACAGAAGAAACCATCAACATTAGAGCAAAAATAACAGAGTATTTTCTAGAAAAAATAGCTAGGAAGCACTTTCTCTTAAGAGAGGAATTTTTTTCTTTTTTTAAAACAGTTGTCCCTTCTGATTGTTTCATTTTTGTTCTAGCTATAAACTTAGGAAAAGTAATGCTTCACCCAAATCAAATACCTTGCAGCTGTCCGTGTAAAAGATTATTTCTTAATTTGGTACACTTTCAAAATGCAGGCAAAAGAAGGGAGAAATCGCAAACAGCGCAGCAAAGGAGGTTGGGAGGTTGTGCGCAGAGGTCCAGTTGCAGGACACAGGCGTGTGCTCAGCAGGGAGCCAGAAAGGCGTCGCTGGCCCCAACACGTGAAGGCGTCTCAGGAACAGTTGGAAGTATTTTCTCTCACATTTTGTTCTAAATGTGCTGCTTACTTTTGTAGGGCATCACTTACGTCTTCAAATCTTTGATTCAGAACGTTTTATTTTACTTTTTTAGACTCTGAAGTTGGAAATACATTTGGATTCTTTAAAATGAGTCAGTGTTCGCATGTGTGTCTATTTGTGTCAGCCCAGGCTTCCTCTCCGCCTTTCTGCTTTACTATTCTCAGTGCTGGCTCATGGCTTTGTAGTTGCAAAGTGACTTATGGAGCTTCCTTCAGTCATCACATTTATGTCCAAAATAGGAAGAAAGGGTAGAGAGAGTAGTACTCATGTTCGTTCTCTTTTATTAGGAAAGCAAAAGCTTACTCAGAAGCCATCATAGCAGACTTCCTCTTAAGTTCATTAGCCAGAACCTGATGACATGACTACCCAAAGCTGCAAGGGAAGTTGAAATGGTAGGCGATAGACCTGGGATGGGTAGCTCATTTGGTTAGAGCACCATCCTAGTACACCAAGTGTTGTGGGTCCGATCCCCAGTCAGGGTACGTATAACAAGCAACCAGTAAATGCATAAATAAGTGAAACATTAACTCATTATTTCTGACTCTTTCTAAAATCACTGCATTTTTTAGAAGTATTTTAAAACCTAAAGAAAATAAGAAAGGAAAGGTGGACAACAGCATGGTCTTAATGGACGTAAGCCAGTCATGAACGATCACCCGAGGCCGACCGTGTTGCTGCTGGAATGGAATCAGGGTTCGGTGAGCAGGGCAGGAGGGGGACAGTAGAATGAGCAGGTAACTTAACCAAGGGGGGGGGGGGTTGTTAAATTGTGATGCGGTCCTGCCATACAATACTTCGTCACCCTTCAGATGAGTAAGATAGAACTATATATACTTTGATATAGAAGAGTATTTTTACTACATTGCTGATTTAAAAAAGAAACAGATTATAGAAAAGTGTGCATAGCATAATCCCATTTAAAAAAATATATGGGTATATATTGAGCTGTTAATTACCTAAGGAATGAACAGACTTCCACTTTTTATTTTTTATTTCTATATTTGAACTTTAAAGTAGGTATAATTGTGTGGTTAACTAGGTGTAATCATACACATTTATAGCAGGTAGGAGTAGAACACCAGGAAACGGAGAGGCCTTTAGGGCTCACCCCCAGGCTTTTTCCTTACTCTCATATGCCCAATTTCATTTACCATCTGTATACTTTGAACCTTCCAGGTTCGAAGTATACATAAGTGCAGCTTATCCAAGGTTGAATCCATAGTCTTCTCCAAACCTGGTCTTTTCCAGTGTACTCTTAGCTGGCAGCACCATCTAGCCAGCTGTATAAGCCAGAACCTAGGAGTCAGCCTCTGTTCAGTACCACCACCTTCTCTCGCCTTCCCCCTAATTTCCAAGATAGTAAATCAGTTCACTGTCACCACTCACCTGGACTATTCCGTAGTCTCCTCACTGGTCCCCATGCAGCCACTCCTTCCTCCCTCAGCCCATCCATACTGTAGACCCCGTGTTTCACAACTCCTTTTTAATTTTCTCCTGTTGAAACCCTCCGATGGCTTCCCCTTACTCTGAGGACAGAACACAAATCCTAGTCCATGAGACTCACCCGGTCTTGTCACTGCTTTGTTTTCCAGTTATCTCAGAGCTCTCTTCCACTTGTTCTGTGGGCTCTGCTGTGCTGGCCTCTCCTTCAGTTTCTTCTTCAGTTTCTCAAATATGCCATGTCCTCTCTCCTCCCAGGGTTGCTTATATTCCGTTATGTCTGGAATGCTCTCTCCACTCTTTTACCTAGTTAGCCCTGCAATATTCTTTAGATTCTGCTAATTGATTCTTTTTCAGGGATGCCTCCTTTGTCCCCCTAGACTAATTGCCTTTGATAAATGTTCTTGAAAATCCATATTTGTTTCACTTAGACTGCTTATTTTGGTTCACAGTTATATATGAATCAGGGTGACCTGTAGGATATTTGTCTGTCTAGATTGTTGCATGCCATGTGGGCAAGACCTTGGTTTTTCTCACTGTGCATTCCTAGTGCCTAGCACCAGGCCTGGCGTGTGCACTCACAGGCATAGAAGTGAAAGAGCAAGGCGGGTTTGGGGGACTGCAAGTGGCTTCCTGCAGATGGAGTTTTATGTGACTGAGGAAACATGGAAGGAACTGAGGCTGCTTAGAGAATGTCATACAGTGGCTCTCAGGTCGTTCTGACCGTGATCCACACTAAGAAATACAGTTTATATCACAGTTTAGTGCATGGGTGTCTGTGTGTGCATATCTAATGAGTTTTATATACCAGTACTTGGCCATTAGTTCATGTACTGCACTCTTACTTTTGTTTGCCAAATCACTGATTCCGAACACTGAATTGATTTCATAACCCACTCACGAATTGTGCCCTGCAGTTACGCAACATCGTTGTAAAGCATGGCGACAGAACCTGTGGCGTTGCTTTGGGAGCTGCATCTGTGTGTGCATGCACACGCTTGGGGAGGGTGGGAAGGGGTTAGGATGCCAGACTTGGGCCTCCAGTTCTCGTGCCTGTTACCAGAATAGGTCTCTATTGATCTGGTTTTCAGTTCAGGCTTCCAAACAGATTTCATATGAAGAAAGGTTTTCAATGCTTGAAGAAGTGCAGGCGGAGTGGGGTAGGGTGAGAGGAACTGGGCCGCTTACCTACATCCATTCTAGCATATTGTGTTAAGAAATTTGGACTTTATCCTTTTTGACGATGAAGGATTTTAAGCAGGGAAAGGCCCTCATTAGATTGCTATATAGCAGAATAACTGGCTGATGGATGAGAGGTAGAGCGGAGGCTGGCAGACCCCCTTGAAGGCTTTTTCATCTACAGAATGTTTGCTGAGCACCGCCAGATGCTGCAGAGCCCTGTGCAGGCAGACACCTGGTTTGTCTCACCCGCTGCTGTGTCTTCAGCCCCTCCCAGGCGGCGTGTAGGAGGCGCTCAGCAAGTACTTATTGGTAGGATGGATGCAGCACATTTGTGGTGTGTCAGGCACTGTGCTAGGCACTTAACATATTACCTTCTTTATTTCTGACAGAGTTTTTTAAATTAGAAAACAGGCTTAGAGAGGTTTTAATTTTGCTCAGCATCAAAAAGCCCATGTGACAGAGTGGCAGAGCCAGGGTTTAAATCATGATCATTTTCACCCCACTGGTTAGGAGCACAGGTTAAAGAGTCCGACTGGCCAGGGTTCAAATTACAGACCCACCACTCCTGAGCCAAGTGCTGTTTAAAAATGTAATTAAAAACTGGGTAGCTTAATGTCTTCATAGGGTTGTTGGAAAGTTTAAATGAGATGATAAGGCGTATGTGGCACTGAGCAGTGTCCAGCCCATAATAAAAGCTCTCAAGTACTAGAAATTATTAGTGTTACTATGCCATGCTACCATGACCAAGGGCACAGCTGTGGTAGATCCTGGAGTGGAGATGGTGAGTATTGGAGCCAGGGAGGCTGAAGTAAGTTGGTGGGCTGTCTTCATTCCTCAAGGTGATGCTTGGAGAAAGGTATGACCAGAAGACTGAGCAGGGGCTGGGTTTCTTCATGAATATTAGAGAATGAGAAGGAGCTTGATAATGAGAAAGGGTGGAAGCTATTGTAGATGACCCTCACAGTCCTCAAAGGAGGGATGGATTCTGCATGACTTTGGAAGAGGAACTGCCTGGAGGCCTAGCAGGCTCCCCCCGGCTCTCAGTTCCCTGTGGGAGCAAGGAGCTGCAGGGAGAACTCTGAGAACTAGATTTCAGACACTCTTATGTGGAGATATTTCAACAGCATGCATTCATACAGCAGGTATCCATGAGGTGCTTTATACAGGCCCGGCACAATTCTTGGCACTTGGGATACAGTAGTAAACAAACTGCGTAAGACTCCCTGCATTCTTGGAGCTTACATTTATTTCTTACATACTATTTGGTAGAATGTAAAGGCCATGTAGTCAATGAAGGTCTTAATAGTTCCCAAAAGAGTATTAATCCAAAATAGTTTTTGTTCATTTAAAAGTTTTTTCACAAGCCAAAAATTCTTAGGGTAGAGGAGGAAGGGCAATTTGGTTTGTTGTCATTGTTTAATGTTTTCAGATCTTTCTTCAGATCTTTTTAGGGTGATCTTGTAAACTCTGCCTTCAAAAAAATCTTAGTCGTGTTTTTGAGGGATTTGAATGTGTGGCCCTTACTGATGCTGCAGCCCTCGTTTTATTGTGTATTTCTTCTCATTACCTGAGAATAACAGTAATTCTGCCTGCTCAGACGTTTGGGTTTTGTGGTTTGAAGTCTAACCAGTAGATCGTTGAAGTACAAAAAAAATGCAACACTAACCAGGTCACTGGATTGGAGCTGATGCAGAACATGTAAATCAGGAACTTTGCAGAGAATGAGGAGCAGGCGCGCTTGGCAAAGTTCCTGTGAATGGAGGCAAACAACGTCTTCTGCCTGCCGAGTAAGAATGATTTTCTAGAAATTGTTCCAGCAAAAAGCTGGCTTTTTTCATCTATGTAGAAATGCCATGGTATTTCATTGCCCAGAAAGCAAAAGACAGGGACAGGTCGGTGGAATGTTATTAAATGTATTTTAACACATGACAGTGTGCTACTTAGCTTCTGATCACGAGTAGACTTCAGAGGCCAGGAGGCTTGCCAGCTCACTCATCTGGTCATTACTTATGGTGCCCAAAGGCCCAGGAGAACATATACTGAAATAACAAAGCTTCCATTAGCATTTACTGCTTTTCCTTACCCTTCATTTTAGTACTATGAAATCAGATCTTAGAGAATGTCGTAATTAAGATCTTCATAAAAAGAAACATTCAATGTTATTTCATATATGTAATGACTCCCAGTGCTCTCTGAATTCATTCACATCATAATGATCATGCTACCTTAACCTTAATATACAACACTATGAAGGTCAATTTATGAGCCACACAAAAACCATTATCGTTGATGTATGATGATCATACCATATTATCCAGAAAAGTTAATTTGGTTAATTGTCTACCACATTCACCAGACTGTGCTCTGAATAACTGTCAGCTCCTTTAAAAAATCGAATTTGGGACTTCCGGCCAGGATGGAGGTGTAGGTGGACACGCTGTGCCTCCTCTCGCAACCAAGATTGAGGACAACAAAAATATAGAACCAAAAAAAACCCCAACCAGGACAGAGTGAAAAATTGAATTGTATGGGAGTCTGACAATGATTCACCCAGACCGGTGAGAAGGGCGGAGTTGGGTCGCAATGGGATAAGATGGTGGCTGGTGGTCCCGGGCATGCAGTCACCCCAGGCGCACAGGCGGCGGTTGCCGGACGTGAGGAGGCCAAGCAGGGTGCACAAGGCGGCTGACCACGGACACACATTTGCGCACAGATAAAACAGGCAGCAAGACAGACTGTGTGATGCAGGGCCCCAGCACGGGGAAGTGAAGCCTAAAAGCACCCGTTGAAAATACTTGTGGGGGCTGAGGTGCCAGAAGGGAGTCCCAGCCTGACGGGAGAGTTCATTGGGGAGATCCATGGGGTCCTGGAGTGTGTGCAGGCACCCCCCGCCCCCATGGAAATCAGCACCAGAAGGGCCCAATTTGATAGGGGAAAGAGGCTGAAGGGACTGGAATCCGTGAGAGTGTGGAGCAAGTGCCATTGTTCCCTCTCGGGCCCCGCCCCCACATCCAGCATCACAACCCAGCAACTGGGCTGCCCCGCCCTGGTGAACGCCTAAGACTACCCCTCACTACGTAACAGCCGCAACCAGATGAAAACAAACAAAGAAAAGACAACAAAAACCAAGCTTGGCTCAAAAGAGAGAACAGACCGGGGACCCGGAGCTAATTCATCTGAGCGACCAGGAGGTAGTCAACCTATCAGACGCACAGTTCAAAGCTCTGGTGATTAGGAAGCTCACAGAATTGGTTGATTTTGGTCACAAATTAGATGAATAAATGAAGGCTACAATAAGTGAAATGAAGAAAAACGCACAGGGAACCAATAGTGATGGGAGGAAAACTGTGACTCAAATCAATGGAGTGGACCAGAAGGAAGAAAGAAACAACGAAACAGAAAAGAAGGAAGAAACAATTCAAAAAAAATGAGGAGAGGCTTAGGAACCTCCAGGACATCTTTAAATGTCCCAACATCCGAATTATAGGGGATACCAGAAGGGGAAGAGGAAGAGCAACAAGTGGAAAACTTATGTGAACAAATAATAAAGAAGAACTTCCCCAATCTGGCAAAGGAAATAGACTTCCAGGAAGTCCAGGAAGCTCAGAGAGTCCCAAAGAAGGTGGACCCAAGGAGGAACACACCAAGGCGCATCATCATTACATTAGCCAAGATGAAAATGAAGGAGACAATTCTAGAAGCAGCAAGGGATAAGGGGACAGTCACCTGCAAAGGAGTTCCCATCAGACTGTCAGCTGATTTCTCCAAAGAGACCTTACAGGCAAGAAGGGCCTGGAAGGAAGTATTTCAAGTCATGAAAGTCAAGGACCTACATCCAAGATTGCTCTGTCCACTAAAGCTGTCATTTAGAATGGAAGGGAAGATAAAGTGCTTCTCAGATAAGGTCAAGTTCAAGGAGTTCATCATCACCAAGCCCTTATTATATGAAATGTTAAAGGGACTTATCTAAGAAAAAGAAGATGAAAAATAGGACAGTAAAAAGACAGCAAACTCACAGATATTAACAACCACACCTAAAACAAAAGCAAACTAAGCAAACCACTAGACCAGGAGCAGGAACACAGAAATGGAGATCACATGGAGGATTTGCAACAGGGGAGTGGGAGGAGGAGAGGCAGGGAAGGTACAGAGAACAAGTAGCATAGATGGTGGGTAGAAAATAGACAGGGGGAGGGCAAGAATAGTGTGGGAAAAGCAAAAGGTAAAGAACTTACGACACATGGACATGAACTAAAAAGGGGGAATATGGGTGGGAGAAGGTGTGCAGGGTGGAGGGGAACAATGGGGGAGAAATGGGACAACTGTAATAGCATAATCAATAAAATATAATTAAAAATGGTAAAACAAGATCAAATTTTTCCTGGAAAAAATGAGTATTTGCCAACTTACAGATTTTTTAAAAAGATTTATTTATTTATTTATTTTTGAGAGAAGGGAAGGGAGGAAGAAAGAGAGGGAGAGAAACATCAGTATGATTGCCTCTTGTGCACGTGCCCCCACCCCCCCACTGGGGACCTGGCCCAGCCCTACATAGGCATGTGCCCTGACTGGGAATCGAACAGGCAGCTCTTTGGTTCACAGGCCAGCACTCAATCCACTGAGCCACACCAGCCAGGGCTTAAGGATGTTTTTTAAAGAGCGTGCCAGCAACTGCAAGAACTGCTCTTAAAGAGGGATTCCAGAAGTGTTTAAGCATGGAAGCATTTGGGGGAATCACTGTGTCTTCCAGGGTGACTACTTTGATGGGAAAGTACTTAGGTGGGAAGGTGTTGACATGGTTACTTGTGAGATTGTTAAGGTTACTTTGTAGTCACAGGTCATTTTGAGCTGTGACCAGGCTAGCTCATTTGGCAAATCAGGTTGAAAATTATGTTTTGACAGAAAAATGGCTCTATCATGAAGGGAAATGAAGGCAAACCTTCATGATTTGTGTGCATCTGTTCTCACGAATCACCCCAGGGAAACTGCTCTGAGATTCTTTGGATTGGTTTTGAACTCCTGTTCAGATCCTTGCAGGACACTTGGTTCCATCCAAAATGTCCTTGATATTTGGTCCTGTACCAGATCATCCATGGAGACATTTGGTTTACACCAACCCATCTACTTAACCCCAGGAGCTATGTATGGCTGGCTGGGTTACTGAGGCATGACCAGTTATTGGCAGTAGAGCTACTTCAGAATTATTGGGCCAGTAAAAAAATGTATGAATCCTGTAAACCAAACGTGTAAACAAACATTTATGGGCTATTTGAACCTAGGAGTGTTTGCTAAACATGGTTGTTTTGACAGGACCAAAACAAGGACCATGTGGCAGGGACGAAATATGCTCATGGACAGTTTTGACTGGACCAAATCTCAAGGATCTTTGATCGTGGACCAAATGTCTCCATGGGTGTTTTGAAGAGGACCACGTGTCCACTAAGCATTTAGATAACTAGAAGTCATAGTGACTGGGTTTCAACTATGTGTCAGCATAATACCGTGCCTAATCCTCATAACAACCCTTTATGGTATGTATTGTCCTCATTTTCCTGAGGAGGGAATGGGATTTCAGAGGGCTTAAAGTGGTTGCCATGGTGACACTTCACATCTGTAGTTGGAAACATATTGTAATTCACATCTGACTCCAAAAGCGTGGTCACCTCCTCAGACATCACCACCTTGCCTTCCTAGTCAACAGTATCCTTGTTAGTGTACAAATTTACCAGTGTTCTCAGAACAATGGAGGCCTCCAATTTTTCCCAGAGGCATGCTTCACACCCACCTTCCAGGTATCTGTCTCAGAAAAGTCAGAGTGGTCGCTGCTCGGGCAGAGGTAATGAGATGTAAAGGGGGAAAGATTAGGATCCCCACTGAAGCATTGATTTCTGGGAAAGGAGCCTGTAAGCGCCTCTCACACCCCTTCCCAGACCCGTGCCAGGCAGTCTGATGCTGCGGTTAAGCAGAGTAACCGCTGTCTCTCCATGTGTGTGCCCTAATTCCCGGAAGCTTTCAATATGTTACCTGGCAGGGGAGAATTAACATATTAATTCTAACCATAAGGTTAGGAGAGTGTTCTTTTAATGCGGAAGAGGGAGACCGAGTGATGCAATGTGAGATAGACTGGCCCTTGCTGGCCTTGAAGATGAAAGGGGCCACAAGCCGATGCATGTGGGAAACCTCATGCTTTAGAAGCCGAAAGAGGCAAAAAACAGATTCTCAGAGCCTTAAAAAAAAGCCAACACTTTGAGATCCATTTCCTGACTTGCAGAACTGTAAGATAAGTTTATGTTGTTTTGAGCCACAAAATTTGTGGTAATTTGTTACAGCAGCAACAGGAAACATACAGAGGCCAATATTGCTTCCCTGGGGAAAGCTGGCTGGCACTCAACACTAGGGCTTGTAGGTGGGATATAGCCACCAGTGACCCAAGTGTCAGCAGGCACTCAGGCCAGGACACAGAAGTCCAGCCCTGATGAAGAGAGGGGCCAGAGGAGAGGCCTGGAAGGAAGCTGAACTGTTTGGCCCCAGATATGACCAGGATCCATGGATGGAGCTCCAGGCTCCAGTCTGCTACTTGCTAGCTGTGTGGTCCTCAGCAGGCCACTGGGCCTTGTTGAAGAGTGGGGCCTCATTTGTAAAACATGGACATTTACACCTGCCCTGCCTGTGGTGTTGTGAGCACAAAAAGAGGATGCTGAGAGCATGCTGATCACTGCCACACACGTTTCCATTCTAAGTATGAATCTGAGTCAGTACCTCAGTGCTGTGGAAGAAGCAGCTTGATACACAATTATTTTTAATAACCATACATATGTGACTTTCAACAATTTCTTCTAAATCTGCAGTTGACAAGAAAATCCAATTGAACAGAGCAACTGATTCACCCAGAAACATCCTCTGATGTTTCACTGTATTTCATGTCATCATAGCATATTAAAGTCAAAAGGGACCTTAACAGTCACCTTGTCCATTTTCCAGACAAAGGAACAGAGTCCAGTTGTGGAAAGGCAAGAAGTTCAAACCCTCAGAAATAGAATTCCTTAATGACTCCAGGGCAGCAAAACAAAGCCCGGTGTTTCGGAATCTACTCTGAAATATTAAAAGACATGGATGGCTATTTAAAGTAGAAACTCAGCCCAAACCAAGCCAAACCCTTTTTTCTTCTCCAACCCCCAAGGATGACAAACTTAGGTGCCTAAAGGGTCCTAACTGTTTCAGGCTTGGTTGCCATTACCCTGCTGTACCCACACCCCCTCTCCATGCCAAATTTCAACCCAAAGTGGCATCAGGGCAGGAGCTGAGCTGGGTTCAGGGCGGTCTGCATTCCGGTTCCAGCCATCCAGTTCACTAATGCAATGCACGCATTGCTCTCAAAGGCAGAACTTGGGTGAGGCATGTCACTGTCACCCATCAGTAGTGACAACTCTGAGCAGACAAGGCCACAGCCAGAGAGGCCAAAGCAATCCCCAGAACCCACCTGGGCATTCCCCAGTCCCACCATTTAGTTGACATCGAGATGCCAGCTCAGCTGGTTGGTCCTGATAGTTCTTGTGCCAGCAGAGCACTCACAGACAAGGGGGCAGAATACTGTTCAGGAGGCTGAAGTCACGTGAGCTGCCATGGCCACTATCTCCTGGTACTGGACAAGGCACCCTGGGACTCAATTTTCTCTGTTGAGTGATGGGGTTGGACTGGATAAGGGCTACATTTCCTTCTAGGCTTTTCTGGAAGTAGGGGTTATATAGTCCTTCTGTTGGAGATTTTATTTTAATTGAGGAAGCTAAATGCTGATGGTGAGGATTCTTCATTTGAGAAATGTAAATAATTCTATATTATGAAATTGCAGTGGTGTATAAAGCAGAAAGTAGAACGCCTTCCCTTACCTCTCACAGCCAGCAGTCATCAGTCAGGCTGTCCATTCTCCACCCTGCCCGCCCTGCTCCCCATCCCTGAACGGCTACTCTGATTCTCGCTAGCTGTCTTTCTTGAGGGACTGCTTAAGATTCCAAAAGTGAATCTTTGCTTATTTTAACAGTTCTAACAATTGATGAAATACTGGGTTGGCCAAAAAGTCTATATAGTTGTTTTGCAAAACAAAAAGATACTATTTGCATTTTCACCAATAACTTTATTGATTTTGGTATTTTGAGAATGTGGCTATCTCCCTCATAGTATAAACACTGACTGTTCTCAATGAATGTCTCCATTTGGTCACTATCTGTTTCAACTGGTCTACCCGACCATGGAGCATTGTCCAGAGAAATCTCCAGTGTGAAACTTCACAAACCACTTTTGACATGGTTCAATCAGTCACAGCACCTCCTCCATACACTGCACAAGTCTTTTTGTGTTTTAGTTGTGTTTCTACCTTTCTTGAAATAAAAAATCATAATATGCCCAAAATGTTGCATATTTTCTTCCATCTTCAATATTAAAATGGCTACATAAAAACTCACCAATTTTGATAAGTTTTTAAAAAATGCACACTGATATGGCAGCTTTCACAATACAATCTAACAAATTTGTTTGGAGTAAAGTTAGAGATAACTAACTGCTACTACAGCCATCTTATGAAAAAAAAAGTGAAACGAACTTTTTGGCCAACCCAATAGAAGAGTGACATTTTGTAAAAGTTTTTTTCCTTCTAAGAAGTCCAAATTCAGATCTTACAGTCAAACTTATAAATCCACATAAAGAAGTTAAATGTCAGTACTTAAGAGAAATAACTTTTACTATTATTAGAGTAATGCAAAAATAGCAAAGAATAAAATGCATAAACATGGGATTAGCAGTTTTACCAAGTTCACAGGTCTGTGTGGGGTGGTGGTGGTTGTTTTTTCTGCTGTTCTCCCCAGACTGGGGCACTGCGTTTGTATTACTTCAGTAGTGAAAAAAATATTTTTAAGAAAAACATTCCTGATAATGACATGCTAGAGTAGTTGATTGGATTCAAATCAAACAGCCCAATAACTGATACTAATTTTCACTGACTAGGCAGCTTAAAAAAATCATTATTGTGATTTCATTTTAGGTTATTTTTTTGTTATGAATTCTACTCAGAGAATTAAATGAATAGTTATATTAATAATTATGAGAAAACTAACCCATAAAAATTTTAAATATATTGAGTGGATTTGATGCCTCAAATATTTGTTAAGCAGCTATTTTATGCAAGGCATTGTGGGAGTAGGATGACTGAACTCCAAGGGCTCAGGGTCTGACAGAGAACCCACCTAGCCATGTGCTAGATGGCCTGTTCCAAAGGTTGTGAGATATAAAATGTGATAAGAGTCCAGCGAAGTAAGGAATCATCTGTAAACAGGAGTTACCAAGGAAAGCTTCATGCAGGCTGTCAAATTTGGGCTTGATCTTAGAAAAATGAATGGAGTTTTCATACTAAAAGATTAAAGAGATTTTTAAGTGGAGGGAAGGTGAGCAGAGGCAGAGAGGCAGGAAGACTAGGGCATGTCAGGAAGAACAAGGAGTCCAATTTGGCTGGGGAATATGTAGGGGAGGGGACACCTGAGCCTGGCTGGGGTGGGTGGGTTTGGAGGTCAGGCCACGAAGTTGAAGCTTGTAGATGATAGATGATCCTGGGGGGCTTTTGAGCAGGAAAAGTGATACCAGCATTGGCTTAGTACAATTCTTCTGGCCCAGGGGAGTGTCAGGTAGGGGACAATCGGGGAGGACAAGGACAGGAAGATGAACCCCAGATGACTGATAAATGGGGCCTGAGTTTGACAGGTAGCATCTTAAGGCACATGTGATATTTTGCAGAAATAGACTCAGTAGCTTAGTGGTCTAGGATTCTGTGAGACCAGGGTTCAAGTCCCATTTTGTCTCTTAGTAGTCATGTGACTCCGAAGACATTACTTAGCTCCCCTGAGCCTGTCTCTTCCTCTGCAAAATGGGGATAAGAACACTTATGTCATGGGGTTGCTGCAGGATAGACAGTTATTCTTGTAAAGCATGCCCTGGCACATGGTGAATGCTTAGTTACTCCTAATGTCACTGATGGTTCTACCTGGAATTGGAGTTAGGAAGGAAACAGGTGTGTCAGCCAGGTGATTGAGTAATAAGGGAGACAGTACAGCAGCTAGGAGCCTGGCATCTAGAGGTAAAGACTGGATTTGTATCTCAGCTCTGCTACTTAACAGCTTGGTTCTTGTACAGACTACTTAACTCCTCTCTATGTCAGTTTCTTTAGCTATAAAACAGGCATAGTATTGGGTTGGCCAAAAAGTTTCTTTAGGTTTTTCTGGAAAAGACACATTTCTCATTTTCACCAGTAACTTCGTTGATTTGGATATTTTGAGTATGTTGGCTATCTCCTGCATGGTATAACATTGAGTGTTCTCAATTAATGTCTCAATTTGATTGCTATCAACTTCAACTGGTCTACCTGACTGTGGAGCATCGTCCAGAGAGAAATTTCCAGCGCGAAACTTTGCAAAACCACATTTGACACATTCAGTCAGTCACAGCACCTTCTCCACAAATCTTTTTTGTATGTTTCAGTTGTGTTTTTACCTTTCCTGAAATAATAAAGCATAATATGCCTAAAATTTTGCATATTTCTTCCAGCTTCAATATTAAAATGACTACACAAAAATGACTACGCAATATTAAAATGACTACACCAATTCTGATGTTTTAAAAAAAATGCACTCTGATATGACAACTTTCACAATACAATCTAACAAAATTGTTTTGAATGAAGTTAAAGACAACTAAGTGCTACTAGAGCCATCTTACGGTAAAAAACAAAGGAACTTTTTGGCCAACCCAATATTAATACCTCCTTGTGGAGCTGCTATGAGAATATAAGAGAATTCATATAAAGTATGTATGTACCTGATAGATTTTAAGAATTCAGGAAAGGTGAGGGGTGGGGATGTGGCATTGAACGGATTTACCCTTTCCATCTGTTGTGGCAGTTTTGCAAGTAGAAATGGAAACATGCAGCAGGGAGTTAGACATGAAGGACAGGCCAGGGTGTGGGGTGGGGGTGGGGAGAACACAATGCTGGAAGTGTTCGGGAGCCATGGGCCTGGAGGTGATTATTGCAGCTCTCACAGGTAGATGAACTAAGAATGAGTGCAGAAACTGGCCTAAGCAAACAGACAAATACAGATGTAGGACATTCTATAATACAGGTGGCTGGGACTCTTTAAACAATGTCAGGGAAAAAAAGTAGTAAGGGGCTGTTCTATACTAAAAGAGATTATAAAAGGGTTTTAATCAAAAGTAATATATTAACTTTGGAGCCTATTTTTTAAAAAGATTAGATATTCTTGGGACAATTGGGGAATTTTGATTAAGGACTCTATATTAGAGGCTGTTAGGAAATTGTTTATATTCTTAGGTATAATAATTGCACTATAATCATGTAGAATAGTGTCTTCTTATCAGATACATACTGAAATACTTGGGGATGAAATGTCAGGTATGTATGGGGTGGAGAGAAGAAAAAGTAAATATGGCAAAATGTTAACAATTGTTGAGTTCAGGTGGAGGGTAGATATGGCTATTCATTGCACTAGCCTTTCAACTACTTCTGGATGCTTGAAATTTTTCAATATATAAAAAAATGAGGAAAAAATAGACCTAAGAAAAATCGTTTTGGAACCAGTCTGTATCACAAAAAGGAATTATCTAGAGGAAAAGTAGGTTCCCCCTACCAAAGGAGAAATTTCACAAAGGGAGAGATTAAGCAAAATGAAGCCTGAATAATTATATTTAGCCACTGGGGGATTGAGGTGGCTTCTGAAGAGTCCAGTGTAGCATGGAAAGCTGGCCATGAAATGGAGGAGACAAAGAACGGGGAGGAAGAACAGGCAGGCAGGACCACCTCCTTGGATGGTGGTTCAGCTGAGAGTGTCCAGGCTGGGGAAGTCTTTGTTTTCAGTGCACGGGAAACTGGGCATTTCTCAGAAAGAAGTCTGGGGAAAGGGAGGCAGTAAGAGGAACAGAGGAACACTAATGGAGCAAAGAGCCAGCGAAAGTGGAAAAGGAATGGACGTGAACATAAGAGGAGGTTGCCCCAGGAGGGAGGGATGCTTTCTTTGACCCAAAAGTGGGCACTGTGGAGTCAGGTGAGGAAGGGAGTGCTCTTCCTAGCAATGAAGGATAAAGTCATGTTTTCCTGGCAATGAGGCAGGTGTGAGGCAGAAAGTGGGGACATTGACCATAGCTGTCAATGAGTCTGAAACGGGATAGAAGGCGGTGAAATAGCCCAAGGTGCACTTGGTATTGTGCAAACTGGGGAGGAGAGTGAACAGGGCTTCTCGGGACTGCCCTGCCGAGGCACAAGAGATCACGAGGGTAAAGAGCAGTCGTGGAAACTGAGTGGGACCCCTTTTCTGAACTTGGTGCTTGGCGAAGATTGCTCATCAAAGATTTACTCGTTAGGAAATGATTAAAACTCTTCCTTTCGGATAAAATGCTTTACCATTACTTCCATGGACATTCCACCCTGGGTTGTCCCGGCTGGTGTACCTGGTGTACAGACACGTGGTTTGGTAGTCTTTGGTGTGTAAGGAAGCTTCTGACCTTTCAGAGTCACCAGGTAGAGGGACAAGGGAGATTTAGATTCTAGGGGCTGCTGGTGCTATCATTCCCAAAGGCATTTGGAGGGAAACCGCTCCCTGCACGATGCCCACTAAATGCCAACAGCAAAGGGGGGCGCTGGAGCTTGCGCTCCCATGCACCTCAGGCGACCCCAGAGTGGAAATGATTTTTGATTTTGTTCAGGCCTCCGAAGAGCTTTTCAAGGCCGCCCACTGGAGATTCCGATTCACTAGGAGGCAGCGGGCCTGAGACTCAGCTCCCAGGTGAGGCTGAAGGCGCTGGTCCGCGGTCCACACTTGGAGCAGCGTTGGCTTGGAGTGGCGGGAGCGGCCCAAACCTACAGCTGGACCTTAGTGATCGTGTAGCCGTCCCTCTCCCCTTCGGGCTCCTCTTTGAGAGGAGTCTGCAGCGGGGCCGTGGTCAAGGCGCCTTCGCGACGGCTCAGTTCCCGCAGCCGCGCCTGCAGCGCTTCCTTCTCGGCCTGTAGCTCCCGCCGCGCCTGAGCCGCCGCTCGCTCCTCCTCCTGCAGGGCCCTGCGCCTCCGCTCCAGGGCGCGCTCACCCTGCTCCACAGCCGCCTCGCGCCGCGCCAGCTCGCGCTCTCGCAGGCTTCCCCGTACGGCCAGCGCGCCCATCTGCTCCAGCAAGCGCGCCCAGTCGCCCTCTGCGGCCACAGCAGGGCCGGACGCAGGTGGCGGTGAGCGGCGTGCGGCGCTCTTCTCCAGCTCCCGCCGGTGCGCGCTCTTCAGGTGCCTCCACAGCGCCGGGGTGCCCGCGTGGAAGCCCGGGCCTCTGCTCACCTGCTCCCCGCACAGCCGGCAGGTGGCCCAGTAGCCCGACGGCTGTCCTGGCCCTGCCGGGGCCAGGTGAAAGTACCCCCAGGCCTCGGAATATGGCGCCCCCAGGCGGCCGGCAGGCGGGGGCTCCAGGCCAGGAAAAGGGCTGCCCAGCGCAGCAGCATCGTCCTGCCCACCCGTCTCTTCCATGGTCACCACCAGTTCATCCCTCCGCATCCTCTTTGCAGCATCTGCATACAGAGGGGAGAAGAGGTAAGAACAACAACAAATTGTATATAGAGAGAGATATACACCACTCAAACAACTTCTATGGTTATAGTTAGCCTGTAAAGAAACCATGCCTTCCTTTATTACAGGTAAAAATCCTATGGTTAGTTTTCGGTAGATACCTGGGTTTCCTTTTTCAGTATTATTAATTATTGATTCCTCAGGGAAAAAATGTTAAAAATGTCCAGCCCTCTTTTCTTAACTAAGAATTCTCTTAGAAATGGTTCCCAAGCTAACAAGTACTGACCCTAAAATTGGGAAGCCAAGCTTCTTAAATGAAAAGAACTAGCTATGTAAGTGCTATATGTATACATTTAAAATTAAAGTTTTAAATTTTATTTTGCAGTTAAAGTTGACATACGATATTAGTTTCAGGTGTGCATAGTGAGTAGGCATTTTTATAACTTGGAAGGTGAGCACCCTGAATACTCTAGTACCCACCTGACACCATACATAGTTAATACAATATTATTGACTATATTCCTCATGCTGTACCTTATACTCCTGTGACAGTTTTTATAACTAGCAATTTGCACATCCTAATCCCTTCCCCACTTTCACCCATCTCCACAAACTCCACTCCCACTTTGCAACCACAAAAATGTTCTCTGAAGAAAAAATTCTCTGTATCTATTAGTTTGTTTCTGTTTTGTTTATTTTGTTCTTTAGATTCCATATATCAGTGAAATCATATGTTATTTGTCTTTCTCTATCTGACATTTCACTTAGCATAATATCCCCTAGGTCCATCCATGTTGTCACAAATGGCAAAATTTCATTTTTCCTAGCTGAGTGATATTCTATTGTATACAGGGTGGGGCAAAATAGGTTTATAGTAGTTCACATGGAAAATAATACAATAATTAATAAATAATAATACCACAATAAACTCCATGTTTCACGTACTCACAACTCTAAACCTACTTTTGTCACACCCTGTGTATGTAGCACCTTTTCATTATTCATTTGTCCATAGTCAGAAACTTAGGCTGCTTCCATATTTTGGCTAATGTAAGTAATGCTGCAATAAACATAAGGATGCATATATCTTTCTGAATTAGTGTTTTGGAGTTCTTTGGATAAATACCCAGAAGCAGACTTGCTGGGTCATATTGTAGTTCGACTTCTTAATTTTTTTTGAGGAACATCATACTGTTTTCCATAGTAACTGCACCAATTTACAGTCCCAATAATGTACAAGGGTTCCTTTTTCTTCACATCCTCAGGATCACTTGTTGTTTATTTATGATGATACCCATTTTGATAGGGGTGTGATCATATCTCATTGTGGTTTTAATTTGCATTTCCCTGATGATTAGTGATGTTGAACATCTTTTCATGTCTATTGGTCATCTGTATGTCCTCTTTGGAGTAATGTCTGTTCATGTCCTCTAACCATTTTTCAGTTGGCTTGTTTGTGCATGTGTGTGTGTTAATTTGTATAAGTACTTTATATATTTTGGGCATTAACCCCTTATTGGATGTATCTCGTGAATATCTTCTCTCATTCAGTAGATTGTCTTTTTGTTTTGTTGATGATTTCCATCACTGCAAAATTTTTTAGTTTGATGTACTCATATGTTTATTTTTCTTTTGTTTCTCTTTTTCCCAAGGAGGCATATAAAAAAAGTCACTAAAAGCTACATTAAGAGAGTTTACTGCCTAAGTTTTCTTCTAGAAGTTTTATAGTTTCAGGTCTTACATTTAAGTCTTTAATCCATTTTTATTTTTTTCTTGCATATGGTGTAAGAAAGTGACCCAGTTTCATTCTTTTGCATGTATATGTCCAGTTTTCCCAACACCATTTATTGAATAGACTCTCTTTACCCCACTGTATATTTTTTTCTCTGCTGTCATGTGTTAAATAACTATATAGGCCTGCATTTATTTCTGGGCTCTCTATTCTGTTTCATTGATCCATGTGTCTGTTTTTATGCCTGTACCATGCTGCTTTGATTATTATGGCCTTATAGTATAGTTTGATATCATGTCATGTGGTATCTCCAACTTTGTCTATTTTTGTCAAGATTGCTTTAGCTATTTGGGGTCTTCTGTGGTTCTATGTAAGTTTTAGGATTATTTGTTCAGCTTCTATGAAAAATGTCATTAGTATTTTGATAGAGATTGCATTGAATCTGTATATTGCTTTGGGTAGTATGGACATTTTAATGGTGCTAATCCATGAGCACTGTATATTCTTCCATTTATTTGTATCTTCTTTAGTTTCTTTCTTTAATGTTTCATAATTTTGCATGTACATGTCTTTTACCTCCTTGATTAAAAATTTATTCCTAGGTATTTTATTCTTTTTGATGTAATCATAAGTGGGATTCATTCCTTAATTTCTCTTTCTGATAGTTTGTCATTGGTGTATAAAAATGCAATTCAGTTCTGAACATTAATTATGTATCCTGCTATTTTACTGAATTTATTTATCCTAATAGATTTTTAGTGGAATCTTTAGAGTTCTCTGTATATAGTATCATGCCATCTGCACATGACAGTTTTACTTCTTCCTCTCCAATCTGGATGCCTTTATTGCTTTTTTGGGGGGCGGTCAATTGCTATGGCTAGGACTTTCACTACTATGTTGAGTAAAAGTGGTGAAAGTGGCCATCTTTGTCATGTTCTTGATCTTAAGGAAAACAATTTTATTAGCTTTTTATCGTTGAGTATGATGTTAGCTGTGGATTTGTCATATATGGCCTTTATTATGTTGAGGTGTATTCCCTCTATTCTCACTTGGCTAAAAGTTTTGATCATAAATGGGTGTTGGATTTTGTCAAATGCTTTCTCTGCATATATTGATATGATCATGATTTTTATTCATTTTTTATGTGGTATATCATGTTAATTGATTTGTAGCTATTAAACCAAGCTCACATCCTGGGAATAAATCCTAATTGATCATGGTGTATGATCTTTTTAATGTATTGCTGAATTTGATTTGTTAATGTTTTGTTGATTTTTGCATCTATGTTCATCAGGGTTATTGGCTTATAATTTTCTTTTTTGTTTTTCAAGTGTCTTTACCTGGTTTTGGTATCAGGGTAGTGCTGTTCTCATAAAGTGAATTTGGGAGGCTTCTCTTCTCTTCAATTTTATGGAATATTTTGAGGCTAGGTATTAATTCTTTGAATGTTTTATAAAATTCATCTGTGAAGCCACCTGGTCAGAGGCTTTTGTTTGTTGGGAGTTTACTGATTACTGGTTTGATTTCAATAGTACTTATCAGTGTCTTTAGATTTTTTTTTTTTTCTGATTCATCCATGGAGGGTTGTATGTTTCCAGGAATTTACCCATTTCTTCAAATTTGTTCAATTTGTTGGCATATAATTGTTTGTAGTATTTTCTAACATGTGGTCTATCCTGGAAAAAATGTTTCAGGTGCACTTGAAAAGAATGTATAGTCATCTTATCTAATGTGTCATTTAAGGCCACTGTTTTCTTGTTGATTTTCTGTTTGGATGATTTACCTATTGATGTCAATGGGGTGTTGAAGTCCCCTACTATTCCTGTATTACTGTTGATATCTCCCTTTATGTCCATCAACATTTGCTTTATATATTTAAGTGCTCCTATGTTGGGAGCATAGATATTAATGAAAGCTATATTTTCTTGTTGGATTGATCCCTTTATCATTCTGAAATGCACTCCTTAAGCCCTTATCATGGCCCTTGTTTTAACTGTATTTTATCTCAGTATTGTTACCCCAGTTTTTAAAAAATTTCCACTTGCATGAAATATCTTTTCCATCCATTTACTTTGAGTCTGTGTGTGTCTTTCAATCTAAAGTGTGTCTTTTATAGTCAGCATTGGTACAGGTCTTGGTTTTTTAATAATCCATTTAGTCACATTATGTCTTTTTAACTGGAGCATTTAGTCCATTTATATTCAAAGTAATTATTGATAGATATGTTGTTATTACCATTTATTAATTGTTTTCTGATTGTTTTTGTAGTTCTCTGTTCCTTTCTCAGTCTCTTACATGTTGATAACTCTCTATAGTGTTATAATATTTGGAGTCCATTCTCTCTGTTTCTCATAGATTTTTGGTTTGTGGCTACCATGTGTTTATCATATATATCAAGCTATGTTTATGTTGGGTTGGCCAAAAAGTCTGTTTAGTTTTCTTCTGTAAATAAAAGACACATTTTTTTATCTTCACCAATAACTTTATTGATTTGGATATTTTGAGTATGTCAGGTATCTTCCACTATTGGCTTCTAGTAGGTAGAGGCCAGGGGTGCTGCTAAACATTTTCCAATGCATAAGAGAGCCCCACAGCAAATAATTATTTGGCTAAAATATTAATAGTAGCAAGAAACTTTGCAAACCACTTTTGACACATTTGATCAGTCACAGCACTTTCTCCATACACTGCACAAATCTTTGTGTTTTAGCTGCATTTTTACCTTTCTTGAAATAATAAAGTATAATCACTGAAAATGTCACTTATTCCATCTTCAATATTAAAATGGCTGCACAAAAATTCACCAATTTTGATGTTTCTTTTTAAATTCACACTGATATGACAGCTGTCACAATGCAGTCTAACAGAATTGTTTTGAATGAAGTTAAAGACCACTAAGTACTACTAGAGCCATTGTATGGAAAAAAACTAAATGAACTTCTGGGCAACTCCACAGCAGTCAGTTTTAAGTTGATGGTTGCTTAAGTTCAAACACATTCTAAAATCACTTCACTTTATGCTCACCCCTCCATGTTTGTTTTTGTCATTATTTTTTACTTCTTTTCTGTGTGGGGGGTATCCCTTAATTTACTATTATAAATGTACATTTTCCCTACTTTTGCTTTGTAACCTTAGTACTAGCTTTACAGTTGTTTAATGCATTGCTTTTACTGTTTGTCAGTGAAAATATTTTTCTTTCCTACATTTTCTCATTCATAATTTAGATTTTTCCTTTTCTACTTATAGAAGTCCCTTTAACATTTCTTGTAATACCAGTTTAGCGATAATGAACTCCTTTAGTTTTTTTTCTTGTCTGGGAAACTTCATCTCTCCTTCAATTCTAAATGATGGCCTTGTTGGGCAGAGTAATCTGAGTCGTAGGGTTGGGTTTTTTTTTCATCACTTTGAAAATTTTGTGCCAATTCCTTCTGGCCTGCAAAGTTTCAAAGTTGTAAAATCAGTTGACAGTGTTATGGGTGCTCCCTTGTTAGGTATCTAAGTGCTTATTTCTTGCTACTTTTAAGATTCTCTGTTTGTCTTTAATCTTTGGCATTTTAATTATGATGTGTCTTGATGTGGGCTTCTTTGGGTTCATCTTGTTTGGGACTCTCTGCATTCTTGGACTTGTGTGTCTATTTCCTTTACCAGATTAGGGAAGTTTTCGGTCATTATTGTTTGAAATAGGTTTTCAATTCCTTGCTCTCTCTTCTCCTGCTGGTATTCTTACTATGCGAATATTAGTATGCTTGATGTTGTTCTAGAGGTCCCTTAAAGTATTCTCACTTTGGCAGGGTTGGGGGATTCTTTTTCTTTTTTGCTGTGCTGATTGTTTTCTGCTACCTTGTCTTCCAGATTGCCAATTCAGTCCTCTGCTTCATCTGTCCTGCCATTGATTCCTTCTAATGTATTCTTCATTTCAGATATTGTATTCTTCATTTCTGATTGGTTCGTTTTTATGGTTTCCATCTCTTTTTTGAAGTTATCACTGAGTTCATCTATTCTTCCCTCAAGTTCACTGAGCATCCTTATAACTCCTATTTCGAATTCTGTAGGTAGTAGACTGCTTGTCTTCATTCTGTTTAGTTATTTTTCTGGAGTTTTGTCCTGTGCTTTCATTTGGAACATGTCTTGTTGTCTTTTCATTTTGGCTGATTCCCTGTGTTTGTTTCTATGTATGTAGATTTGCTGCATCTCCCAGTGTTGTCATAGTGACCTTATGTAGTAGGTGTTCTGTGGGCACCAGTGCTGCAGTCTCTCTGGTCTCCTGAGCTGGCACTCCAGGAGTGTCCCTTGTATAGGTTGTGTGCTTCCTCCTGTTGTAGTGAACCTTGATTGCTGGTGGCATGTCAGTGGGTGGAACTTCCCATCAGGCTGTGAGGGCCAGCCATGACCACAGTGGACAAGCTCTTGTGTGGGAGCTAACCCCATGGAGTGGGAATCACTTTAGTGTGGCTCTGGTGGCAGCCGAGTCTGCCCTTTGGATGTTGTTTGTGGAGGTGCATGGGTAGTTCTCTGTGTGGTCTGAAACCAGCCACCATGTGTTGGTGCTAGAGCCTCTTGGGAGCCAAGATTAGCTGCCATTTATGCCAGGCTTGGGGATGTCTGGTGGGAGCTACAAAGTGATCTGCAATTAGCTGTTACTTGTGCTTGGCTTGGACATGCTCGGGAGAGGCTATGCTGTGAACTGAGGCCAGTTGCCAGTAGTGCTGGGCTTGGGACCCTTGGGTGGGCACCACATGTGAGTTGAGGTCAGCCACTTTTTCCAGGCTGTGGTCCCTAAGGTGAAGTTATGTTCCAAACACTGGCTGCAGCTTATGCCAGGATTGGGGTCACATGGGAAGAGTTACATGCAAGTTGAGAACAGTTGCTCTTTATGCTGGTCTTGGGGCCACTTAGCAAGAGGTAGAGAAGCACACTGAGGCCAGTTGCTGTTTGTTTGGGTTTTGTGGATCTTTGAGAAATTTCAGGAAAGTTCACAGTATGAGCCAAGGCAGCCCACTCATGTGCAAAAACCACTGGATGTGGCTCAGGTGGCTTGGGCGGGGTGGCATCTCAGGGAATCATCAGGGCTGGGCAGTGTTAGCCAGGTTCACAGAGAGCACAGATTTGGTATCTGCCTGTACCTGCAGGCTTGGTGGGAGGATTGCTCAACCAAGGAACAATGATACCTGCCAGCACTTCCATCCTGGAGAGAGCCTTGACCCCTGACCCTCTAGCCCTTGCCCTGAAGCCAGTCAATTTAGTTTCTCCCTGTATGTCCTAGTATTTTGGGGGCTGCTGATCCTGTACTGGAGCCCATAACAAGTGAGTTTGTGAGTGAGTGAGTATGTGCACATGACTTTTGAGAGGATGCTTGAGTCTCCAGAAGCCCCACATCCCTCTTGGCTGTAATTCCCACTGGTCTTCACAGAAGGATGTTGTGGGATCTCCTCTTTCTGGGGCTGGTGTACTTGGTTGGGGAGTGCACTGTGTGGCTGGGACCCCTCGCTCCTCACAGGAGATCTCTGCAGCTGAGATATTCTTCTAGATTCTTTTTTTAAAATTTACTCTTTAAAATAGATTTTATTTACTTATTTGAGAGGGGAGAGAAGGAGAAAAAGATGACAACCATAGATGTGTAAGAGAAACATTCATTAGTTGGCTCCCCTTTGCATCTTGACCAGGGACCGAACCTGCAACCCAACGATGTCCCCCAACCTGGAATCCTTCACTTTGCCAGAGGGCCCCCAACTGAGCCACACAGTCAGGGTTGTTATTTATCAATATGTTTAAATCCTGGAGGGGTACAGCATTACACGGATTCTGTGTCCAATGGCCTTAGCAGGAAGGTTGCTTCGGAATTTAGCACGAACCATGCCACTGTTTCCATGAGCACAAGTTACCTTTCCCCAGATTACTCTGGATTTGTTTGGTTTACCACCAGGAGTCACCGTGTTGTTCTTTGCTTTGTACACATAAGCACACCTCTTTCCTAGATAGAATTCAGTTTCATCTTAAGCATAAACACCTTCAATTTTAAGAAGAGCTGTGTGCTCCCTCTGGTTCCAGAGACCCCGTTTATAGCCAGCAAAAATGGTCTTGGACCACGGCCTTCCAGACATATTTGTTGTTGCAGAAGTTCTGTTCCTGGCAGGCCACAAAGTTCAGCAGCAGGAATTCAACTCCTTCTAGATTCTTGATCACCACACCATTTGTGTGGGACCTACCTGCTCCATGTCTCTGTCCCTCCTACCAGTCTCATTGTGGCCTCTTCTATATACCTTTAGTGATAAAACTTCTGTTCAGCTCATTTTCAGATAGTTCTCAGTGATGGCTGTTCTATAATTTAATTGTAATTCTGATGTAGTCATGAGAGGGGGTGAGCAGAGCATTTACCTACTCCTCTATCTTGATTGGAAGTCCACTGTATATATTTTTTAATTAGTCTCTTCTATCTCCTATTAAAAAGTTATTGTCTTTTTTTTTTTTTTTTTTTTTTAAGAATAAGAGCACGGTTCCCTTTTGTGGTTTCCTTTCAGTGTTGCAGAGTAAGCTTTAGAAATAGGCAGAAAAAAGTTTTAGGAGTGGAAAATTAGTTTCTTAAACTTCAGGAGAGAATGTACTAGTAGTGAGCAGCCTTTTAATAAAGTTTCAACAGGGTACTTCTTTCAAGATAAAAGTGTTTTCATTTTGTGACTTTTTTTTAAAAGAACTTTAAATTTTCTTTTTCAATTACAGTTTATATTCAGTATTATTTTGTATTAGTTTCAGGTGTACCTTTTTGTGATTTTAAAAACAATGTTTATGAGAAAATTGACAGTACTAAAAGCCATTAAAATATTTTTAAATTTGCACATTTAGGAAATAACAATATACAAAGCAACTTTCTAAACTTTTACCTTTAAATTAGTTGGTGGGCCATGTCCCGAGGGCACTGAGGTCCCTGTCATTGCCTCAGGGTTTCTAGCCAACCCAAGTTCTCTGGCAGAAACACTGCAGCATTAGCCCTGAGCTTTGAAGACCAATCTGCAGTACTAGGAGTAAATTCAGAGGACAGGCAGCTGAGTAAAAGAAATTCAATTAAGCAGCTTAAAGATAGAAACTAGAAACGCTGGTTAACACCATGTCCTTCTGGTGTTTGCTTTTTCAGACCCTCTAATAAGTAAGTGTTTGAGTCATACAGCAAATAAAATTAATTTTCCACATTGCTCATCCTAACTAACTGGCCCCCTCTCTATGTATTTGAAAGATACATAGCTTGGTCAATACTTTTAATTAAGAAAAAAAAGTAAAGAAAAAGAACAGCCTCTTGCTTTGCCCAACAAAATATCTGTGTTAAAGGGATCCAAACAGCACGCGGTGACCATCATGGCAGTCTTTTCCATTAGAAAAACAACTTACCACTGCAAAACCCATCACATAAGGGGGTTAGGAAAGGTGAAGTTTATTCTTTAGGAAATAACCTCACAAAGGAGCAAATGCGTGATTCCAGACAGACTTGCTTTGAAAGTATAAAGATAGTGAGAGAACACAGGACAGGCTCTTGGAACTCATCTGAGAACTTATTTTAGGGGGGACATCAAGGCCAAGGTGGGAGGATGCTGCACAGGGAGGTAGCTAATGCCCATTCATAATGTCAGGGTTTGAACCAGCAGCAGTGAGATGATAATGTTTCAGAATCTCTTTTGTTAAATGCAATGATGAATGACTGAAGACAAAGATGAGAAGAGGATAAATAAGTTGCTGTATCAATAGAATTTACTTTAAGATTTTAATTCAATTGCTAATAGCCTTGTTACAGATGAATTACCACTTACTAAACCTCATTATTTCTTTTCCCATTAAACAAGTCTACTTAGGATCAGTCATGGCATTTAACATATCTCTCACATTTTGAAAAAACATAATGAATTTACAAGAATCAGCAAAAAAGATAAGTACCAGGTCTCTTTTTAATACAAGAAATAGCCAGTTACATATCTTCTGATACAATAGGCATTGATTTGAATATGGTTACTCATGATGATCAATTAGTATAAAAGCTCTTTAGAAATTAAAGGCTAGATTTTCCCCAAGAGATTTATTAAATTAATAAAGTCCCCAAAGTGGGAGTGGGGGAATGAGGAGAGCAGTTAGAGACCACTGCAAGAATAGTTTTTTAAAATTTATTTATTTATATATTTATTTATTTATTTGAGAGAGGGGAAGGGAGGGAGAAAGAGAGGGAGGGAAACATCAGCGTGAGAGGGAAACATCGATTGGTTGCCTCTGGCATGTGCCCCAACCTGGGACCAAACCTGCAACCCAGGCATGTGCCCTGACTGGGAATAGAACTGGCAACCTTTTCCTTTGCAGGACAATGCCCAACTAACTGAGCCACACCTGTCAGGGTGGATTATTTTTTTCTTATGATTAGGAAAAAGAATGAGATTTTAGTCTTAGAAATGCTTTTTGCTATCCATTTATATCTTAAGTTTTCTACACTCTTTTTTCTTTGTTTATAATACCATTTTTTTCTACATTTGAATCTTAGCTTTCTTTTTTTAACTATTGGACATACATAAAAATGGACTGAATAGTATAATGCATCCTTATTTTTATTGGATATATGAAAAGAGATTTAAAGTTTTTCTGTAATATCAAGACTATCACTTTGCATTCTGATACACTTTCTTGAGCTGGGATTGAAAATTTTATATAACCTACAGACTCTCTTACCTGTGCCAAAGTCTGAGAGTACCCCTAAAAGTGCCAGAGTGACCAACTACTGTCATGCTTTACCTCCCTGCAAGATGTGTCTGGGTCTCTGCAAAATCTGGGATGCCTAGAGGAGTGCCACTGACACAGGCACCATCTTTTGTAAGAGTGAAGGTGGAGACAAGGGTGAGAAGCACTACTTTTGATGGGCGAATCCTTTAGACTTAGTAGAGCATCTGAGCAGGGACAGGCATCACCACAAATGTCGGCCAGCTCAGCACTGCCCCTCCAAGGGTGATAGAGGGACATCCTCTGCCTTGGTAGGCCTTTTCTCTTGGAGGTCTTAACCAGCAGAAGGCAGCACGGTACAGAACTGCCTCACCTTCTCAGTCCTCCGCATAGCTACATTCTGGCTCAATACAATCTTCTGTTCACACTCAGTAGTTAAAGAGAGACCAGCAGTCTGGGACTACCCATCAATAATGGCCTGCCTATCTCTGCTAAACAGCCCTTGAGCTCATTTCAACAGCCCCTGTAAGTGCAGAGGGAGAAGTCTTCCAGTCAACTACCTTGGCTTGGAAGTGAAGCCTTAAACTCTTTAGCTACAAACCTAATACATGTAGAACTCATACAGACTTACAAGGAAAAGACAAAAAACCCAATTAAAAAATAGGCAATAAGTATGAGTAGGTAAAGGGCCTAAGTGTAAAGTCAAATGGCCAGGACACTTGTGAAAAGATGCATAACATCACTTATATCCAGGGGAGTACGATTAAAGTAACAGTAAGATCTCATTTCAGATCCACCACAGTAACAAAAGTGAAGAGGTCTGTCAGCCAAAGCTGGAAGGGGGGTAGAAAAAAGGGTACGCTCATGTATTACCAGTGGAGATATGAAGGCTTTTAGGAAAGCAATCTGGCAATTTCTACTGTTTAACAATAAATTTAATCAGGAATTCCACACATGGGAATTTTTCTGAAAAACTAAAAGTATTAATGTGTACAGTCATATGTATACAATATTATTTAGTATGATAAAAAGCTGGAAACAAAGGAATAACCATCAGGGAATGGCCAGGTAAATAATACATGGTCACTTCAGGAGTATTATGCAGCCATTAAAAAGGGTGGACTGGAGCTCTGCCAGATGAGCTAGAGGGGTTTCTGGAGGAACTGTTCAGTTTCTTTGGAGAAAAGTAAGTTTCAGAAAATTTAATGTATGATCTCATTATTATTAAACAATATGCAGATCTGTGTAAGTATATACATATAAAGATAGATAAGGAAGAAGACATTATGGGCTGTGAGGTTGACAGCTGATGTGAAAGGAGGGAGAAGGGTTAGAGATAAATATAAAAAGGAAAGAAAAATGTACAAAGCATGCATGTGATCATGTGTATACATTTAGGTAGCATATGTATATGGCAGGACCTATACATAAATATATAAAAATTACAAAACATTCTTCATGCATGTGAGCTCAGGCTGGATTAGGCAGCCTTAACTATGGAGGCTGGAGGGAAGAGTCCTATGAGGCAGTAGTGCCATCTGGCCCTGGAAGGATGGGGTGAGTAGGGTTGTTTTGGGTGGTTTGCTGTGCTCTGCCCAAGTAGGATTTTCTAAATCCACAGTAGCTGCAGGATGCCATGGGAGAATAGCCCACCTCACTCATCCATCTCCGTGGCACAGGGCAGGCACTCAGCGGACACTGCATTAAATGCAATAAACTCAATTCTCTGTTTCCTAGACCCAGTTCATCTGAATCTCCATATCTCCCTTTGTCAAGGGATAAGATAAGATTATCTGCCTCTAAACTAGTGGCTGACATCAGATGATGCAAGTGACTCATTGTTGGACTTCCCAGTGCTATATAAATTCAAGGCATGAACACAAGAAGCTATCAATATTTACTGCACAAACATGGCCACATCCAGGTCTTAGTGGCTAAAAGGCAGTGTTATTTTTCTTTTGACATTCTATTATTCAATACAGTAAGTAGGTAGTTTAAGTTGGAAGAATTCTCATAAGGATTTTTGAATACAAAAAGCAAATAAAGAGTCACAGATCCTCCACTCCTCCCCAACCAAATGTATTTTTCTCCTCTTAAATTGACTTTCATGTAAAATAGGTTACTCATTACTTAGGTAGAAGATGGTGGGGAGGTCTGGTTAGCAGGAGCCCTGTGATATGCATTTCTTCCTTACCAAGTACTTAACAGAAAGCACATCCATGAACTAGATGGTTAGTTTAACAAGAAGAAAACGAAAAAATAAGAGGTCCCTTAATTTCTCTTTAAACAGTTTTTAAGCTACCAGAGAGGTGCCAATGAATGTAAATATTTTGCCCACATCCATTTATCACATCCATTCTTTCATTCTAATGCTCATTGTGCACCTGCTCAGGGTCAGGTATCTGCTTGCCGCCCAAGATGCCAAGAGGATAACCACATAGTCAATTCCTGCCTTCTGAAACTCACCATTGGGTGGTGAGAGATGCTTCCAGCAATAATTCTGATACATGTGGTAAAGGTTCACTTAGGGGGTAGATTCCATCACATGGTGTCCACACTGGGGAAGGGGTGGGCCTTGGGGGCCCTAACACAAATGTTCATGCAGGCACTGCTCCTTCAGCCTCCCTTCCCTTCCCTACCCCCCTCAGGGTACAAAATTCACAAAAACACGTTACCACTAGTGCTGGCTATAATTCCAATTAGTTGGTCAAATAGCTAGGCTTCCAAGCTCATATTTTAAAATAACATTTCTTGAAACTAAATAAAAGCACTGCTAGCATGAAATGAACAGTGGAAACTCCTCAGCCCAATTTCAGGGGGAAAACAAGCTGAGGAAAAAAAAAATGTAGTTTTTAGTTATGTCACGGAAGGGGAGAGAGTAGTAGTCCTGGCACCATGTCTCTGGACTGTCCTGTGAGTAAGTTTCATTAAGAATCCCTTATCTGGAAGAGATAGTAAGAAGTCTAAGCCTGTGGAAGAAAATAAATTTACATTAATTACCTTTGTATTTGAGTTCTATTTGAAGTTCTATTCTTCTAATAACCTATCAGATTAAAACCTAGATTCCTCAGTATGTTCTTCTTGAATACTAATATAGAGAATAAGGGGAAAGATCAAAACCCGGGTAAATAATTTGTATAAATATGATAATACTTAGTATACGACTATAACATTAAGAATCATACTATAAACCACCCATAAAAGTTCACTATCGTATTTTATACTTAATGCTTGTACACATACAAAATATTCCGCAGACTAAAGGCCAAAGAACCAGGCAATGTTCTCAAAAAGAAGTAGAGAATGGATTGCAGCTCTATCTGTTCTTCCATTGTCAAGGCTGATCACTTCATTTGGATTAATCCACCAGAGTTTTAAACAATTATGTGTAGGTTGAATCTGGATTTAAGCTAAGAAATTCACACTAATGTGAAAATACACAGACTTGTGTAAAAACACTAAAAATAATTCCATTTATTTCACCCACCAGTAATTTAAATAAAAAAGCAGAACATAATAATTAAAACAAATAATTAGCCTTGACAAGGTAAGTATCAAGGAAACCACAATTCATTCATGTTACCTGTCCAACTTATGTTGAAATATTACTTTACTGCCAGAGATACAATTAGAAAAAGTACTCTGGAATCACCAGGCTGAAGTTTAAAAGCCTGTAATGAAGTTTAAAAGCAAGTAAAAATGCCTCCAAATTGTAAGATGTGGATATCTGGGTCAGGGAATAAAGGGTCAAGTATGAAAATATTTAGAAAAAGCTTAAACATGGACTGTAAAAAAATTACTGGACCTGCAGCTGTTTATTTGGTGAATCAGAGATGTTCTCTAAATGTCATTAGTCGAACTCTTAGATAACTCTACTATTAGCTAAAAGGCTCAGAAGTATTCTCTATTAATGCATTTTTAATGAAAATCATAGTGTTTTGCCGTAAAGTGGACCTTTATTTCAGTCCTACATTACTTTACTTAATATGTATGTTCCTAAAAAGAAGGGTGTTGATCCATTTTATCTTGTAAAAATGCGTAACTTCATATGAATTAGAGGGATTTTAAGCTGCACTTTTGAAGGCTTTTGTAACTAAGATTTTTAAATTGAGAATTACCTGGTTTTGGCTCTTAGCCTTTTTGCACATCATTGAATACTTTTTATTGTGGATCGCCTGAAGCTATTTTTGGCCAAAAAGGGCATACAAATAATGAAAAGTGCAAAAAAAATTACCTCAATGATATCAATGTATTAAGCTATTTCTACAACAATTTCTCTTAAGACAATCTCTGTAGTCTGGGCTGATGAGAAGTTCAGAAGGGAGCAGGTACTTACTCTTTTCTTTCATGGAGGGAAAAACAAGTTTGCTTGGTGAGCTTCAGGCATTTGGTTAGGGTAAGTAGTTACAGCAAATTGGTCCCGTACACCGGGAAGGATCAGAAAATCCTTTTGTGTGAGCGCCCCGGAGGTGGGGGTAAGGCCCTGGTCGGAGCATCTGGCTCGCGTTGGGCTTGTCCTCCCCGAAGCGGGGAGCAGTGAGCAAGTCTCCGCTAGAGGGAGAGGGCGCCCAACGTGTGCGCACTGGTAGCGGTCCGACCGTAACAAGGCAACATTAACAAAGGGAGAGCAGACGATTTGCAGTGCTCCCCAGTCACTTTTTTGAGGGGATACTGTAGAGGAGGAGAAAAACGAGGTCCTGGAAGAAATTAAGCAGAAACCAGGGCCAAAAGCATCTTTTACAACAACGACAACCTGAGCACAGCGGAGGAAGGGTGCAGCCCGCACCCAGGGCAGAGCAAGCAGGTGATACCGCGGGGCTGCGGCATGAGGGGGCCGGGCTCATCTGCGGCCCAGGCCCAGGGCGGCCCAGCTGGCTTCGCCACCTCAGCTCCCCCTCCCACCGCGACACCCCCGACCGGGCCTCCGGGAGTTCCCCGCCTTGCCCTGGGTACTCGCTGCACCAGCCTCGAGGCCCACACTCACTCCATCATCCCCGGAGCACAGCGGGAGGGAGGCCGGCGGCTTCGGACTGCTGGTCCCTTCCAGAATCCTCGCAGACATTTTGTCCGGGCAAACCTCCGCGAGTCCCCCTTAAAGACACAGCGCTCCGTTCCGCATCGCGGGGGTGAAGGGGGAACCATAACGTGTGAACCGTAGTTAAAAGAACTGGGGAGTCACTCCTAAACCATCTAGGTCCCCGAATGACAGATTCATGTTTGCCAAGGCTTAGAAATGAAACAATAGTTTAGTGATTTTTAAATGTAATTTTTGTTCTGTACCTTTCCATTAACCTTCCAAGACCTAGATTCCTGTCTTCAGTCTCTGAATGCAGCTTGCATCCTTTCAGGTTCAAGGTGTGTGATGGCACAAGTTGTTAGAAGAAATTCCCTGAACCAACATCTGTCCATGAACCAAGGTCTGGACAGATAAAGGTAGGTAGGGCTCATTGGCGTTGACTAAAACTTAGTAACACCAGCAGGGTGTGTCAGTCAGCTTTTGATACACTGTATTCAATGATTTACAACAAAGGTTCCCCCCCCCCCCCATCCCCCAGCAAATAACTTCCGCTGCTGGCAGCTTTGGCTCCACTCCACCAGTTTCCTTTATTCCAGGCTCCAGGTTGAAGGTCAGCTTTTTGGGGACACACTCACTGTGTGCTGCCATCAACTGTGAGGGAAGAGGAGTCCTGATTTGTACTATTTGCTATTTCTATAATAGCAAATGATGTTTAGCAAAAAACAGTTTAACAAGTGTCTTGCCAAGTTTCTGGAAATGTAACAATCAGCTCTCATCACCGTCACATGCTGCTTTTGAAACAGCTCACATTCTATGTACCTCAATTCTGCTTACATTCTATTGACCAAAGCAAGTCACATGACAAAGCCTGCTGTCAATGGGGCCTAAAAGTACACTCCTCTCATAAGGGAACCTTGTAAAATCATATGAAAATGGGCAGAGATGGTATAATCCTCTTAAAAGGACAGGGAATATTGGTTACAATAATGTAATCCACTTTCCCTGCTTTGGTTCAGGGAATTTTTTTTTTAACCTCATCTTTTCTAGAAAGTGGAGATTCAAAGTCCATTAAAGGAGTTTTCATTCTACATTCCAAGAAAGGTTTCAGAAGAAGAAACTGGTTGGGTGTCTTCAAAGGGTTAATTTTTTAATGTGGCTAACTATTAGGTTAATGTGTTTCTTCTCATCCAAGAGAAGGTTGATGGCTGTGGATATCCCGATTGAAAGAAAAACAGCTAATGTAAATGAATTAGGTTAAAGACATCTCTTATTCATGGTTTAATTCATAAACAAATATTTAAAGTTTGTTATATCTGGTAATCCTTTTAATGACTTTAAAAATATATTGTTCTTTTTAAAAAAAGATTTTATTTAAATTATTTTTAGAGAGAGGGGAAAGAAGGGAGAAAGAGAGAGAAACACCAATGTGTGGTTGCCTCTCATGAGCCCCCTCCTGGGGACTGGGCCCACAACACAGGCATGTGTCCTGACTGGGAATTCAACCAGTGACCCTTTGGTTTGGAGGCTGATGCTTAGTCCACTGAGCCACCCTGTCCAGGGCTTAACGAGAGACTTTTTACTTTGAGTACCTTAAACATCCATTTGGCTTTAAACTGACCATGTAATGAGATACATGATATTTTCATTAGTTCTTAACACAGTTTTTAGGGCAAAGCACCACCTTAAATCTGAAGAAGACTCTGAAGAGTCAAGAGGTCATTCCTAACCTCAAGAAGATTACACTTCAGTACGATAGACAAATGCAGCTCCAAGAAGAAAGTGAAAAATGATGTAAGAAGAAACACTGTAGTGCCACACCAAACTGAGAACAGCTACATTTTTTTGAAGGTGGAAGCATTTAACCAAGACCTAAAAAGGGGTAGGATTTGGATTCCTGGAATGTTTATTATCCTAAGAGGGTGTATTTTGGATTTATTTTTAAAGTCCAGCGAAAAGGAGCCTGACTTTTCTGTGTTTGAGTCAATGCTTATAATCCAAAATCTCTTCCTTGTTGTTTTATATTAAATTTTAAGTCACATTATAAAATACTTTTCAAATATCTGATAGCTTCTTTTTTTCTGCCCCACATTCTTTTTTCAGCTTTCAGCAAGAAAAACACTTTTTAGTCTGTATTTTGGTAGTGGCAGTTCCCCTAACTTTCATCATGCACTTAACTATAAATAACATTTCATTTTCTTAAGAAGATCTCATTTCTATCCCAACCCCTGGAAGTTGGCAAAGCATGAGAGCATGCATTTTATTGGTAGCGCAGAATATTTACTCTCCAGGTTCTTGCCAGAGATTATAGCTTCGGAATCTGCTGTCTAATTCTTACCAAAAACCCAGTTTGAGAAAACTATTTATGGAAATTACCTCAAAAACATGAAATTACAGAGCAGCGTACTTGGACCACACTCTTTTGGTACATCCTATATGTGCTTATGGTCTGTAGTTTTCTTGTGATGTTTTTGTCTGGTTTTGGTGTCAGAGTAATACTAGCTTCGTCAAATGAGTTGAGAAGTATTCCTTCGTCTTCTGTTTTGGGGAATTTATGAAGAATTGGTATTAATTCTTCCTCAAATGTTTGGTAGAATTTAACAGTGAAGTGACCTGGGCCTAGGCTTTTCTTTATGAGTAGTTTTTTTAATTACTAATTCAACATCTTTATTTGTTATAGTTATGTTCAAATTGTCTATTTCTTCTTGAACCAGTTTTGGTAGTTTGTATCTTTCTAGGAATTTATCCGCAATCATCCAAGTTATCTAATATGTTAGTATATAGTTGTGCATAGCATTCCTTTATAATCCTTTTGATTTCTGTAAGGTTGATAGTAATGTCTCCTCTCTCATTTCTGGCTTTTTATTTTTTTAATTTAAAAAATTGAAATTAAATTTATTGGGGTGACATGAGTTAATAAGATTGTATAGGTTTCAAGTGCATATTTCTATGGTAATCTGTGTGTCGCATTGTGTGCCCACCGCTCAAAGTCAAACCATTTCCCTCACCATGTATTTGGTCCCCTTTACTCTACCCCATCTACTCACTTCCCTCTGGTGACTCCCATACTGTTGTCTGTGTCTATGAATTTTAGTTTTGTCCCACGTACAAGTGAAGTCATATGGCTCTTAGCTTTTTCTGACTGACGGACTCTGCTTAGGATGGTATTCTCGAGGTCCATCCGTGTTGTTGCAGTTGGCTGTATTTCATCTTTCTTATGGCCGAGCAATGTCCCATAGTGTGTATGTGCTGCATCTTCTTTATCCAGTCATCTGTCAAAGGACACTTTGGTTATTTCCATGTCTTGGCCACTGTGAATAATGCTGCAGTGAACACAGGGGTGCATATATCTTTGTGAATAAATGTTTTCAGTTTTTTCCAGGAAGGTACCCAGAAGAGGGGTTTCTGAGTCATATGGTAACTTTATTCTTAATTTTTTGAGAAACCTCCATATTGTTGTCCATAGTGGCTGCACCAAGTTTACATTCCCACCAGCAGTGAACAAGGGTTCCTTTTTTCTTCACAAGTTCTCCAACACTTGTTATTACCTGTCTTGTTGATAATAGCCGTCTCTGGCTTTTAGATGTGCTTTTAATGAGCTGTCCCTTGGGGGTTATGTCATCTGTCTTCAGTGAGGCACCTTGTAGGAAAGAGCTGAATACAATTTATTATCAGAGCTAGTGTCCTGATGTCGTTCACTGCCATTGCCCACCGACTCCCACTATGTTTTCTTCTTACCCAGAGGAGACCATTCTCTGATCTGGAGTGATAAAAAGCTCTGTGTCCCCTGAACAAATGGGATCGTTTCATCCCCTGGGCACTGTGGAGCATGTAACGGATGGCCTCCTTGCTTTAGCTGCTAGGAAAGCTAAGACTCAAACAGGGGATGCCTGCTCTATTCGTTTCCTAGAGCTGCTGTAGCGAAGTACCACAAACTTAGCGGCTCAAAGCAATAGAAGATTATTCACTCCCAGTTCTGGAGTTAGAAGGTCAAAACAAATGTGTCAGCGGGGCCACACTCCCTCTGGAATCTGTCGGGGAAAGTCTGTCCTGGCCTGCCCCTAGCTTTTGGCGGCAGCCAGCAGTTCCTGGCTTGGCGACGTATTGCTGCAGCCTCAGCCTCTGTTGTCCCACAGCGCGCTCCTTGTGCGTCAGTGTCTACATTTCCCTTTACTTATAAAGACACCAGTCATATTAGAAGCCCTACCCTGATGACTTCATCTTAATTTGACTACAAAAATTTGATCTGCAAAAACCATATTTCCAAATAAGATCACATGCACAGGTACCTGGGGTAGGACTTCAACATCTTTTTGAGGGGAGGGAGCATGATTCAGCTCATCACAATGTTAACTTTTCTGTATGCTAATATTTTATTCCTCTACCTATATTTTCCTTTTGTCAATGATTCCATGGGTTACTTAGATTTTACTTAATTATATGCATCTTGGCAGGGCCTGAAGGAAAGAAGGCAGAATGAAAGGAGGAAAGGAGAGAGAAAAAGGGAAAAGAGAGTTTGGAAGGAAAGTTTGCTCTAAGAAAATCAGATGTGGAACTTGGGAACAAAGTTGTAAGAATGGGGGGTGGGGGGGCAAGGTTGACGGGGCAGGGCTTTTGTTGTATGAGCCTCATTGGACCTCAGAGTTGTTCTTTTGGGCAGATGAGAACTGTGGTTACCAGCTGCCTACAGCCTTGCTGACATAGAGAAAAGTTGGAAGGTAGCTTGAGGAGCCAAGGATTAGGAGAAAAAGGGTATGATCTAGCAACTTTTAGTGCCCACACTAACTGGCACAGTATGGGTCTGGGTTTTGTGGTGCTGGAAAGGTTATACAGTGTTGAGGACCCAGGTGTTCTAGTTACTGGGGACACATACCCAAAATCATTGATTTAATGCATACAGTTTCCCTTGGAGGACAGCATCCCTTATGTACAATGTTATTCCCCACATGATCTTTCAGTTGAAATTTTAATAGGCTGTTCTAAAAGTGTCATGCTAGCTGCTTTTGGATGTACACTGACCCTTGAACAACACAGGAGCTAGGGGTGCTGGCCACTACATAGTCGAAAATCTGCATATAACTTTAGACTCCTCCAAATGTAGCAACAGTTGTCCCTCAGCATCCATGGGGCATTGGTTTCAACATCCACAATGCTCAAATCCCTTATATAAAATGGTGTAGAACAAACCATGCATTTGTCCCTCCATATCCACGGTTGGTTGAATTCACAGATGCAAACCCCAGGGATGTGGAGGGCGAGCTGTATGTTTATTGGAAAAAAAAAAAAAAAAAACACAACAAACCTCTACGTATAAGTGGGCCCATGCACTTGGAACCTGTGTTGTTCAAGGCTCAACTGCATATTTTTATAGGATCAGCCAAAGCTACTGAATAAACAAATATTTCCACTTTCATCTCTTCCATGTCTTAATCCAGCACAGGTGAGAATCTTAATCCTACAGCACCCTGAGAGTTATCATCACTCCACTTACCACTGGAAAGGAGATCCTTGTTACTACCTGATGGGTAAGTAATACAGGTCCAGAATCCCATCCTGAGGTTTGGAGGTTCAAAGGTCTTAAGCTTTTACTCTCTGGGCCCACTCTGGTACCTACTTTCTTAGCTTGGGTTCCCTGAAATATTGCAACTAAAACAAGGACTAGGATGCAGGTAGTTTGAGAGGTGATCACAGGAAGCAGGACTGGGGGAACAATAATGAGAGTAATAAAAGAAATGCATGCCAAAATAAAGAGGCTTTTAAAAACTGTAAATAATTGTGCGTCTTTTAAATAATGTCTTTATTTTCTACTTGTAATTACAATTGTAACAGAAGTTATTCTGCAGGATGAACTGTTTTTAATCTTTACCTCTAGGCTTTTTCAGACCCAACTTCCTCATTTTTAAAATTTCTCATTTTCTGTTATATAATAATGTTAGAAAACTGTTAACAGACTTTCTTTTCACTTCATAAAGTCTATGTTATGCTGGTGGTTGACTTTTGGCTTGGAGACTAATGAAATTTTTAAAACTTATCTTTGAAACTTGATGTCTTCACTATAATAATATATAAGGAGGGACACACACACACACACACACACACACACAACCCCCTGGAATTATCTTCTGGAGGGTGGGCCCCTTGTAGTACAGGCTTCCCCTGCTTGGTGAGTATTCTAGGAAGCCATCTGTATCAGCATACCAGCTGGCCTTGTTGTAAGAGGCTGCATTTAGCTTCAGTGGATTTTTTTTTTTTGAAGACTCAACGCATTTGCCCCTTTCATGACGGGTGATTTACAAGTGCAACTGCCCACACCACTCTAACTGTTCAGCAGTTTTTGCCTCAAAATTCCATTCCCCTCTTCCCCACCCTCCCTAAAAATCACCTGATCTCGCCCCCAGTGACTTTTTTTCTATTTCCTCAAAGGGAAACATTTTCCTGGATATGGAAGAGGTGAAACAAAAAATGGCAGAAGCACTAAAAGGCATCAAAATCAATGAGTTCAAAGAACTGTTTTGAGCAGCGGAAAAAAACATCTCAATAGTGTATTGCATCCAATGGAGAGTACTTTGAAGGTGACTGAAGTTTAAACATGTAAGATTAAATACATACTTTTTAATAAATAAATTCCACGTATGTTCAGGTCCCCCTCATATATGCAAGTCTCTTTTTACTTGAAACATAACCAAGCTTGGAGTTTATCCTGGACAAAATTTGAAGCAAGAGAGTTATATAGTGGGATTTATATTTTAAGCACACCACTTCAGGGAAGTAGGGGGAATGTGTTTGAGAAAAACAGACTAGAGATAAGTACCAGTTGGACTGTTGCAGTGTTGTGGGCCAGAACTGAGATATTTTTAAGATTCAACCTATTTAATATGTAGCAGAAGGGAATAAACAAGAAAGTGGATGGATAATGGAATTGGTTAAAAGTAACTCCAATGTGGTTTGTAGTTCTGATGTCCCCTTGATACCTTTTACCGGCCATGGTGTCCTTGAGGAGACTAAGCTTCGGCTCAAAGGCCACCGTCTCTGAGGTACTCAGCTCCAGAGAGTCCTGCTCCCCATGTGACGTTTTCCAGGTCACTGCAATCAGAGGGAAATGCTTGTAGTAGAAAGAAATGGCTCCCTTTCTATAGGAATTCTGAGAGAGGCATTAGACATTGAGTTCTATTTCTCAGAACTACTAGGAGGAAATAGTGTAAGAATTTATCTCAGAATTTTACCCCCTTTTCAGAATCCGTTAGTCCCTCCTCTTGTATTTGGTTGCGGTTCATGTGCATCCATTCGCCGTAAGCTGCTGCGTGCCTGTGATTGTGGGGGGCTGGCAGGTTATCCAGGCAGGGCCCACTTGCTGCCATTTCACGTTTTTCTTCTCCTAGGGCTGTAAAGCGCCCCGTAAAGCCCCACGGTGCACTTCCTGGCTGCTTCACTGAGCCCCACATTTGTCATCTCTGGTGACATACATGTAGTTGAAAGGATAGTCAGAATCAAACCTACCTGCTGTGGGATACCAAGGAATGTTTATGTCTAAAAGTAGAGACTACTTTTTTCTTTTTTATTACCACATCTTGAGAAAAAAAGTGAAAAAAGAAAAAAGAACAGAAAAGGCAATATGAGTGACAGCATCGCAGGCCTTCCCATCTTCCTGTTCATACTCACACGCAGGGGTCCGTAGCTGAGGCTTATGCTTGGGAAGCAGACCCAGCAGGAGGAGACATGAGAAGAGACGTGGGAGGCAACCCTGCACAGAATGCTTTGTAGAGTGCTGCTCCAGTGGCCTTTTGCTCAGGGTGCTGGCAGGGGTGAGGGTGGGGGAGGTACTCCATACTGCTTGTTTAAAGGGCCAGTGTGACCAGAATGACTGGTTAGAGCATCTGGAGGCTTATCTCGCTGACCACAACTCCAAGAGTCTGTGACCCCAGCTGTGGTCAGGGTTGATGTGACCTGACCCTGGTGGTTAGACATTCTACAGAGACCTCAGAGGTTTTTTACAAACTCCTTTTGCCAAAGGAAAAAGACACACATGTCCAAAAGAGCTGGTTTGGCTATTTTCTGAGATAATCATAAAGAATAACAACAACAACAACAACAGAAAACCCTTGATTTTCTTTTGTGTCTGCTTTGCAATAGGAGAAGGGGAAACTATTGTATGTGGGATTTGGGGATACAAGCAGAAGTCTGACCCACAGATGTAGGGTTTATCATCTTGTCCTCGGAAACCAGATCGGAATGCTGTGGCCCATTGGTTTTGGCTGGATCTACTTGGTATAATCCAGCCTGCCTGGATTTGTGAATGATTTAATCAATTGAGAATATTCTTCTCTGCCCAACCAAACCTCATTCTCAGTCCTTTTATGAAGACTTCGTAGACTATACCAGCATACAAGGATCTCTGTCATCCAGATTTCCCCTGCTCTTCAGGTCGGTATCATGCACGTACATATTGTTTCTTAGAAGCTAGCCTTGTCTTTGTGGCTCAGCTATAATGATCTCAACAGCAAGAATCAGTTTTCACATTTTATATATTCCCCTAGCACAGCGCTAAGCAAATAGGAGGTCTCAGTAAATACTTGGAGGGGTTGAAAAGTCAAAGTATATTCTCTACCACTCATGTGAGGTACCCAGTGTAGTCAAATTCATAAAGACAGAAGGTAGAAGGGTGGCTGCCAGGGGTGGGGTGGGGAGAATGGGGATTTAATGTTTAATGGCAACAGAGTTTTGGTTTGGAAAGATGAAAAAGTTCAGGAGATGGATGGTGATAACAGTTGTGCAACATATGAATACACTTAATGCTACTGAAATGTATACTTTAAAAGGGCTAAGTGGTAAGTTTTATTATATTTTACCACAATAGAAAATAGATTTTTTTAGAAAGGCACACACTGTAGAAATCTGAGGCTTTTCCCTAATTCGCCTTTAACTGGTGCCCATGTGCAGGGTCACTGTCTGTGTGTGAGTGAAACCTCCAGTGTGGTGGGCTTGCTGGACAGGCCCAAGGTACTTGCTCAGCTTCCTAGTTGCCAGCTCCATTTTTTAAGACATGGGGACATTTGCAACAGGCTTTTAGTTTAGATTTATTTTTCTTAGTTCATACCTACACACGAATGGTTAGGAGGGAGCCCAGATCTACGCCAAGCAGTATTGCAGCTGCCCTCAAAGTAATGGAAAAAGGCTAGTGATGGTGTGAATGTGGGCAGGTTACTTAAGGTCTCAAAAAATCGAGCCTGTAATTTTGTTTTGTTTTGCTTCTCACCTGTAAAATGGGGATAAGTATGCATAATACATTCTTCCATGGGGTTGTTGTGAGGATTAACCAAGATGAATTACGTGAAATTCCTCGTAAAGTAGCTGAGACAGAATAGAAGCTGGAAAGTATGGCCAATTGTTTCTGAATGGCAGCTGAGAGTTCTTTGATTTTGTGACTTCAGCTTGATTTTGACAAGAATGAAAGCAGACCACAGGTCTTGGTAGACTAGCCGTGCCTTGTCTGGCACTGTGACCCCACATGTAACCAAACCCCTGGAGGGCAGGCATGAGGTTGGTGGCCGTAGGAGCAGCCCGACTGGGACAGGGGAAGGCTTAGGGCTCTTTCTCTCAGACTGACTATCCCCACTCAGCCAGAATGCACGATCCCTCTATGCTCTCTTTCTTTAGTTTAAATTTTAAAAAATCCTGGGAAAGGACTCAAAGAGACCAGCTTGGCTGGCCTTCTCACCTATGTGGTCAGGATGCCACGTTTGGCTGCTCTGACTTGACCTTGATGTTGGAGTGGTGGAGGGCAGTTTTCAAAGTAAAGAGGTTGCTGCCTCCTTAAAAAGAAAAGACTGTTGGGCAAATAAAAATGAGGTGTTCACCCACACTGAACCTCATGCTCTAAGCAAGCCAAAGAAAAAATACAGAGGAAGTATTACAGAATTGTATCCTTGAAACCTATATAATTTTATTAACCAGTGTCACTCCTTAAAATAAAAAAAAAAGAAAGAAAGAAAAAACTGCCATGGGTCCCACCCTCTAGGATCTTGTTCTTCAGTGACCAACGACCTACATGGCGTGGTAGTCGGTTTTCAAAGAACAGGTGCCTTGTGATTCTTCATTTCTGAGGAAGTTGAACTCATTGATCCTAAGGTTTTTTTCAAGTTGGCGTCTAAAATTATTTGACCTTGGTTTACTTACCGGGTTGTAAAAATGAAAATGCTTAATGAAAACTACTTGAAATAAACTCAAGGCCATGTTAACATTTAATGCAAACTTCTAAACAGAAGCTATTTTTACATTCCTCTTTACTAGTATGATATACTGTAGTTATTTCCCCCATGACTCAATATTATGGGATATTTTCCCCCTTTCTTTAAATAGTCCTCAATTTGAATGTAACACAGAGTTCCCATTTCCCCCATAAATTACGTATTTATAGCTCTTGGGAATAGCTATGTGTCCCTTAAAAGTACTTCTGCATTTGAATTATAGAGAAAATGACTAAATAGGATTCTGAACTTTGGGTGCTCTCAAGGTAGCTGGAACAGAGAGAACAGGACTCTGTGTGCTGGGCCTGGGTCCTCTTTGCTATGAGCCTGTCCCCAGTTGTGTGTGCTTCAGGCAGGGTGAGGAGGGGGAGGATGGGCGTGAGTTCAGGAGCAGAGCTGGTTCACCAGCAGAGGCAGGATTGCAGTTAAAAATATAGGCTTTGGCCTCATGTGCAGGGGTTCAGCTCTGCCTTACACTAGCTCCAAAGCTTAGGATGTTTTCTTAGCCTCTTTGTTTCTGTTGTGTTTCTTCTCTAAACTGGCATAACAGGAGTTGTGCTTAGGGTTATGATAAGAATCGAATAAGGTGGCACATGTTTGGCATGGAGTGAGTCATCAGTAAGTGATGGTTATTGTTCCCGAGTGAGTTATAAAGCAGAAATGAGTAGGATGTCTTCTCTTTCTTGCACCCTTCTTCCCCTTCTAGTTTACTTTTTTGGAAGCCTAGTGGCCACCTCCTAAGACTAGCTGAGCTTTCTGCTTTGGAGGAAGTGCCCTTCATTCCCCTAGAAAGCTGAGTGTGATTCCAGGTAGAGAGTTAGCTTTATACCTGCCTCTGGTTTAAGTCTCATTTGTGGGTTCATGTGGGGCTAGTCCTCTCCACCACAGTAAAAGACCACAGGATGGCCCGGGAGTCAAGTTTATATTTGCCTGGAAGGTCTTCAGTAAAGTAGTTGCTGCTTTTACAACCCTACACCCTAGGTGACAATGGGCAGCTAGTTGAGCATTGAGGGACTTGTTTTTTTAAGCATGAATTTCACAGTGCAATTTATATATGAAAAAATGCTTCAATTTTAAATCTACTTTATAATTGGTTTTGAAAATTATATACAACCATGTAAGCCACACCTCAGTCCAGATGGAGAATATTTTCATAAGCCCCCAAAGTTTCCCTATATCCTTTCAGTTAATCTGTCTGCTTTCCCACCCCTAGACAACCACTAATTAGCTTTCTGTTACTATAGAAGAATTGCATTTTCTAGAATTTTATATAGTAAATGGAATGTGTCAGCCTTCTTTTATTTATAATAACACTTTTAAATTTACCCACTCATTGCATGTATCAGTGGATTCTCCCTTTATGTTGCTGAGTTTTTTGATTATATGGATACTACAATTTGTCTATCCATTTTCCTGTTGATGGATATTCAAGTTGATTTTCACAGATAACATTATTCTGTCATAAAATACTAAGGGATCTGTGGAGCTCCCCACACAAAAATGCTATAAGAACTAATAAGTTGAATTTACCAAGGTCATAGAATACAAAATTACTATATAAACTCAATTGTATTTCTGCATATCAGCAATGAGCAGTTGGAAAGTGAAATTAAAAATACAATTTCATTTACAATACTACTGAAAAAATGACATACTTTGGAGTAACAAAGCATGTGCAAAATCTATGCACAGGTTCTAACTTGACAAGCTGAGTCTAAAGTTTTTATGGAAAGGAAAATGAACTAGAATAACCAAAGTTTTTTCAAGACTTTCTATAAAACTATAGTAATCAAGACAGTGTGATGAAAGCAAAAGGATAGACATGTAGATCAAAGGCACAGAGATAGTCCAGAAATAGACCCACAGATATATGGTCAAGTGATTTTCAGCAAATGTACTGCCGCATTTCAGTGAGGAAAAAATATCCTTCAACAAATGGTGAACAATTAGATATCCATTTCAAAAATGTAAATATTGACCTCATAGCACACTCAATAATTAACAAAATATATAATAGACAACATGTAAAAGTTAAAACTCTTAGAGGAAAGCCTAAGAAAAAAATCTTTGCAACTTTGAAATAGGCAAACATTTCTTAGATAGGACATGAAAACCATGAGCCATTAAGAATTTACTTGGTAAACTAAGCTTTTACAGAACTAATACTTCTGCTAATACTTCGGCTTATCAAAAAATACTATTAGGATTGGGGATTTCCAGTCAAGATGGAGGTGTAGGTAGACATGGTTCATCTCCTTGCACACCTGCAAAAAGAATTACAACTGAATTTCAAAACAGATAATACTCAGAACTATCATAAAACCAAACTGTATGAAAGTCTGACAACCAAGGACTTAAAGTAGCCACAATCTTCCAAATGGGTAGAGGGGCAGAGAAGCAGAGACAGGGCGGAGAGGGGAGGGGACTCGATGTGGCACAGAGAGGCTGCAGTGGTGGTGGAATGGGCACAGGTGGTCCCACATTCCTGTGTGGTGGATAAAAATCAGGAGGGATACCCTGGGAGCAAGCAATACCAGCCCCAGACCAGACCACACAACACAGGGTTCCAGTGCCAGGAAGATAAATCCCTATAACTTCTGACTGTAAAAATCAGTGGGGGTTGGGGTGGCAGAGGAAACTGGGATTTTTAGGAAACTTTGCTTAAAGAGCCCACTTGGTCTTAAAACACACACACACACACACACACACACACACACACACACACTGGGATTCAGTTGGGCAACAGCTGAGAGGGTGCCAGTTGCATATGGGGAGTGGGTGAAGTAACTGGAAATAGGTCAAGTGCCAGGCAAACCCCCAGAAGAAAGGCGGCAGCACAGTGCCCTCTCTGAGCCCCACCCCCCTCCACAGAGCCACAAAGCAGTGAAGTGGGTTGCCCCACCATAGTGATTACCTAAGGCTCTGCCCCCCACACTTTACAGGTGTCATTTACAGGGAGTCAAAGCAGCTCTATCTAATACACAGAAACAGATACTGGGAGGCTGCCAAATTGAAGACACAAAGAAATATGGCCCAAATGAAAGGAACAAAACCCCTGAAAAATAGCTAAATGAGATGGAGATAGCCAACCTATCAGATGCAGAGTTCAAACTACCAGTGATCAAGATGCTCAAAGAACTCATTGTGTATGGCAACAACATAAAGGAAGAAATGAAGGTTATACTAGGTGAAATAAAGAAAAATCTCCAGGGAACCAACAGTGAAGAGAAGGAAGCCAAGATTCAGATTAATGATTTGGAACATAAGGAAGAAATAAACATTCAACTGGAACAAAAAAGGGAAACAAGAGTATAAAAAATGAGGGTAGTATAAGCAGACTCTGGGACATCTCCAAATGTGCCAACATCAGAATAATAAGGCTGCCAGAAGAAGAGGAAGAGCAAGAAATTGGAAACTTAAAGAAAACTTCCCTAATTTGGTGAAGGAAATAGACTTACAAGTCCAGGAAGCACAGAGAGTCCCAAACAAGTCGGATCCAAAGAGGAGTACACCAAGACACATCATAATTAAAATGCCAAAGGTTAAAGATGAAGAGAGAATCTTAAAATCAGCAAGAGAAAAGCAGTGAGTTACCTACAAAAGAGTTCCCACGAGACTGTCAGCTTATTTCTCAAAAGAAACTTTGCAGGCAAGAAGGGACTGACAAGTAGTATTCAAAGTGATGAAAAGCAAGGACCTACAACCTAGATAACTGTATGCAGCAAAGCTATTCATTTAGAATAGAAGGGTTGATAAAGTGTTTCCCAGACAAGGTAAAGCTAAAGAAGTTCATTATCACCAAGCCATTATTACATGAAATATTAAAGGGCTTATTTAAGAAAAAGAAGATCAAAACTATGAACATTAAAAAGGCAACAAATTCACAATTATCAACAACTGAATTTTAAAAAGCTAAGCAAACAACAAGAACAGGAACAGAACCATAGGTATGGAGATTTCCATAGGTATGGAAAACCATTTGGAGATTTATCAGTTGGGAGGGGGAAAGGGGAGAATGGGGAGAAAGGTGTAGGGATTAAAAAGCATAATTGGTAGGTACAAAATAGGCAGGGGGAATGTTAAGAATAGTATAGGAGATGGAGAAGCCAAAGAACTATATGCATGATCCATGGACTTGAACTAAAGTGGGGGATTGCTGGAGAGAAGGCGGGTACCAGGCAGAGGGGGCAAAGGTGGAAAAATTATGACAACTGTAATAACATAAACATTGCAATATAATATACTTAAAAACACTATTAGGAAGATGAAAATGAAGCCACAGAATGGGAGAAAATATTTGAAATATATATATCTGACAAAGGACTTGCATGCAGAATATGTAAAGAACTAATACAACTCAACTATGAAGACAGAAACCAATAAAATATAGGCAAAATGTTAAAAAGACACCTCACAAAATGAATGACCAATAAACACAGGGAAAGACCTCAACCTCATTAGCCATTATGAAGATGCAAATTAAAATCAAAAGTAGATACCCCTTCAATCTCACTAGAATGAGCAAAATGAGAGACAGAACAACTATCAGCGAGGATGTGCTGAAGCTCTCAAACATTGCCAAGTAGGAGTATAAAGTATTACTGCTACTTTGGAAAACATTTTAGCAGTTTCTTATAAATTTAAACATATACTTACCATATTATCTGGTAATTCCACTTCAGGTATTTATTCAAAAGAAATCAAAACATTTATCCACACAAGAACTTGTACACAAAGTCACTTTGGCTACAGAATAAAGAATGGATTGTAGAGAGATGGGCAAGAGTCAGAGACATACTGGCATCTAGGAGGTTATTGCAGTAGTTCAGGCAAAGATGAAAACTTAAACTTGAGTGGAAACTGAAGAAACGAGAGGTGTTTGAGAGGCAAAGTCAGGGCTTATTCACAGACTGGATATGGGGATTGAGGGAATGTTGTAAGGATAACACTGAGGTATGAATTTACTCATCTGGATGATGACGCTGCTGTTCAATGAGCAGGAAAATCAGGACATTGGGAAATGCTTATTTGCTTCTGCAGTGACCCCTACTCTCTACACCATGGCTCAAAAATGTCAATTAGATTTGAAATCTGGTATCCGTAGAGGAGATATAAATTTGGAAGGGGAGCCGAGGTATTTTGAAGCCTATGAAAATATATTAGAATACATGGTCCTCCCTGACTACACATGAGCATTAAAGGAGAAATACATGTTTTAATTAAATAAATTATTGGGAAGACATGCCAATATTGAGATTGCAGAGAGATGACAATTATATATTTCAAGGTGTTTTACAACTAATCTCTTTAACACATTGTCTAATTTATGTATCATCATAGCTGTGTGAGGTAGATTTTTTTCTGATACCGGTTTTCAGATGAGAAATTAATCTCAGAGTTATTGATTTGCCCAATGATAATAAATGCTGAAAGGGGTTTTTAAACTTAAATCTTCTGATTCTACTCTCCCCATCTTTTCAGTGATACAGTGAAGGCTAATTTCAGCTCCAAAGAGAGTTATCAGAAAGGATTCAGGTGTGTACGGACTGGGTATTCCTTCACAGGCTGCTTCCCTTTCTTCCCCCAGCTCAGTCCCACTGACCCTTCAGGGCTCAGTTCAGATTGTTCATCTCCGTACACTTGTCCATTCCTGTCCACTGATTTATTTCATTCAAACAACTTAAATTTTTTAAATTTTATTTAACCTAGATATTTAGTGAAAATACATGTACATAAATGAACTTATATAAGGATGTTCACAGGCACATTCATCACCATAGTAAAAAACTAGAAACATCATATTAACAGAAAAAAAAGGTGAGCAAACTGTGGTGTGTTCATGCAGTGGAGTACCGCCCAACAATAAAAAGGCAATTTATATGACAATATGGATAAATATGAAAACACGTTGGGTGAAAGAAGCCTCACACAAAGGAGTGCTCTGTGGTCCCACTGATATGAAGTTCTAGAACAGGCAAAACCAATCTACGGTGAAAGAAAATTTAAAAACAGCGGTGTATGTGGTAATGGGAATTGATGGAAAACGGGCAGGAGAAAATGATCTGTATTTTCAGGGGGTTGGGGTTACACAGGTACATTTATTTCTCAAAACCTATCAAATGGTACAATTCAGATTTATGTATTTCATTGCTTAAGAGTTTTCCCTTAAAAGAAAAAGAATTATAAATAGATATTGAATTGTAGTTAAGTACATGCTGAAAGAATTGTACCATTGTCAGCAAATTACATTGAAAGGTATTTAAAAATGAGGTGGATAGAAGGATAAATGAACAGACATGTGATAAAGGGTAAAATGTTAATTGTACAATCTTGGCAGTGGATATATGAGTTTTGACTGTAAAGATTTTTCTACTTCTCTGTATGTTTGAAAATTTTCATAGCAAAAAGTAGGGTAAAAAGAAAAACACATTATTGTTAGTTATCACTTAACAACTGCTACTGCGATCTACCAGAACCTTCTCAGAAGTCTTATGACAGCCACTTCAGAATTTAGCACCTGAGTGGTGAAAGGGAAAGTATTTCTCCATTGGTTTCTTTTTTCATTGTGTGAATGCTGGAAGGCTTCTTGTAGGTGCCGACACCTTAGACCAGGGGTGTCAAACTCATTTTCACTGGAGGCCACATCAGGCTCATGGTTGCCTTCAAAGGGCCAAACGTAATTTCAACTCCTTAGCAGCTAAGGAGTAATTATTTACACAGTCCTGAAATTATTTTGGCCCTTTAAAGGCAACCACAAGGCTGAAAGTGAGTTTGTGGCTCCCAGTGAAAATGAGTGACACCCCTGCCTTAGGCCATTCCCAGGGTAGCAAGCTAGACGTACAAAGTGTGGGCTAAGGTGGGGCACTTCAGATTCCACCTGGGTGCAGCTGGTCAAAGCCTATACAGAAATGGTCACCTGTAGCAGTGGCTACATTTAAGAGTCAAACAAGAGCATCTAATATTACCTACCTATTGCTGCATAACGGATTACCCCAAATTTAATGTGTTACAAGAAACAATTATTATCCATAGTTTTTGTGGGTCAGGATTTCAGGAGCAACTTAACTAACTGGGTGATTCTGGCTCAGGGTCTTCCATGATATTATAGCCAATACTTTAACCCAGGGCTCGATTTATCTGAAGCCTTGATTACGGCTGAGGGATCCATATCCAAGGTGGCTCACTGCATGAGTGTTGGCAGGAGGCTCCAGCTTCCCACATCATAGGCCTCACAGTAGGGCTGCTTGAGTCTTCTCATGACATGGCAGCTGGCGGCCCCCAGAGCCAGTGAGGAGAGAGAGCAGGGGTGGGGGGGAGAGAGGTGAGGGGGGGGAATGAGAATATGAATGAGAACATCACAATGGCTTTTATGACCTAGTTGTAGAAGTCACATACTGTCATTTCCATCACATTCTAATTTTTAGAAGTGAGTCACAATCCACATTCAAGGGGAAGGGAATTGGGCTTCACCTTTTGAAGGAAGGAGTGTTAAAGAATTCGAGGACATATTTTGAAAACACAACAGGTTTCCAATAGAGTTCAACCTTGGTTCTCCTTAAATACTTTTATGCTCTGCATTAAGTCTAGCTGGTCCAAAGTCATCTTCAAAGTAACTCCAAACCCTACAAAGATTTAATGCAGGAAGGTTAGTAGAAGTTAATTCCCTGCTGTGGCAACATATCCCAGGCCCATCATTAATATTTATCATCTTACTGCCCCACTATCTGCTCTAGATTTTCCTTAGCCTCAGCCAATTCTTTCACTGATCTAGGCTGCTTTCCTGATGGATGACTCAGACCTTCATCTCTTAGGGGCCTGAGCCTTTGGTTGTCTTTGTAAGGCTACAACTGCTGCAGTTGCCTATTTCATCATCACAGTCATGGAATCATCAGTTGATGTCCCAGTGCATCTTCTGTGCTCCAGACACCCCTCCCTGAGCACATTACCTAAGAGCAGCCTTTAGCTCTTACAGTCAGTTTCTCTTGCCAGTATAGTTACACCTTTCTTTGCTTGCTGATCTACTGTCATAAGGAGACCAGAGTTAACAGGTGGTAGTCACACTTCAAGTTCAGTGGGAGCCCTACCTTTTCCCCTGTAGGAAACATTTTCCTAGCTGAAAGTCAGATTATTAATTCAGCAGAATCTAAGACTGTGAGATGGTAAACATGAATCTTTGGTTGGATTGGGTGGAATGCTGGTGGGAGGGGCAATTCTAATTTCAACTCACTCTTTCTGGACCAATGTTCCTGGACACGGGGACATGGCACCATATACCAGCTGTTGTTTTAGCATATACATGAGTATTCTGAAGGCCTAACAGGATGTGTCCTTGAGCTGACACTTTAGTTGGCTTGCCCTGGCTGGGTAGTTCCATCGGTTGGAGTGTTATCCCATACACTGAAAGGTTGTGGGTTTGATCCCTGATCAGGGCACATACCTCAGAAGTCACACACTGCCACTTCCATCACATACTAGTTTTTAGAAGTGAGTTACTAAATAAAGGTTGTGGGAGGCAGCTGCTCGATGTTTCTCTCTCATGTTGCTGTCTCTCTCTCCTCTCTTCTCTCTCTCTCTCTCCCTCTTTCTCTCCCTTCCTTTATCTCTAAAATCAATAAGTATAACCTCTGGTGAAGAAGGAAAAAAAGACTCTCAAGAACTGCTCCCAGCCATGAGGGAGTAAGTCAGCCTGGAATTACTATGGAATATAAGCAACTAGAAAACTAAACAGAATATAAAAAATAATTGTTTTCAAATATTGGATAAGAGTCAAGATTATGATCCCTGAGAAAGTGAAAACAAATGGAACAAGACATACCATTACATAACTTCCTGCTTTTAGGTCCAAGACTGTGATTTAGGGAGGGGAAACCATACAGAGCGTGGCAACCTCATGGAGTTAAGTTAGTAGATATTTTAGTTGAGGAATACCAAGGTAACTGTAATTTGTATGACATAGTACCTGAGAGGGGAAGAACTACACAAAAAGAGCTCAAAAAATCTTGGCAGGAATCACCTTGAGTCTGTCTGAATACCAGTCTACTTAGGAATAGGGTGCAGTTCCAGAAGTCTGGGCCATAACAACTCCCAAAGAAAGAACAGTTACGTTTAAGTGGTAAGACAAATAAATTATAACTGGAGTTCACACAAGGCTGACAATCATTGAATTTTCTCCAGCCAGAGTAAGAGGTATTGTTGAATACATAGGAAATTCAGAAGAAATTCTGGAAAGGCAACACTTTGAACAAGGGCTAAGGAATCTCTCAAATAAATGCTATTCTAGACCACACTAGAAGAGCCAAAAAACATACCTCAAAATGATAAAACAAATCTTTAAGTGAAAGTTCAACAGAAAATGTCCAATACTTATTAACGACAGATACAGATAGCAAAGTCCAGCACCCATCTATGAAATATTTGCAGTATCAAGAATCCAACATAAAATTAATAGACATACAAAGAATCAGGAAAGTATAAATGACAACCAAGAGAAAAATTAGTCACAGCCTCAGATTCACACATGGCAGAGGCTGTGGGGTTAACTGACAAGAATGTTAATGCAGCTATTAGAAATATGCTCTGTGTTCTCATGGATGAAGGAAGAACACGAAAATGATGTGCATTTGGAGTATCAGAAGGAAAGGAGAGAAAGAAGGGATAAAAAAATAGATTTGAAGAAGTAACGGTCAAATTGTACACCTGAAACCAATATTAATTTTATTAACCAATGTAAAGTGGCCTCTCTGTGTGTTTTCTACAAACTTTTAAAAACACAAATGCTTGTAGAAACTTAAATTACATTTTGCCTCTATTAATTCCCAATGAACACTGTATGTAATCTGTCATAAATAATCAAAAGAAAAATGTCTGTTCTAACATTTCCACCTGAGACCTTTCAGGATCCTTCCTCAGAGCTGTGCCAGTGAAGATCCAGCAACTAAACTTTATTTATTGCAGGCAATTATGTTGTTCAAGCCTCAAGAAACTATCCTTGCAGTGCATTGCTCCAGGTGTCCTTGCCAGGACAGTTTAAATCAAGGAAGAGCACTCCCAATGTCAATAAACTCTCTGCTATCTGCTCACCAACCCTGGTCCCACATGCTCAAGGGCCACGCGCCCCAGCACGTTCAGGTTTCTACCTGCACGAATTAGCCAGGGCCTTTGATTCCTTCAGTAAACTATTTCCTACAGGAGAAGGGAGATATTTTCCCTCCTGCTTGAGCCCAAACCTGGCTCTAGTTATGCTGGACACAGTGAGTGGAGGTAGGAGAGGCTCTTGAGGAAGAAAGAATCACATAGGAAGGCAAGGTTCAGGCCAGGTCTTTTCAGGATGCCCTGGCTGGGTGAGGTGGATCTCTTCTCTCAAGGGGAAGGAGGCTGGTTCTGTTCTCTGAGAGGATTAAAATCAATCTAGTGACTCAGTATTCTCAGACTTGTTTGCCCCACCCCATGTCTTAGTATCTTCAAGTTTTCCTATAAGGGACCTAACTGTGAAATAGAAACCTGTTGAGGCTTTGCATTCTGTGTCCTTTTAACATTGTCACTTTTGACTAAATCATTGGCTTAAGGTTCCAGACAGTATTCCCTGCACCTGCAGGGTCCTTATTTCTATCCACCTACTACATCCTATCCAAAGGAATCCTTGAAGTAGCAATTGCTCAACACGCCTGGATCGTGTATGTATGACTGCCGAGCCGCTTTACACAGGTGTTGCAGATCTCGGTTTCGGACAAGCCTTGGAGGGAAATCTAGAGGTCCATATTGTGGACTGAGGTGCTATCAGATTACACCTTGTGGAGCTGGTCCACGTTTACGCGGACTGCTTGCCCATGGCAGGGGCTGGAGTGAATGGCAGGGCCAGGACGAGAAATGATGCTCAGGAGTCCTGGTACATGGGAGGATCTGCCTCCAAGTGCACCAGATATTAATGTACAAAACATTGGCAGCCCAATCAAGTGTTTACTTGAGCCAGGGCAAATGGCAGGCCAGTTCTTAGATGCATTTGACCAGAAGTAGGCCAAAGTCTATTTGACTAATCAATTTCCGACTCTTATCCATGTAGTTCTGGTACCGGGTTTGGTCTGAGTCTTAGGACCATGATCATAAACCTGCTCATCAGTGGATTAGAGGAAAATCCAGGCTAAAGATTCCCAAACTTACGAACATCCTTGCCTTTATCAGACACTAACCTAATGGTCTTCATTCACCAACATAATTTGAACCTAGTTTTCAGTTTCACAACTGTCTGCATAGTTTATTTCCTTGTTCAGTTATTAGACATATAAGCTATTAGATTATCTAATTTATCCACATAAAAATTACCAACATTTTCCCAAACAGTTTATTAGTGGTGGTACCTACTAAAAAATATCTTCAGGATGGGGGAAAGGAGGACAGATTCAACTACTAGATTGTCAACAGCGTTTTTTTTACAAAGTTATTGCTTAAAGATCTTTCAAGATGTTTTTTTCATTTTTAAAGTATATTTTATTGATTATGCTATTATAGGTGTCCCATTTTTTCCTCCCCTTTATTCCCCTCTGCCCTGTATCCCCCCTCTGACCAGGATTCCCTTCACCCTTAGTTCATGTCCATGGGTCATACATAAAGTTCTTTGGCTTCTCCATTTCCTATACTATTCTTAACCACCCCGTGTCTATTTTGTACCTACCATTTATGCTTCTTATTCCCTGTACCTTTCCTTCCCCATTATCTCCCTTCACCTCCCCACTGATAACCCTACATGTGATCTCCATTTCTGTATTTCTGTTCCTGTTCTATTCATTTGCTTAGTTTGTTTTTGCTTTTTAGGTTCAGTTGTTGAGAGTTGTGAGTTGTCATTTCTGTCCATATTTTTTATCTTCTTCTTTTTCTTAGCTAAGTCCCTTTAACATTTCATATAATAAGGGCTTGGTGATGATGAACTCCTTTAACTTGACCTTATCTGGGAAGCATTTTATCTGCCCTTCCATTCTAAATGATAGCTTTGCTAGATAGAGTCATCTTGGATGGAGGTCCTTGCTTTTCATGACTTTAAATACTTCTTTTCAGCCCCTTCTTGCCCACAAATTTTCTTTTGAGAAATCAGCTGTTTGTCTTATGGGAACTCCTTTGTAGGTAACTATCTCCCTTTCTCTTGATGCTTTTAAGATTCTCTCCTCTTTAATCTTGGGTAATGTAATTATGATGTGCCTTGGTGTTTCCTCCTTGGGTACACCTTCTTTGGGACTTTCTGAGCTTCCTGGACTTTCTGGAAGTCTATTTCCTTTGCCAGATAGGGGAAATTCTCCTTCATTATTTTTTCAAATAAGTTTTCAATTTCTTGCTCTTCCTCTTCTTCTTCTGGCATCCCTATGATTTGGATGTTGGAACATTTAAAGTTGTCCCAGAGGTTCCAAAGCCTATCTTCATTTTTTTGAATTCTTATTTCTTCATTCTATTCTGGTTGAATGTTTGTTTCTTCCTTCTGTTCCAACCCATTGATTTGAGTCCCGGTTTCCTTCCCATCACTGTTGGTTTCTTGTATATTTTTCTTTATCTCACTTTGTATAGCCTTCACTTCTTCCTCTATTTTGCAACCATACTCAACCATTTCTGTGACATCCAGTGTTTTATTTTTTTAATTATATTTTATTGATTATGCTATTACAGTTGTCCCATTTCTCCCCCTTCATCCCCCTCCACCTTGCACACCCCTCCCACCCACATTCCCCCTTTTAGTTCATGTCCATGTGTCATAAATTCTTTAGCTTCTACATTTCCCACACTATTCTTGTCCTCCCCCTGTCTATTTTCTACCCACCATCTATGCTACTTATTCTCTGTACCTTTTCCCCTCTCTCCTCCTCCCACTCCCCTGTTGCTAACCCTCCATGTGATCTCCATTTCTGTGTTTCTGCTCCTGTTCTACTTGTTTGCTTTTGTTTTAGGTGTGGTTGTCAATATCTGTGAGTTTACTGTCCTATTTTTTATCTTCTTTTTCTTAGATAAGTCCCTTTAACATTTCATATAATAAGGGTTTGGTGATGATGAACTCCTTGAACTTGACCTTATCTGAGAAGCACTTTATCTGCCCTTCCATTCTAAATGACAGCTTTGCTGGATAGAGCAATCTTGGATGTAGGTCCTTGACTTTCATGACTTGGAATACTTCTTTCCAGCCCCTTCTTGCCTGTAAGGTCTCTTTTGAGAAATCAGCTGACAGTCTGATGGGAACTCCTTTGCAGGTGACTGTCCCCTTATCCCTTGCTGCTTCTAGAATTGTCTCCTTCATTTTCATCTTGGCTAATGTAATGATGATGAGCCTTGGTGTGTTCCTCCTTGGGTCCACCTTCTTTGGGACTCTCTGAGCTTCCTGGACTTCCTGGAAGTCTATTTCCTTTGCCAGATTGGGGAAGTTCTCCTTATTATCTATTCAAATAAGTTTTCCACTTGTTGCTTTTCTTCTTCCCCTCTGGTACCCCTATAATTCGGATGTTGGGACGTTTAAAGATGTCCTGGAGGTTACTAAGCCTCTCCTCATTTTTTTGAATCCTTGTTTCTTCCTACTTTTCTGTTTGGTTGTTTCTTTCTTCCTTCTGTTCCACTCCGTTGATTTGAGTCCCAGTTTTCCTTCCATCACTATTGGTTCCCTGTGCATTTTCCTTCATTTCACCTATTATAGCCTTCATTTGTTCATCTAAGTTGCTACCAAAATCAACCAATTCTGTGAGCTTCCTAATCACCAGTGCTTTGAACTGTGCATCTGATAGGTTAGCTACTAGTGCTATGAGCTCTGCATCTGATAGGCTGACCACCTCCTGGTCGCTCAGATGAATTAGCTCCGGGGCCCTGGTCTATTCTCCCTTTTGAGCCATCCTTGTTTTGTTTTGTTTTGTTTTGTTTTGTTTTGTTTTGTTTGGTCTGGTTGAGGCTGTTATGTAGTGAGAGGCAGAGCCTTAGGCATTCACCAGGGCAGGGCAGCCCAGTTGCTGGGTTGTGATGCTGGATGTGGGGGCAGGGTCCGAGAGGGAACAATGGCACTTGCTACGCGCTCTCTCGTGGATTCCAGTCCCTTCAGCCTCTTTCCCCTATCAAATTGGGCCCTTCCAGTGCTGATTTCTGTGTGGGTAGGCCTGTGCACACTCTAGGACCCCGTGGGTCTCCCCAATGAACTCTCCTGTGAGGCTGGGGTTCTCTCCCAGCACTTCGATCCCCACAAGTGTTTTCAATTGGTGCTTTTAGGCTTTATGTCCCAGTGCTGGGGCCCTGCGTCGGGCAGTCTGTCTTGCTGCCCGTTTTTGCCTGGTTTATCTGCTCGTGAATGTGTGACTGCGGTCAGTTGCCTTGTCCTCCTCGCTTGGTCTCCTCGTTGCCTCCCCACACTCGGTAACTGCCACCTGTGCACCTGGGGAGTGCCAACCGCCGCCTGTGTGCCTAGGACCACTCACCACTGCCTTTTCCTGCCACAATCCCTCTTTGCCAGCCGCCGACTCCGCACCTCTTACTGGTCTGGCTGAATGGTTGTTGGACTTTCGTACAATTCAATTTTCTATCTGTTCTGGTTGGTTTTTTTTGGGTGGGGTTCTATATTTTTGTTATCCTTAATCTTGGCTGTGAGAGGAGGCACAGTGTGTCCACCTAGGCCTCCATCTTGGCCGGAAGTCCGACATTTTTTAAATTTGTTTTTTTATCCTCACCTGAGAACGTGCTCACTGATTTTAGAGAGAGGAGGAAGGAGGGTGAGTGAGAGAGGGAAACATTGATGTGAAAGAAACATCTACTGGTTGTCTCTTGTACACACTCCAGCAGGGGACCGAAACCGAAACCTAGGCCAGGATTCAAACCTGTGATCTTTTGGTTTTCAGGACAAGGTTCCAACCAATGGAATCACACCAGCCAGGGCTCAGAACATTTTATTATGGAAATTTTTAAACATATGCAAATAGAAAAACTGGAATAACAAATCCCTAGGCACCCACCAGCAAGCCCTTAGGATCTTTACCAAGACTCCAAAGGAATCTAGAATTCTAGGCATACTTTTCAGGAAGCCAAGATGGCCAGTGTATGAGAAGAATGGTTTTCTCACTGTTCCCATCACAGCTTGAGTGAATAATCACAATGTCCATTCTGGGAATGAATTTCTTTCCCTTCAGTGGGTTTACTTGCTTGGGTTCTTTTTAAGCAGCAGGGGTCAAGGACAAAGATGGGGAAGGGTCTAGCTGTGCCCACCAGAGGGAGCAGTGTCCTCCTGTTTCGCGTAAGTTGCTGAAAATTCGTGCTGCTAACTTGTCAGAGTTTTATTTAACTCTGTTCCTCTCTTTCTGTTGGAGTGTCATTTGTTTTTCTTGGACTGTGGGATACAGCCCATGACCCTCACCCAGCTCCAGCGTTACCATCTGTAGTATTTCACAGTATAAATTGGCATAACGCCACTGACCTTAGTTGTACATTACTTGACTCGAATTTTGATCAGTCTAGGCTGCTTACTGTTTTCTATCTTAGTTCAAGGAAACTGGAAAAAAATTGCTTTGAAATGGGAATTTTTAGTATGTTTTTCTAACGAAGCTCTGTGATCGCCTTCGTTATGTTTTTCCAAATCTCCTCCCAACTCACTCTGTTTCACACTGAGACGCAATTGTTTTTCGCAGCCTGGAGCATAGTAAAAAGTGAACTGTACTATATGCTAATCAGAATCCATAGGGACTTCTGGGCATATGTGGGATGCTGCATATGAAAGGATAATTGGCAAACGGCAGTGCGGCAGGGGGAGAGCCGGCAGGTTGGTCTGGGAGCAACACAGGGTGGGGCAAAAGTAGGTTTACAACTGTTCGGATGGAAAATAATACAATAATTAATAAATAATAATACAAGAGTAGACTCTGTGTTTTGCATACTCACAACGGCTCTTGCTCCACCCTGCATATAATGAACAATTAACAGTGCTGAAAAGACCCAGGGGAGACATGGTAGCTCTCTGCAAAAGCTCTACTGAAATTTAACAGTGACCAGTGGGGGGAGGTTAAAGAAAGGAAAATTCTAGCTTATAAGATTAGATTAGAAATGTTCAGAATTTAAAGTAGGTACTTCATAAAGAAATGAATTCACCTCTCCAGGAGTCAGAGAAATGCCAGATAACATCTCTCAGGATTACGCTGGTAGAGGGGTTCCCAGTGATAACAGCAATAACAGTGTCTGGAGCACTTATTTGTGCCAAGTACTATTCAAAGCACCTTTCCTACATATTACTACAGTAGTCCCACTCATCTGTCATTTGACCTTCTGTGGTTTCAGTTACCCTCTGTGGTCCAAAAATATTAAATAGGAAATTCCAGAAATAAGCAATTTATACATTTTAAATTGCATGCCATTCTGAGTTGTGTGATAAAATGTCACTCTGCCCTGCGGCATCAGCACGTGACGTGAGTGAGTCCTTCGCCCAGCCTCTCCGGCTCTACACACGGCACACCTGTTAGTCATGGAGTAGTCGCCATCTTGGTTATCAGATTGACTGTTGTGGTATCGCAGTGCTTGCGTTCAAGTAACCCTTATTTTACTTAAGAATGGCCCTACAGCACGAGAGTAGTGATGCTGGCAATTCAGACAATGTCAGCGAGAAGCTAGAAAGCAGTTCTTTTAAATGAAAAGGTGAGTACAGTACGTAAGATATTTTGAGAGAGTGAGACCACATTTACACAACTTTTATTACAGTATGTTGTTTTACTTGTTCTATTTTATTATGAGTTATTGTTGTTAATCTGTTACTGTGCCTAATTTATAAATTAAACTTTATCATAAGTTTGTATATAGGAAAGAAACAGTATATAGGATTCGATACTCCCTGGGATTTCAGGCATCCCCTGAGGGTCTTGGACCATATCCCTCATGCATAAGGGAGAACTACTTAATTTAATCCTCAGGACAGACTGCGAGATAGGCACTTGAGATTTACAGGCCTTTATCCAAAAGCCACAAGACCAGATGTGTTTGTAAACTCTTTGGATTTTCAGAAAGGTACATGGCATATGTTATAAAACACTCCCATGGGACTATAGTTCATAATCACATTGATATTTCTGTGGTGAGGCATGTAAATTTTTACATAAAATGGAGTAAATACTTTTACATGAACTGGGTTAGATTTTGCTGCCAAATGAGTTCAGATCAGTTCTTTCCACTAAGAAAGTTTTGAAATAATTTTAGGTTTATGGATTTTGAATTATAGGTAAGGGAATATGGACGCATTTTGCTATCCCTAGTTTACAAATGAAGAAACTGAGGCTTAGAGATTCAATAACTTGCTTCAAGTTACACAGCTCCCACACAGAGAGAAGCCAAGTTCAAGCCATGCTCTTACCCAGAACATGTGCTGCCTCTCACTATACTCTGCCTCTTCTCATTGAGGAGTTGGGTGAGTCCCCCCAAATGTCTTTTCCAACCCCACAAGTCTTTGATTTCCTGACCTCTGACTTCAATGAGCCTTAGGCTCTTCCCAGACACATACTAGGGTCTCTTCTCAGAGGCCAGGTTAGAATGACAATCATCTGGAGCCCTACTCTTCCTACTTCATGTGGGTTGTGTCTCCCAGGAGGCACTTCAGTGCCATGGCTCCCCAACCGCTAGGCAGAGCCAGCTGAGGATAAAAGTTTGTGTCATCCTGATCTGTCTTCAGGGACTTTTTAATAAAATCTTTCACCCTCACCCGTTACCCAGAACAATGCCCCATGAACCCTGATGGCTCAAGTTTATCACCTTTCTGCCATGTTTTACAATTGATTTTCTAATGCCTTTTAACTTTTCTTCCACTATCTAGAGATGTGTTATGGAGTAGCAAAAAGAAAGTGGATTTAGACATTCAAATATCTGGGTTTAAGTCCAAATATGTAAACTTGAGCAAAGCCAATTAACTTCACTTATCAATTTGTAAAATGGGATTGATAATACTTATCCAGGGATGAATTCAGGTTGTATGGAGACTGAAGTTTATACTATTTGAGAGAGCTCTTCTTATTTGTTAATTTTTAAGTATGTTTTATTGATTATGCTATTGCAGTTGTCCCATTTTTTCTCTCCTTTATCCCCCTCCACCCTGTGCCCCCACTCCCTAGCATTCCACCCCCCCACTTTTAGTTCATGTCCTTGTGTTGTGCATATAAGTTCATTGGCTTTTACATTTCCCATACTGTTCTTAACCTCCCCCTGTCTATTTTGTGCCTACCATTTATGTTTCTTAATCCCTGTACCTTTTCCTTCCCATTCTCCCTCTTTCCCCTCCCCACTGGTAGTCCTCCATGTGATCTTCATGTCTGTGATTGTTCCTTTTCTAGTTGTTTGCTTAGTTTGTTTATATTTATTTATTTTTTAGGTTAGCTGTTGATAGTTGTGAGTTTGTTGTCATTTTACTGTTCATAATTTTGATCTTCTTTTTTATAGATAAGTCCCTTTAACATTTCATATAATAAGGGCTTGGAGATGATGAACTACTTTAACTTTACCTTATCTGGGAAGCACTTTATCTGCCCTCCCATTCTAAATGATAGCTTTGCTAGATAGAGTAATTTTGGATGTAGGTCTTGCTTTTCATGACTTTGATTACTACTTGCCAGTCCCTTCTTGCCTGCAAAGTTTCTTTTGAGCAATCTGCTGTTAGCCTTATGGGAACTCCTTTGTAGGTAACTCTTCTTTTCTCTTGCTGCTTTTAAGATTCTCTCCTTATCCTTAATCTTTGGCATTGTAATTATGATGTGTCTTGGTGTGTTCCTTCTTGGGTCCAATTGTTTGGGACTCCTTGTGCTTCCTGGACTTGGATATCTATTTCCTTTGTCAGACTGGGGAAGTCTTCCTTCCTTATTTTTTCAAATAAATTTTCAATTTCTTGCTCTTCCTCTTCTTCTTCTGATGCCCCTATGATTCAGATGTTGGAATATTTAAAATTGTCCCATAGGTTCTTAAGTCACTCCTCATTTTTTTGAATTCTTGTTTCTTCATTCTGTTCTGGTTGAATGCTTATTTCTTCCTTTTGTTCCAAATCATTGATTTGAGTCCTGGTTTCCTTCCCTTCACTCTTGGTTCCCTGTGTATTTTTCTTTTTTCACTTTGTATAACCTTCACTTCTTCCTTTATTTTTGTGGCCATACTCAGTCATTTCTGTGAGCATCTTGACTACCAGTGTTTTGAACTATGCATCTGATAGGTTGGCTCTCTCTGGGAGAGCTCTTTTTAAACAAAAGAATACAAAACTGTGAATACAAATTGAATGGGTACAAAATGCATTTGTTCAGAAACAATGCTGATGGCCACATTAGGTGAGGTATGATGCCTTGGAAGTTGGGGTGGAAGGAAACAGTCAATTTAACAAAGGATGTTTTTTATATAACTTACAAAAATGTATGACATGTGAACCTACTGCTAGGGCTCCTTCCTGGAGTTAGGAAGTGGTCCATTCATGAAGGGGTCCTGAATCTTAAGATTCATTAGCATCATGGTAAATTTGTGTTTGTATCAACCTTACAGAATGGTTAACATTAAATCACAGGGCTATATAAACCTGCTTTGTAATCACTAAACACTATGTGGTATTAGTCATTATTTTGATGCCCAGAACTAAGCATAAATATTTATTCAGTAAATAATATAACAGATGCAATTTGCTCTCACCAAAGCATTATACTGGGTTATTGTATTACTTTCCTTAGGTCATTAAAAAATTATCAGAGTAATATGTACACAACATGTTTTAAAAGAATCAAATATTGATAAAAGACTTGTAAAATAGCAATCCCATTTCCCATACTTCATATTGTATAAGTCTACTTTCCAGAGTCAATATATTTTTTTCATATTGCTAAATAATATGTATTATATCACTTTCTCCTGATTTATCAATGTTGATATTATCTAGTGACTTTATTGTGGTAGAAAAGGATTTCACTTTCCTCTTCCCATTCTCCCAGTATAATTTTGTGACTATCATAATATGAAGTATTGTTTACAGCTGAACCATATAGTAAACTATGATGTATTTCTTTTCATACACATCTTTTAAATTTTCCATTAATAATTGTGCCACTTTTTTTCATTTGCTTAGTTTTTCATTGTACTGTACTTGAGTTTTCCTACTCTCTACAATAGCATTTTATATGTTTTCTACACAATGAAATTCTCCTTGCTGCAGAGAGTCATGGAACCCTTCATTCCTCCACTCCAGATTGGTCTCTTTACTCTCTAGTGACAGTGTGGATCCTCCATGTTCTATCTAGCATGTTAGAAATTTGCTTCATCTCACTTCTATGTTGATTTCCTATTTCCTGAATTCCTCATCGTCCTCTTTCTTGGTTTAGTCCCTTCTTCTCCTCCTTCTCCTCCTCCTCCTTCTTCTTCCTCTTCTTCTTCTTTGGTGGGCCTTACTCTCCAGTAGCTTCCTGAGGAAATTTATATATGGCAGATAAATTAACTGAGACTGCATTTCTCAGATGTGTTTATTCCACCATTATAATTGACTGACTCTTAGATAGGTATGGCATTCCAGGCTTAAAATCACATCATGCAGAATTTGGAAGGCATTCTTTTTTTAAAAAAATATATTTTATTGATTATGCTATTACAGTTGTCCCATTTCTCCCATATCATTCCCCTCCACCCTGCACACCCCCTCCCACCCACATTCCCCCCTTTAGTTCATGTCCATGTGTCATAAGTTCTTTAGCTTCTACATTTCCCACACTATTCTTGCTCTCCCCCTGTCTGTTTTCTACCTACCATCTATGATACTTATTCTCTGTACCTTTTCCCCCTCTCTCCTCCTCCCCCTCCCCTGTTGCTGACCTTCCATGTGATCTCCATTTCTATGCTCCTGCTCCTGGTCTAGTTGTTTGCTTTTGTTTTAGGTGTGGTTGTTAATATCTATGAGTTTGCTGTCTCTTTACTGTCTTATTTTTTATCTTCTTTTTCTTAGGTAAGTCCCTTTAACATTTCATATAATAAGGGCTTGGTGATGATGAACTCCTTGAACTTGACCTTATCTGAGAAGCACTTTATCTGCCCTTCCATTCTAAATGACAGCTTTAGTGGATAGAGCAATCTTGGATGTAGGTCCTTGACTTTCATGACTTGGAATACTTCTTTCCAGGCCCTTCTTGCCTGTAAGGTCTCTTTTGAGAAATCAGCTGACAGTCTGATGGGAACTCCTTTGCAGGTGACTGTCCCCTTATCCCTTGCTGCTTCTAGAATTGTCTCCTTCATTTGAATCTTGGCTAATGTAATGAAGATGCGCCTTGGTGTGTTCCTCCTTGGGTCCAACTTCTTTGGGACTCTCTGAGCTTCCTGGACTTCCTGGAAGTCTATTTCCTTTGCCAGATTAGGGAAGTTCTCCTTTATTATTTGTTCAAATAAGTTTTCCACTTGTTGCTCTTCTTCTTCCCCTTCTGGTACCCCTATAATTCGGATGTTGGGAAGTTTAAAGATGTCCTGGAGGTTCCTAAACCTCTCCTCATTTTTTTGAATCCTGTTTCTTCCTTCTTTTCTGTTTGGTTGTTTGTTTCCCCTTCTGGTCCACTCCATTGATTTGAGTTCCAGTTTTCCTCCCATCTCTATTGGTTCCTTGTGTGTTTTCCTTCATTTCACTTATTGTAGCCTTCATATTTTCATCCAGTTTGTGAGCAAACTCAACCAATTCTGTGAATATCCTGATCACCAGGGCTTTGAACTGTGCATCTGATAGGTTGGCTATCTCTTCGTCACTTAGGTGAATTGGCTCTGGGGCTTTGATTTGTTCTGCTGTTTGAGCCATTTTTTTTTTTTTGGTTTGGTTGTGGCTGTTATGTAATGAGGGGCAGAGCCTTAGGCATTCACCAGGGTGGGGCAGCCCAGTTGCTGGGTAGTTACACTGTATGTGGGGGCACAGTCTGAGAGGGAACAATGGTGCTTGCTCCGCTCTCTCTCAGATTCCAGTTCCTTCTGCCGCTTCCCCTTCACCTGGATTATCTGCCCGTGAATGTGGGACCACCTGGTCAGCCAGCCCCTTGCACGGCCTCACTGGGTCTGCACAGTTGCCACCCCATGCCCAGGGTCCGTTAGCTACTGCCTGTGCACCTGGGATCTGCTAGCCGCCCCCTGCATGCCTGGGATCTGCCAGCCACTGCTGCCTGCATGCCCAGGTCCACACCTGCACTTTTTCCTGCCGGGACTCTGCCCCTCTTACCAGTCTGGATGAATGGTTGTTGGATTTCTGTACAGTTCAATTTTCTATCAGTTCTGATTCTTTTCTTGTTTCTAAATCTTTGTTGACCTTAATTTTGGTTGTGAGAGGAGGCACAGTGTGTCCACCTATGACTCCATCTTGGCCGGGAGTCTGGAAGGCATTCTTATTGTGTTCTAGCTTCTGGCATTGCTCTGAGAACTTGTGGCATTCTAATTCCCAATTCTTTGTGCTCAATGACTTTTCCACTTTGGAGGTGATTCAAAATTTCATAATAGCATGTGGTAGATTAGATTATTGCTCAAAAAAATTTACAGTTCTCCCTCCCCCCCACCCCCCATTTTTGTGGGTGGCATGCACTTCCCTGCCCTTCAGTTCTAGGCCTGGCCACCTGACTTATTTTGGCTAATGGGATATTAGCAGATAGGTTGCAAGCACACACTTAAAAGGCCCTTGTGTGGTTGAATTTGCTATTTCATGCTGTGTCATTAGAAGCAGCAGAACAGGCTGATGACTAGCCCATTGATTCTAGGAGGGGGATGAGTAATATATGGAACAAAGCCAATCAGTCCTAGCCAATCTCAACCTAAATCAGCAGAGCTGCCAAGCTGAGCCCAGCTGAGATCCGCCAAGCCTCAGCTGACTCACAGATCAATGATAATAAATTACTGTTATTTTAAGCCAGTAAGTTTTTGGATGTTTGTCATTGTAGATTTTGTGGCAATGCTACATTTGGTATCAGAGATCTAAATGGTATTAGAAACTGGTATTAACAATAGGAAAAATAAAACATAAGTGGCATTTGTTTTGGGACTGAGTGGTGGGCACAAGAAGGCTGCATAGAAGGCTGGAAATAAAATGAGCATCTGTGTTATAAGAGGGTGAAATATTTTGTAAATATTTGATAACTTGGAAGTTAGAATATACACCTAAAGGATTTGGATTTGTGCCAAGAGCTCTCCAGACAAAATGATGTAAGTGTGAGCTAGTTGGACTTAACTGAATATAATAAGACTATAAGAAAGAGGTGGGTTCATAGACCTCCAGGATCAAGCTTCTAATTTTCTTATGTTTTCTGTTGTTCATATCTTTGTCTTTTTATTCTACTTTCTGGGAGACTTCCTCAACTTTGTTACCCAACTTTACTATCAACTTTTAACATTTTGGTTCTATTATGCTTAATTTCTAAGAGCTCATTCTTATTTTCTAATTATTTGTTTTCCATAGTATCCTGTTTCTACTTCAGGAGTGCACTTTCTCTTCTTATCTATCTAAGGATGTTGTTTCTAGCTTTTTTGGTCTTGAAATGTTCATTTGTTCCCTATATTATCTCTACTTCTTCTAAGTGGACTTTTCTGTTTGTTTTTGTTTGTTTGGTTTGGTTGAGTTTTTGTTTCTGCCTTTCACGCAGGAAGCTTCCTAAATGTCTATTGATTCCTGACTATCTGTTCTTATTTAAGAGTCAGGCTAGTACTAACCAGCTAAATGGAAAATCTGTGAGCTTGGGAGGGACCCCTCTGGCTCCGCTGTAGTGTATATGGCAGTAAGCAGGCTTTTTCAGTGGGGGAAACTCAGATGTCAGTATCTATTGGACTTCTCTCTGGGACCATTAATGTCTGGAGAGAAGATGCTTTCAATCTGCTTCTTAAAGGGTATAAAGCTGGCTGCTAGCATTTTTGCAGCTGAGTTGAGGGGGGTGTTTGCATCATTCAATATTTTTACTGTGTAATCTAACCCCTATCATACAAAATTTTTTTGAAGGGTTCATTACTTTTCGGAGATATATATATATATATATCTATATATATCCATATATATATATATATATGGAATGGTTTTTATTACTTTGTTTGGGTTGTGTGTGAGGAACAAATGCTCACTAAATAGATTTTGAACAAATCTCCCTATTTTTATCAGTTGCCTCACCCCAGCTAGTGTCCCAAAGCCTCAGCTTTAAAGAGGTTGTGAGGTGCAAATTCAGTTTGCTTCTTGGTAATTTCATTCTCTGGAGCCTAAGTTCTACCTTTCTCCAGTCCTCAAAGGCCAGAGCCTTCCAGTTACTTTCTGTTGTTACATACAGTGATTTAAAAACAGAAGGGTCTACACGTTTCATCAGTGCTGCTGTGTTCTCATCTTACTTGTTGCTGAGAGGGAAAAGGAGAAAAAGTGTCTTTTCTCCTCCAGCTTAGAACTGAAAGTCTTCCCCAGGCTCTTTTTCATGTTAAAATAGTAAATGCCTAACTCATAACTAGCTTGTGTAAATCATCCCAGGAGAGCCTGGCCTAGGAGGATCAAGAGAACCAGTGATGTGGTTGTACGTAAATTCAATGTCAAGAGCAGGGGAACCAAGTCAGGAAAGAGTACTTTTCCAAACAGTGTGTTCACAAATGGGATAAGAACTGTAATTGGGTTGGTGGTGGGTCAGTCATATATGCAAGAAGGAACAGATATGAGACGCTCTAGACTTGATGGGGTGACAAAGGCAGAGTCAAGGTGGAAGCAGCTTATTTGAATTTCTGCACCAGTTGTTCCAGCCAGTAGCCACGTCAGGCCTGCCTTGATGCCACCGCCTTGGAGAAGACTGCTTCCTGGTTCTTAGTTTCTTAACACAAAGGAAGAAGCTTCAGTGGTCAAATTCCAGTAGTGGCAAGTAGCCTTTGCGTACCCTGCAAAAGAGACCGCCTTACTGAAATTTGTCTTACTCTTGCTCTAGCTATGAGTTCTATTTACTTTTCCTCACATTTTGCAGATTTTGTTCAATTTGGGCATTTTTCCCCCTGCAGGAGTTAAATAGGGTGTGGGGTGTTATGGCTAGAGATTGGTCATCATTAAAATGATGGGGAGGCTTCAAAATCTGACATGGTGAGGGGGGATGCCAAGTCTACAGACAAACTTGACCAAAGGCCCAGACTGGTTGCCCAACCCAGAAGTCATTAAAATAAGAATGGTGGCCCAGGTAGCAGAAAGAGTCCTTCAACTTCCCTAGCACCTTAGGCTGTCCATGGTGATAGTGACCAAATTTTTAAAACCATGTGATCATCTGGTATGACAAGTCCAAGGGCACTCATGAGGGTGGGAGTCTGAATACCTGAAGTAGGTGCCATCTGTGGAAATTTGGAGGCTAGGGGCTGCCATCTCCTCAGTAGTTTCTTGTCCCCACCCTTCCCCAGCCCTTTACCTTCTGGCCCTACTTTTGCATCCTAAATGGGTTAAGTTGGGAGTTTCCTGGAACAGGTGACATTTTTTCCCTCTTGCCCCTTAGTTCCTATGTGCCCACAATAGCTTGTATATTTTGAATAGAACAGTGTGCGATGATTGTCTGGGTGAGAGCCCTTTCCAGACCAAGGTGGTTCCTGACTAGGAGTAAAGGGCTGCTGTCATTCTCAAGCCTATTGTGATTTGTAACAAGATTTCCTTATTTCCTATGAGTTTATTTATAAAGACTCTAATGTGGAGTTTATTCAGGAAAAAGAAATTTTTTTAGCTCCCACTTGGCTGGGAGGAATGGAGATTCATAGTGTAGGAAGTTCAAAATAGGAAAATCTTCTTCTTTTTTCTTAATTGATCTGTGTTTTCAATTTTTCTAGCTGCTTTTACTTCCCACCATCCAGCTTCATCTTTCCTACTTTGCCCATCCACCAATCCACAAAACTGTACAAATATGATTTTTGAATTTTTAAAACATTAGCCATAATTTTTTTTTTTAAAAAAGGTCTTGGTAGTGCAGTCATCGTGGAGCAAATTTTAACACTGACTAAAGTAATTTGTTTTTTATTTAGATACTTTGAGCTGAATTGGGAGGGTGAAGTGGTCATAGGTAAAACAGTTAGTTACCCCAAGCTTGCAACAGAGGCAAAGAAATACCAAGTCATTAGTGAAAATGAGCCCAACTTCTGTCTTGGAACCAGGTTGTTCCCACTAAGTCAACATCTGTCATAATCTGTGCAAAAGGGCAAAACATGCTACACAATAGCACATTGGAAAACCCGGCTGCAAAACATTATATCTGAACACAGAGGCATTTGGTCACTGCAAGGATAGCTCGTCTCTGGCGTGACAGCTGCCAAGTGAAACAGAGCGCACTCTCCGCAGGGAGCCCGCATGGGCTGAGCCTGGTCGTCCTCCTCCTCCTCACTTCTCAGTGGGCTAAGGTGAGTGAGGTCATTGCCTGCTGACCACAGGTGTGTGAGTGACCTCTCAGCTGAGCCAAGCCCAAGTTGTGTACCCACAGAACTGTGATTTAAGTAAATAATTATGGCTTTAATCCACTATGTTTTGGGGTGGTTTATTATGCCGCAGTAGATACTGGTACAATATACTTGTCAGTGTAAGAATCTGTCTTTCCCATTTTCTGCTCACCCCTTCAATAATTCCTATTGAATATCCTTTCTGTTATTTATGATTCTTCCCTTTGTGATTCTTAAAATCTCATTCTTCCCTTTGTGATTCTTAAAATCTCATTCATTCTTTGTTTTCCATTTTTATCTCTGTGTTACATTCTGAGTCATTTCCTTGGTTCCAGTTTCCTTATTTTCAATTCAGGTAATAAATATACTGAGTTATGACTTTCAATGGCCATAAGTTTCATTTATAAATGAACTATTTTGTCCTTTTCCAAATCTTCCCTTTCTTTTTACATGCTTTCCTATTTTTCATTATATTTTCTATTTCTTATTTCATCTTGTAAAGTCATTTAAAACATTATTTTATAGTCATCTATAGATTGATTTTCTTTCTCTATTTGGGGGATTGCTTCTGTTAATTTTATGATCTGACCCTCAAAGTGGGTTTCTCCTATAGTTGATCATTTTTATTGTGATCTTATTTTCAGCAGGGGTTTCCTCCCTGGAGAAGAACCGTGTGCCTTGGGTTGTTAGACTGTTCTTCCCTGTGGCTGCAAGTTTCCTTCTCCTGGAGTTCTAGAGATATCAGCAGTTCTCAGCTGTTAGGTTTAGTCCTTTTTTTTTTTTTTTTTTAAACATTTTTTAAATTGTTGTTCACATACAGTTCTCTGTCCCCCCCCCACCTCAGCCCTCCCCATCTCCCTCCACTGTTTCAACCTGGTATTTCTACTTCACAGTGAAGTCAGAAATCATGTTAGTGTATTGCACCAGTTTGGTTTCAAGTTTTTTTGCAGGTGAACTTTTTTTCCCCACCTATAGCCTGGGGACACATAGCGTATCACTCAGGAATTCAGATTTTTCAGAATGCTGTATTCCAGTTGCCTTCCTTGCTCACACCAGAGGCATCATCTTACTGGCCTACAAAGGTGTTAAAATCCCAGAAAGCCCTGGGGCCTAGAACTGGCCCAAACCCTGCAGGGGCTACAGTGGCGTTCATTAGCCCTGACTTACTGCTCAGCTTCTGAGTTCCTTCTGTTTCTGGAATCCAAAGATTCCCCTTCTTTTTGTATATATATTTGTATACATATAACTCTTTTGTTGAGTGTTTCTCTGTAGCAGTAGCTGAAGGGGAACTCTTAAACATCATCTCAGCCCACTGAATTGCTTGGCCCCTCCACATATATGAGGTATAATTTTATAATAATAAAAAGCTAAAATTTACGATAAAGATGTAACATTTGGGAATCTGTAGTGCTGAATCACAGTACATAAAAGAATACACACACAAAAAAAACCTTCGTTAGAAACACAATAGTAATAGAGGCTTTAACATGTGACATTGTGACTTCACCAAATCAAGAAAGTAAACATTAAGCACAAAGATCGTGAGAGAGGGGGGCTAAGGTGAATTTGAAACATGGAGACTTGGGAAATGTAGGGAGATCTGGGTGTGGCAGCACCCTAGGAGACTCTGGGCAACACAAGCCTACTGGGAATTGGGATACTGGGATAAGGACCCAAAGAGGTGGGAGAAGGCCCGAAAACAATGAAAGAAGACACCCAAAGTTAAGAGCCACCCATTTCAAAACATCCCCAAGGCACTGCTTCTGCTGAGAAACTGAAGAAGAAGTTTCCATTTCATCTTCCTGCATCTCGTATTCTTAAGATCAGGGAATTCTTATTCTCTAATCAACCTGATATCATTGCTCTGTGACTTCAGCTGGCTTTGGCTGGCTGGGCTGGGGCCCAAGCACTAGATGTAGCATTGTATCTGTGGGAAAATGTGCCCAGATGTCAACTAACTGATCTACAAAGAAGGTTTTGAAACATAACCTGTTATATGCCAGCCACGGATTCCTTAGGCATATAAATCTTTGTAACAATGAGCTACGTTATAATGGAAATATTTTCTCAGGTATAATTTTTAATCTATAGGCAATATCAGTCATTAAAACATACTGTTCAGTCCTGGGGGCCATAAGTGGAGGATGTTATGGAGGAATTGGAGAGGAGCCAGGGGAGACAAAGTAAATGATGAAAGGTTTTTGAAATATAGCCCTTCAGGGAAAAGTCTACATCAGTTCTGAGAAGAGAGGTGTCCGTAGACTGACTATCAGTCTTCAGACTATAAAGGGATATTACATTATTGACACCAAGTCTTTTTTCCACCGTGTCCACAGAGGGTGATCTGAGGGAAGATGAGTTTAAACTATAGCAGAAGGAATTCAGGCCAGTCAGATGTCCCAGCCTGAAGATTTGAACCCATTCTTAACTTATTACCAAGCTTCAGTCTCACTAGGGTGTAGGTCATTCTTGAGGTTTTGTCAAATTCTCTGATTAGCAGTAGGCAAAGTTCACCCAGAGGTGGTCACCTGCCTGTGACTGTTTGAATATAATATTATTTGGGAAGCTGATGAATTCTGCCCAAGTACAGCGAGTGTTTCAGGGCTACACAGATAAGGCAAGAGTGGAACTGCCTTATGTGGGAAAAGTACAGACAAGGGAAATCTCAGCCGTCTGTCCATCATTTGGCAAAGCTGCTCTGGAGCCATGAGAGCAGGGTGGTGTCAGCCCCATCGCACTGTGGGACGGATGGGCCACATCTCAGGGGGCGGATGTGGTTTTTGCTGTCCGTGTGTTTTCAGGGGCTGCCCACGAACCAGAAATGCCTCCAGAGGAGGGTAACTGGGCTAGAAACTGGAAACTGGGTCGAATGAGGAGCAGATGAAGGAACTCTGTGTGTTGGCCTGGAGAAAACATACCTGGAGGGGTGGGAGGTACAGAAGGGAGAATGACAAGAAGCTGTATTCAAATATTTGCAGTGCTGTCAGGTGGAAGAGAGATTAGAATTGTGCTGTGCAGCTCCAGAGGGCAAACACAAAGCCAGTGGGTACCGGTTACAGGATAGTCAGCCGAAAAGAAGGAAGCATTTTATAATTATTGGAGATACTCAAAGCAGATTGTGGTGCCTAGTGATGCAGGAAGTGTTTGTGCAAAGACTAGATGAATATCTCACAAAAGCATTGGCGAAATAATTTCTGGATCTGTTCTTTTTTTTTTTTGGTTTGGCTAAACAAGGGAAACTTCTTGGAGAGAGAAATGACCTAGCAGTGAGCATTTTTCTCCTGGTGCTGAGGAAAGGTGGGCCTTGTGGTCTGAACCACTAGAGGGAGTCAGGACAGCAGTGTTGCTGAGCCGCCATCCCGCTCTCTGCCTTCCAAGAGCAACTGTACAGGGCCTGGCTCTTGTCTCCCTAATTCTGCTGTTTTCAGTGTCTCCTCCGTGAGCCTTTCTTGCGTGCTTACACCAGAGTAAAGTCTTTAATGTCTGAGGGGCCTCTGTACGTCCAGAGACACAATCACTTCTATTTGTACTTTGTTTAGTGCTTGATTTATTCACTATACAAAAGTCCAAACACTCCTTATAGAACTAAACAAATTAAAGCTTATGAATATAAGGAACATACATTTTCCAGATATTTAAACATTAATTTTCAAACTAATTTATTCTCCTAAAATCACAAGTACCCTATATCTGAATCTTCTAAGTGCTACAAATGCCTTAAAAAGCAGAAACAAACAAATGGATCATCAAAATGATTGCAATACTTACTATTATATTTAAAGTGTTATAAGGTACTTGTGTTTAGATTTATTTCTCATTTATCACTATACTTACTCTTATAAATATTCTCATACTCTCCTGAGGACACAGTATCTTTAAAAATTATATGTTTACATATTATATATTATATATTTATATATAAATATATGTATTTACCTTCCTGATGATAAATTTCATCAAACTCAAAAGCAACAAAAAAAGGTCATCTCTGAGTAGCTCAGGTTGGAGGTGTTAGGTTTTGAAATTTTTTATAAATATAAAAACTTCCTGTGAACTTAAAATTCTAGTATATCTAATCAATTAAGCTTATGAAGTTATATTTTGGTACCTGAAAGTGGAGGTCTGTTGTAACAAATATCGAAAACAGTGGGAATGACTTTGGAACTGGCTGGAGGCTGGAAAAATTCTGAGGAGTGCGACAGAGAAAGCCCACATTGCCTTGATCAGACTATTTAGAAATTTAGACTTAAAGGATGCTGTCGGTGAGGCCGCAAGGGGAAGTAAGAAACATGTTATCGGAAACTGGAGAAAGAGGGTTTCTTGTTAGGAAGTAACAAAGTTTAGCAAAATTGTCTCCTACAATTATATGAAAAGCAGAGCAAGTCAGTGATAAACTTGCTTATCTAGCTAGGATTTCCAAGCAAAGTGTTGAAGATGCCAGCTGGTTTCCGTAGTGCATAGAGCCAAATGCCAGAGGAGAGAGAGAAATCAAGGGGAGAACTGTTAAAAAGGAACCAGTATTTGATGATTTTGAAAATTCTCAGTCTCTCTAGATGGCAAAAGCTGTTAAAATTAAGTAATGACTTTCAAGCATGTGGCATAGACATAAAGCCTGGCCTAGAGAAAGAAAAACCAAGTGCATTGTACACGCTTTTGTTAAAAACTGCAAGATCAAAGGATCAGAATAATATTCAGTCACACAAAGAGCCCTCTCCAGAGATTAGGGGTCTGCCTCATATAACTTCTGAAATAAGGCCTTTTGGAAGTCTGAGTGCTCCTTGAACCATCTCAGAATCTTTATCATAGGTAAAGGTGCTCCTGTCTCAAAAAGAACTGTGGATGTTGCTTTTATATAAAGGGAAATTGACAGGAGACCCACAAAATATTTTTAAAAATTATTTCAGTGAAAGCACAGCCAACTTAAACTGAAAGGGACAGAAAGCGTGCAAAACTAAAGGGGGCTATTGGAACTCCAGATTCTACTTGCAGGAAACAGGATGATAAAACTGCTCAGCAGCAAACACATGCTGCCTTTCATGAAAAAGGAAAGATGACTCAGAAGGCAGAACCAAGAACACTTGTGGATTATTCCCAGACCTTGGAATCTAATCAAGGAACTGGCATAAGTTTGCTCAGCTGAACTTCAAAACTAATTTGGCGTGGTAACTCCTTTTTACCTTCTATTTCCCTCCCTCTCTCCTTTTAAATGGAATGTCTGTAACTATTTTACTACTCCGTTCCTCCATTGTGTGTTGAGTATGTTAGGAGTCAAATAGCTCTTTTATTTTATAGATTCAGAGTAACTATGTCCTAGGAAATTCATTTATATCTGGACCTAATTTAGATGATGAGATTCTAGATTCTAGGATCTAGTCTAGATTCCAAATTCTAGAATCTAGAGTATAGATTCTTTATGAGCAGATGCCATAATGGCATGAGGTTCTTGGGGAACTTGGGAGGGAGTAAATGTATTTTTTATGTGAGAAGAACACAAATCACTGGGGACCAGAGAGAGGGTGGACCATGATGGGCAGAATCTAGGGGATTCCTTACATCGTTCCCTACCTCCTGGTTTCAACCCTTGTCTGAGCCCTTCCTTTAACAGGGGATGTCAAACTCATTTTCACCGGGGCCACATCAGCCTCATGGTTGCCTTCAAAAGGCCGAATGTAATTTTAGGACTGTATAACTGTAACTACTCCTTAACTAGGGGCAAGGAGCCTGGCACTGCCTCTGGGTAGAAACAAGGTGCCAGGACGGATAAAACAAGATGGAGGGCTGGATTTGGCTTGTGGGCCTTGTGTTTGCCACCTGTGCTTTAGAATGTGAATGGAACCTGCGATTTGCTTTTAACTAGTAGAATTTGCAAAAGTAATGGGATATGTGTGATTATATGTGCATGATTACATTACATAAGACTGTAATTCATCTTGTTAGGAGCCCCTCTCTCCCTTGCTGGCTTTGAAGGAGCAAGCTGCCATATTTTTATTTTTATTTTTTTGCATTTTACTTATTTTTTCTATTGATTTTATTGGGGTGACACTGGTTAACAAATTATACAGGTTTCAGGTGCACAATTCCACAATGCATCATCTGTACACTGTATTGTGTGTTCACCACCCCATGTCAAGTCTCCATCCATCACCATTTATCCCCCCATACCCTCCTCCACCTCCCCCCCCCCCCCCCCCCCAGCAATCACAACACTGTTTTCTATGTCCATGAGTTTTTCTCTTTTCTTCGCAATTTCTCCACACTATCAGCCCCAAACCCTCACCCTGTCCTGCCAGCAGTCACAAGCTACCATGTTGTGAACTTCCATATGGGAGGGCCGTGCAGTGAGGAGCTGAAGGCAGCTTCCATCTGATAGATAGCAAGTAAATGAGGTTCTTAGTCTGACAACCTGCAAGAAACTGAATGCTCTAGTAGCTACATGAACTTGGAAGCAGATCTGACCCCAGTTAAACCTTTGAAGTCCACAGGCAGAAAGGCAGCAAGGGGAGATCACAAGCAGGCCAGTAAGTACCCCATGAACAAAAGCCAGAACCCCACAAGAACAGATTGAAACCTGTGTTTGTTCTTGTTGCGTTTGACCTTGTTAACAAGAGTATCCTGTAGGAACTGGGGTCCTTCATCATGGAGAAAAACACATACACCTGGCCCAGGAGTCAGAAAAACTGAAAGAGGATCCAGTTGAGAGAGAGAGAGAGAGAGAGAGAGAGAGAGAGAAATGTGAGATAAAGGCCTAAATTCATGTTTTTGCATGTGGATATATAATAGTCCTGGCACAATTTGCTAGGGAAAAAAAAAAAAAAAAAACCTCTCCGTTTCGCCACCAAATTATTTTGGCACCTTTGTTAAAAATTGACCATAATGCGAAGGTTTACATCGGGACTGTTCGTTCTCATCCATTGGTCTGCGTGTCTGTCCCAGCACCAGTACCACACTATCGATTCATGTGGCTTTACGGTAAATTTTGCAATCAAGAAATGTGTCCTTCAACTTTGTTCTTTTTTCAAAATTCTTTTGATTATACATTGCATTTCCAAATAAATTTTAGGACCAGTGTGTCAATTTTTACCAAAAAATCCTGCTGGAATTGTGACAGGGATTGTGTTGAATATATATATATCAATATTTGAATATATAGATCAATTTGGGGAGAACTTCCATCTTGACAATATTGAGTCTTCCAATCCATACATGGGACTGTTTCTACATTTATTTGATTATTCATTATTTTTGTCTTAGTAAAGCTTTATAATTTTTAGTGTACTAGCTTTGTACTTTTAAAACAATTTTTTTACTGTTGTTCAGTTATGATTGTCCCCATTTTCCCCCATTGCTTTCCCCTGCTCTGCCCACCCCCCTTCTCCACATTCAGTCCTTCCCCTTGTTGTCCTTGTCCATGGGTCCTTCATACATGTTCCTTGACTTGACCCTTCCCCTTCTTTTCCCTGTTATCTCCCTCCTCCCTTCCCTCCGGTCACTGTCAGTGTGTTCTTTATTTTCATGTCTCTGGTTCTATTTTGCTCGCTTGTTTGTTTTGTTGATTAGGTTCTACTTATAGGTGAGACCATATGGTAATTGTCTTTCACCGCCTGGCTTATTTCACTTAGCATAATGCTCTCCAGTTCCATCCATATTGTTGCAAAGGGCAGGAGCTCTTTTTTTCTTTCTGCTGCATAGTATACCATTGTGTAAATGTACCACTATTTTTTGATCCGCTCATTTACTGATGAGCACTTAGGCTGTTTCCACCACTTGGCTATTGTAAATAACACTGCTATGAACATCTTTAACTAAATTTATTCTTAAGTATTTTATCCTGTTTATGCTTTGTGAATAGACTTTTTAAAATTTCATTTTCAGATTTCTCATTACTAGCATAGAAATACAATTAATTTTTGAATATTAATCTTGTACCCTACAACCTTGCTAAACTCATTTATTCATTCTAGTCATCTTGTATGTGGATTCCTTGGGATTTTCTATTCGAAGGATGGTTTAATCTATGAATATAAGCAGTTGTTCGACTTCCTTTACCTCCAGTCTTTTAATGAACTATTATATCTTGCATTCTGTGTTGGTCAGACCCTCTCTTGGATCATAGCATTTATTTCTGGCCATCACATGTTTCTTGAGGAAATAAAAACAAAAGTGAAAAAGATAAAATAACTATCACTGTAATGCCTATACCCAGCCACAACCTTTATGAACATGTGGGGCAGACCCTTACAATTTTGTTGGAGGCATCATAGCAGAGCTTATGATGTACTGAGCCACATCTTCCAGCCACCACCTTTCCAGGTGGCTGAGGTGGACATTGCCATGCACATTGTCAGCATCTGTACAAGCTCATGTCACAGTGTCCCTCACCTTTGCATTCTAGAAGTGTGGGAAGCCTGTCCAGCTACATGTAGGCACAACCCATAATTGAAAGGCACTTAGCATCCCTGGGTTGGAGGCAGCCCTGAACCAGTGAGAAGAGGATATCAGGGACGAATGGCTCACCCTTCCCATCCTACAGGACAGAGAATGTGGGACCATTCTAAGGTGCCTCTACGTGGTTCCTCAGAGTACCCTATGGCATTGAACTTCAGTTGCCCACAGCTGTAACCTGCTCATTTGTTGACTTTTCTCCCTTACTCCTTCATTTCTGTTTCCTAAGATTACCCCCACCTCCCAAATTACCTGTGCCTCTGTCCTGTCTCAGTTCTGCCTTCAGAGAAATCTAAACTAAGACAGGAGCATGCTTGGTCTCTTGACAAACTGGGGTATGGCCACGGGATAGCCATCAGGAGAGTGAGGGGATTGGCAATGACACTGTGTGAAAACAATGAAAATAGCCTAGGAAACTGGGAGAAGAAAACACTTAAAGAAGAAATCATAGTTATCTTTAAATGCCTGGAAAGCATGCTATGTGGAAGAGGAGCACTGGCATTAATTGAGCCCCTTCTAGTTTATGTACTGGATATTTACAGTATGCTAACACACACATTATTTTTTAAAAAATATATTTTATTGATTACGGTATTACAGCTATCCCAGTTTTTCCCTCTTTGTCCCCCTCCACCTGATTGATACCCCCATTCCCTCCAGCAATCCCCCTCTTAGTTCCTGTCCATGGATTGTGAATATAAGTTCTTTGGCTTCTCCATTACCTATACTGTTCTTAACATCCCCCTGTCTGTTTTGTACCTACCATTTATGCTTCTTATTCCTTGTACCTTTTTCCCATTCTCCCACTTCCCCCCTCTCAAATGAAAACCCCCCAAAAGACCTCCATATCTCTCTCTATTCCTGTTCTGCTTGTTTGCTTAGTTTGTTATTTGGATTCAATTATTGATAGTTGTAAATTTATTGCCATTTTAATATTCATCATTTTGATCTTCTTTATGAATCCCTCTAGCATTTCATGTAATAATGGCTTAGTGATGATGAACTCCTTTAGTTCAACTTTGTCTGGGAAGCACTTTGTCTGCACTTCCATTCTAAATGATAGCTTTGCTTGATAGAGTAATCTAGGTTGTAGGTCCTTGCTTTTCATCACTTTGAGTACTTGCCAGTCCCTTGTAGCCTGCAAAGTTTCTTTTGAGAAATGAGTCTTTGAATCTCAGTTCCAATACTTGCTAACTTTGGACCTTGGGCGAGTTCCTTAAACTCTTGAAACACAAAGATAGTGTACTAACACACACATTATCTTATCTTATCCTTACAACAACCCAGGGAGGTAATGACTATCTTTGCATTTCAAATGAGGAAAGAGGCACAGAATGTTCAAAGAACTTGCCCAGGGTCCAAAGCTAGCAAATATTGGAACTGAGATGCAAATTTAAACCTACGCACAACTTGGGTCTTTCTGCTGTCCTGCGTGTGTTGCACCAAAGGGCAAGACTGGGACCAACCGGCAGACATTTGGAGTCTGCAGATTGTCCAGATGTTCACCAACTGTTTTCTCTTCCTGGAGGCAGTGGAACACTTCATGTCCAAACTTCCTTTACAACTAGGTTGGGGCTTTGTGATAGGATTCTGGCAAGTGGGAATGTGCAGATGTGATATACCTGATACCCCCCAGTCTCTCTATTAGCCAGCTGAAAGCAGAGAGGATTCTGGGAAGGTCCTGGGGGATGGCAGAGCCACGGATAGAAGGTGCATGGATTCACAGAGCACAGGGTGGAATAAAGCGCCCCATGTGCTGGCCACATTGGACTGGGACATGAGCAATAAATGACTACACATTGAATTAAGCCACCGACATTTGGGGATTGTTCTACAACTGCCATTCCCTAAGAAGCCATGAGCTTCCTGTCTCAGGAAGCACACAGCATGATTAAATGTTCAACTGTCCAGGCTGTTAGAAAGGGATCTTTGGGAGAGTAAGCCAAGTAACTTGTGACAATAATAGCTCACATTTATTGAGCTATGTATCAGGCATGTACACACATTCTCTCACTTAAGTCTACAATATGCTTTATGATACTCACATTATACATGAAGAAAGTAGGGCACAGAGAGGTTAAGTAACTTACCCAAGGTCACACAGCAAGCAAGGGTAGAGCCAGATACCCTGCTTACCCCTTCCAGGTACCTTACTTTTAACCACTATTCCTCTCTGTCTTTAATGCAGAAATTACAGTTTGAAGGCTTGGAGACTGGATTGGTTTTGTCCATGCAGGGTTTCTTTGTTGTTGTTTTTATTTTAAAATTTCAGCCTATACTTAAAAATTAAAGATTTTACATGAAAACCCTGTTTTCCAATTTCTCTTGAAAACTCAGAAGAGCTAACAAAATTGGCTTGTAGTCCTTATGACAGCTGGAGCTGCAGAGTGGCATAAACACGGTCCCCTCATTTATGTGTTATTTTCCGGCTCTGGCAGTTTTTGATTTGGTGAGCCCTAAATAGCTCCATCTAAAGTGAAGTTCTCCCCAGGTGTAGAGCACAGTGTTGGGCGTGCAGTAGTGACTCAACCAACGTTTAGGAAATGAATGAATAAAAGCAGAACCTGAGTTCTCTAACCCTGTCACTCCTCCTCCAGTTCTCCCTTCTGTGACTGGAAATGAGTAAATCTGAGTCACTAATGGGTAACACACGAAGCCAATTTCCTCTTCTTCCAAGCAACCAGGACCCAGATTACAGGTACCTACAAATACTGTGCCTGACTTGGGCTCCCACTGGCATTTCCTATGAACTGAAAATGTTTGCTTCTATACAGCCAGCATTTGCCCCAAAGAACTGGCCAAAACTGGTGGGGCAAATGGCCACATGGGTGTGTTGGTTCTGTCTTAGATTAGATCATGCACAATGGACTCTTTGTAAAGTCCTCAGAGCAGGGTGTAGACAGGCAGGTGTGCCCTGCTCCCAGCTTTGGAGACTCTCTCGGTACAGTGCTCAAGAAGGACGGGCACAATTTTAATCCGCCTGGCTTAGAGCAGCCGCAGACTGCTGAACTTCCATGTGGGTATGTGAGCCTCACACAGGGGAAGCGTCTCTCCCAGGCTTGTTAGCAAAGCTCATTTGGAGGAGTGCAGGTCTGGGGCATGGCCTGGATCAGCTGCTATGACGCACGCAGTGTAAGCTCCAGAAGCTCGCTGATCCCCTTAGCAGAGCCCAAGCCTGTCCATCCCCACCCCCTACTCTGTCCTCCAGTCCAGACCTGGGACAGCACTACCTTTCTCTGCAGGCCTGGGGTGTTGGCATCAGGGAGGGGAAGGGGAATGCAAGGGCTCTTCCAGAGGAAATCTCCTGCTTATTTGCTGGGAGGACAAAAGGGGCCATTCCACAGGCCTTCCCTTCTGAGGCTCCTATTGTGTAAGCAGAATGGATTGCTTAAAGCAGCACTTTTTGGTCTGATGGCATCCCCGCTCCTCTTCCCACACCCCTGGCTTAAAGGATGACTTTATTACTTTTTGAAGTTTCAAATTATAAAAAGCAATTTATTATTTTATAATCAGAAAAATAAAATAAGGGCTATTTTAAATACAAAAACATGTTGAACTTACCAAGCATCACCTTCTTTCATCATTCACAACAGCGTTGGTATATACAATAGTGGGCACTCAATACCTGTTTATGCCATGAATGACACACTGTAGTTGCTTCTCTTATTTAATGTTATAAAGTGGTTACTTCCTTTATTGAGACAGTATACAGCTCTTTTGTGGGCAAGAGGAGCAGGTACTGGATAGCTCACTCATTCATTCATTCATTCATTCACTTTTATGCTTCTGGCTTCAGCACCTTTGTTACTCCAGCTGCACTTTGTTTAGTAGAATTGTCAGATTTGCTAATAAGCTTGGCCTCTCTCTTTTCCCAACCTCTGTGCAATTGTCTGGGTGGATTTGACCTGAAAAATTTTCAATCCATCTGTATAAAAACCAGATTTGTTATTAATATGGACTATAGCCATATCAATATTACTGAGAATTAAAGATTTTGTAATAGAAAAATTAAATTGTTACATATATCCCTTGAATCAAAAAACCCCCAAATTAAGAATTTCATAGTGTACGAAATGAGTGACCAGGTAGAATCATGACACATTTCTTGTCCTCCTTGGTACCCATCAGAACTGCTGACGGCCCCTGTGGTCCTGTGTGTGGACTTTGCTTTTTTTAGTCTATAGCCAATGGTTTCTTTATAGCATTATTACCACCTGAAATTCTACCAGATATTATTTACTTGACTTAGTGTCTTTTTTCTCTTCCAGATGTGAGTTCTTTTAAGGTCAAGGACTTGTTCATGCTTATTCACTGCTGTATCCTCACTGCTTAGAATGACACCTGGCACGAGGAAGACATTTAATAAATATTTGTTGAATAAACAGCAGAGCAGAGAGGCCCAGAGAATGAGTGACCTACCTAACATTTTACGGAACCGCATCAGGAGAACCGGCCATAGGCTCGGGTCTAGGCCCTCTCACTTGGCCTCTCCCAGAGCTGCCCCCCACCCAGTGCCCAGTGCAGGCATGCTAGGCATGCTCTCCTAGCACTGCAGAGCTGCCCAAGGAGACTGAGGAACCCGAGGGTGCAATGTGGATGGAGTCCTCATTTCCCAGATGGGAGGGACTGCTGTAAGGGTTAATCTTGTGGTGTGACACATAGGGTGACCCACCTGATTGCCAGGGACCAGGGAATCTCCTGGGATGCAGGACTTTCAGTCTTAAGAGGGGGGAGTCCCAGTTAAACTGGGATGAATTGGCCATCCAACTCATCCTATGTGATTGGTCATCCTATGTGATGACATTCAGTGAAAACCTGTGGTGCCCTACAGTGGATAACTCCTCTGGGAAAGGCTTTCAAGTGTTAGGGAATCATGGACTTCTAGTGGTAGACAGGAGAGAACTTGATGATCATTGAGTCCAGAGGCTGTAGGCTCACATGTCTGCATAGAGCTGTGAGAAATGGCAAGGAATATTTGCCCCTTATAAAAGGGGGTGGCCGCACTCAACTTGAGGTGAATGGTTACCTGTGGGAATAAGAGTCCACGTGGCCAGATGGGTCCATTTTCCAAGAGAAGCCTAAGATCTGTGAGTGTATGTGTGTGTGTGTAAAAGGGGGGGAGGGATCTGATTTTACATAAGGGGAAACTGAGGCACAGAGTACAGTGAGTACAAAGCCAGGAGTGAAGGATCCAGGCCTCTTGACCAAGGATCCTCAATAAGAAAAAGTTTCTGTAAAGCTTAGTTAATTTGGCAGGGAGGTGGGGGGGCGGGGAGAGGAGGACTTGTAAAGAAAAAGAATTTAGCACCAATTATATAAAAAGTCACACTCAATTTTTACAGCCCTTTGAGTGTGCTACTTCATTTCTCTGGGCCTGTTTCCTTGTGTGTAAAATGAAAATACTAGGTAATTCATGAAGCCTTATGGGAAAGATGAAAGGAATTAATTCATATGAAGCACTTAGGACCAGATAGGAAGCTTGTGTGGCTCACCTTGTCACTGAAGTAGGTGTTATTGTCAGTCATCTTCCTTTCACGTGCGAAGAAACTGCTTTCTTAGAGGTTACCTAACTTGCCTGTGATTGTGGCGATAAATCAGACCCAAGACTTGAACCGATTGTTTGATTATAATTACAGGGGTCTGTCTTTTCCTGTATTCCCCCTTCCTATGCCACTAGGCTGGTGTTATAAATTCAAGATAAGAAAAACAAAAAAGCTCATTTTTCTCTTTTGGTAATCATTGTACAGAAGATCAAGGTCAGAAGTTCAGTTATCTGGTTATTTCCCTCCCAGAGATGAACCAAGTTATCATCTGCGATGATGGAAGAGAAAACATTACACAAATAAAAATGGTGGAGAATAAAAATAATTTCTCCTTGGGCATTCATTATGCAGTTTGGGGGGCAGCTAATTCATCTTCCTAATTATGTTTTGCTTAAGTTGATTTTAAAATTAGTTTGTTTACCCTGAGCACACTGATTAACATAGCAGCAGGGAAGAGGTGGCCTAGAAACATCTTGGGTGGTAGAGGGACGGTATCTTGGGATTTGGGAGAATTTCCATGGATAATTTTCATGTAGCTATGGGAAGGTAGAAGGATGATAAGTTGGTGGTGCTCTGAGTATAAATAATTACTGTGATTTGCTGTTGGGAGTTTTTAAATCTGTGTAAGGCTATGGATTACAGACCCTGAGATTTGGACCCCAAGCTCCCTTCTTATTCATCTGTAAGTTCAGCCAATCCAGGTAGGTAAATCAAACAAGGAGATAGAAAAGAAGGGCTAACTGGAGTGATCCCAGGAGCTTCCTTTCAATAAATATCCAACAAAATTAAATGCCTATTGTGTACTGTGAATTATGCCAGGAGCTGAGGATACCAAGATGAATAAGCTCATGGTTTTACCACAATCCGTTAAGGAAAACAGACTTGTAAACACAGGAATCATAGCCCAGAGGATCAAGGCTATAAAAAGGTAGGATCAGAATTGAGGGAGTAGAGAAAAGAAAGTGACAATCGCCTCAGGGATTCAAAAAGGAGGGCAGCTCCAACCCTTACTGTCCCTCCAGCCTGCTCTGCTCTGGGGGTGGGAGCACAGGGAACCCCTGCAGGTTCAGTGTCAGCTGGCTTCTGCTGGTTCTGTCAACGAGAGGCAATGGTGACCCACTGGAGGGAAGGGAAGAGTGAAAAGTCAGGGCATCTCATTTCTTCTCTGCCTTGAGTTGTGCCTTCAAAATCTTCAAAGCATCTGGGTGTCCACCATGATCCATCTCCTACTTGGCAGGCCCTTGGCAGGGTCCAGCTTTAGAGGGTGGTCACAGCCCCTGGGCTCTGGTGACCTCCTCTGATTGCCCCTCCAACCTAGTAGTGGTGGCAGCTGCTTGCTGGTAATGAGCTCTGGTGTGTCTCACTATGTCCTGGTTGGTGGTTCAGTTTTCCTATCACCTGTGAAAACAACCCCCTAACCTCCATTCACAATATTTGAATACAGAATGTGGTTCCTGTATTTCTGAGTGAGCTCTGAAAGATAGCTGATACCTGAGCTGATTCTTAAAGGGAGAGAAGAAATTTGCTAGGTTCCAGGAAGATTTTCCAGGGAAGATTGTGTCCCAAGTGCATTGGAGGTGAGACACTTATGTGTGGGGATCGGGGAGGGACAGATGAGCCTGGCAGTGGGGAGCTCCTGAAGATGTCGAGAAAGGGAATGAAGTGTTCAGGTATTTTAGAAATCTCTCCTAATTCTAATCAGTACAGATTGGTTAAAAAACAAAAAAGGACAAGGGTGGACATGAAGCCTGTTAAGAGACAATTACAAAGAGTCACATCAGAAGCCAAGGAAGCTTGAACTGTAACAGCTTCATGGGTGGATGTGGAAAGGAGAGGGCACACCCTAGATATTATACGCTTAATTTACCCCAAGAAAAGAACTTTCTTATTTTCCTGGCACATAATTGTTGCCCAGTGTTCCTTGAATGAATTAATATTTGAATAACTTATTTGTGTTACAAAACCTCCATCATGCACTTTCTTCCCCACATTTGTTCCTCCTCGCCCAGACCCTGGGGGCCACGACGATACCTGCCCTGCCCCACGGTGCCTGTTGTGTGAGGTCTCCAGGTTTCTGCTTCCTCTTTCCAGGACAGCGTGGGGTTCAGACCACTCTAGGGCAGCCCTCTCTCTGTTTATTTAATGTTCTTCTCCACTAGAGCCATTCAATCAGCAGATATTTACTAAGCACTTATATACTAATAGTTGACACGTGTATAATAGCACTTACCACATCTCAGGCACTGTGCTAAACGCTTGCCATGCATTTGTCTCAACCCTCATAACAGCTCCGGGAAAAGGTGCCACTTTTGCCCTCATTTGATAGATGAGGAAGATACACAGAAGCTGAGTAACTTTTCGAGGTCACCCTGCTAGTAAGTGGCAGAGTGGAAATTCATGCCCTGACGCTGGAACACAGATTCTGAAACACTAGGCTACTCTGCCTAGCACTGTGTGGGATATAAAGAAATGTATGACAGGTCTGTGGGGAGGAAAGAAGTGAATATACAGAGTCAACCCTGATGCTAAAAAGTGTATAGTAATTCAAGGCAACAAAAGACAAGCTGCCACAAACCAGAATGGGTATTGCTGATATGAATGGTAGGGGTAATGAGAGAGAGACCATTGCAGAGTGGGGTAATCAGGGAGGCTTAAGGAAGGAGGTAAAATTTGACTTGTGGTTTTCCTGCTAGTTAGGAGACATGTGAATTCCTTTCAAACAATGCAAGAGCAACTTGGAGGTCAATAATGGGCCGCTGCAAATTACAGCGGGAAGTTAAAGAACTTTATGCACCTATTCATTTGTGATTTTCTGGTATTTCTATAATGTTAAAGTTTAAAACTAAAATTAAAATTGAATGTAAAATAAAAAACATTATAAGTTTTAATGTATTTGAATTAATTTTCAAAAATGTTAGCAAATTATCCCAGTAACATTTATTGATATTCCATCCTCCTCCTTCCACAATTTAAAACACCATGTTTATTAAATATTAAAATATTTATAGACACTTGGGTCAGTTCTTGTCCTTTTATTCTGGTTTCCAGCCTGGGGAGCAACTGAAACTCCTAGCAGTGCTAATATCATTTCTGCTTTGTACCCTGTGAATCTGCCTTGTCTCTTCTCTCTCCCTGTCTGTTCCCCTTCCCCCTTCTTTTTTCCCTTTCTCTCTCTTTTCCCTATTGATGTATTAAATCTAATTATATTCTCCAAGCTAGCCTACCTTTCCCCATCAAAACATCTTGGTGTTTTTGGGGGGTTTAGTATGAATATTCATTTCTTCTCCCTCCCCCCAATTTATTGAAGAATAACTGAAATACATAACCATATACTTAAAACATACCATGTAATGATTTGATATACATATATATTGTGGAATGATCACCAAGATCAAGTTCTTTAACACTCTTGTCACCTGTGAGAATATTTTGGATTTTAACATTGAAGTCGTTTAACAATACTTGGTGAGAGTAATGTAGAAACAGGAGTATTGAAGCTAACAGGAGACTATCCCATTACCGTCCAATACTCAGTGACCCTGATTTTACCAATGAGAAGAGAGAAAATGAGTCACTTTTTCAAATTGCAGGGGTCTGATTTGTAAATTGTCATTCTCAGGGTACAAATCTAAAAGTAGCCCCCAAAGATTTATTAACTATTCACTATGGTTGTTTGTAGTAATTGATTTTATTTGCACAAAGAAGTGATTCCCATATTTGCTTTAACTACATCTAAGGACTAAATATACTTGACTTCAAATAAAGAAGACAGATTAAACAGGAGCATTAATCTTACTCATGGGAAATGTACATGAAAATAATTTCTGTCTTCCCTTTCAAAGTAGCCATTCACCACTGATTTTACCATGAGACAGGCGTGTAAATAAACACCAAGACAAAGACAAACAGAATCCCTTCTGAACTCAATTTTGCGGCAGGCATGAGGGTCAGGAATAATATTTTTGAGGATCCTAAATGAACATAGCAACTCATAAGGTGAGGGCATTGGAGATAGGCTTGCATAGTAGTCCCTCTCTTCTTAGTGCAATGTCTCTCTATGTTTCTTTCTTCTTTTGGGAGATTTTGCTTTAGTTTCTTTAGTGATAGGATTCCTACATAGGGTGATCACGTGGCTCAGTTTAAGTAATAGACAAGACTATTTTGCAAAGCCTGACATGCTTTATAAATTTAAGGCATTACTGTGCTTTTGAAAGTATAAGGAGGATTGAAAAAAGGTGGTTATCAACTGAAATCTGTTTGTTGATAGTGGGACTTCGGGGGAAAAAAGACTTCATTTCCCCTCAACCACTATTAACAGTTTGGTACAAAGTTTTCCAGTCACAGTGTGTAAAATAAAAACTCTCACAAGGATATAATAAGGAGTTTCTTTTCCCCAGTTCCTTGGGTCTGGCCCAAGGACAGGGTAAGCAGCTGTTTTGCAAAAGCTGTCCTCTCTCCTTTACCCCCAATTGGCCAGCAAATTAATAAGGCTTAATGTCACCTAGTTGTTTGTAAGGAATTAATAAACCGCGGTCTCATTACCAAGTGTTTGGGTGTTTATGGGGTGTGGAGTCGCACTTTAAGAGCTCCGTACTCCGTTTTACAAGCAGAGCTTCTTCAGCACTTCCAGCTTTCCCCGGGGACCACGTGGCCTTGCGGTCCTGTGGCTCTGTGTCGTCTTCTTTGTATTCTGGTGCCATCTGTTAAGGACACTGAAGGTCAACCTCTAATCTCACTTTCTAGTAAATAAGTTGTCTCCATGGCCAGGATAAGTCTCTAAATAGCTCAATGCCATGGAAGGAAGTGGAAGGCTAGCATGAGAGTCCTTGGAGGAGGGAGAGAGAGAGGGCAGCGGATCCTCTCTCTAGTGTTGACTTGGTTGACTTCCAGTTAAAGCAATTGGCATGTCATGCTTCCCGCCTTTGTAAGGATGACATTTTCAAAACCAGCTGGCACTGTGGCACCTAACTCCAGCTCTTTCACAAACTAGGCAGTGGGCAGTGGTAAGTTAGGCAGCATCTGTATCTCGGGTCCTTTTTGATCATAATAGGACTTTGTGTGTTATACCGATCTCACAGTGTTATTCTAAAAGCTGTATGTAATAATAAACATGATAGGGCTTTTAAAGTGCAAAACACTGTTTATTCCTTTAAGGATAATTTTTCTTGACTCACTCACTGTGGGAAAAAAAATAAGGTGTCTTAAAAACCAGAGGCCTACGCTATAGGTTGACTTATAATTGCTTCGCCCTTCGCCCAACTCTTCCAGTTTGTGTCTGCCGAAAGAAAAAAGAAAAAGAAAAAAAAGTCTAGAGTGGAGGGCAAAGCAAACATCTCCCAGCTTTGAAGTCAACTTTTGTGAGCAAATGGTAAGAGATGGTGTGCCCAGTAACCTTACACCCACAACATTTCCACTGGCTGCTGCTTCGTCCCTCATACGCAGAATCCCCCACCCCCACCCTTAGGCCAGCAGATTCTCAGAATCCCCAGAATTGTACTGCAGTTAGCAGTTCACCCCAAGCAGAGTGTGTTGACTATGACAGCACGTATGAATAGGGGGGAAGGCACAGGTATCTCTGGTGGGGGCGGGATGCAGCAGAGTGACTTGAGGGTGTCAGAAGTTATCTAGGCAAAACGGCTTTGGGAAGGTGGAGGCAGACCACTTGGGTGTTCTGCAGACCTCTCCTCACATCCGTGAAGTTGGATTATTAGCACTCCTAGCTAACTGCAGGCCTGGTCCTGAGCCCACTGAGGGGCATAATAGTGATATGCCAATTAATGCTTAACAACTGGTTTGGGGGGAAGAGCAACAAATAAAGCCCTGATATGTAGAGCTTACCAAATTTGCTGGTGTAAATACTCTCACCCACCGTGGCTGAGTTAAAGCTACCAGTGTGATGTCATTGAACAAGGAGTTGGGATGAGGTGTAGTATTCTCCCCATATAGGTCCAGTGGATGTAAATAACTTCAAGTGCATAGTAAGAGTAAGAGTAAGAGTAAGAGTAAGAGTAAGAGTAAGAGTAAGAGTAAGAAAGAGTAAGAGTAAGAGTAAGAGTAAGAGTAAGAGTAATGAAATGATTAGGAAGTAATGTGGTCTAAGCATCAGTTACCTTTGTTTTTACTATAATTTATTTTATTTATGCCTAATTTAACTTTTAATAATGGCAGTGTTTAACAACCAGCTGGCAAAATTGCTGAGATTTTGACACTCTGCTGTTGTGAGCCAGCACAAGCTGGCTCCAGCACACCCTGGCCACACAGTGTGTGAGGGGCATGTTCAGCCTCTGAGGAGAGTACAAGGCTCCTGCCTCCTATTTTTCCCTCCCCTAGCAGGAGAGGAGCCTAAAATGGGTCTGAGACCAATAGCTGGGCTTCTTTAACTATCACAACAACAAAAATTAGAACAAACAAATCGAACCCCCCCCCAAACCTTCACCCTACTGGAATAAAATTTTCATTTTACCGCGCGGTTAATCCATATCCATCTAGCAGATAGAAGATCTGTGCAGGAAGGGTAAGAGGAAGAGTGGATTCTGAGATGTAAGGAAGATGAGAGCTTGGACAGTGTCAAAATAGACAGAGACTGTCATTGAAGGTTCTAGAAGCCATGTGTGGCATTTGGATGCTGGATGCTTAGGTTGAGGAGAGGAAGCAGGAAAGATGATGGGAAAGAAACCAACTCCTTGCACGTCACAGTTCTGCCCTGGGCCAGTTCTGGCTCGATTTTTGAAGAACAGTATTCCCTCATGAGATTCTTATGGTAAAGGAAAAAACCTTCTGTGTCTCAGAAACACATCTTATAAAATAGGTCTCCCAGAATTTAGGCCACAGAGCTGTCCTCAGCAGCCGTAATGGGACACAAAATGAGAAGTGCCTGAGGTGTAGGCACGACCAAATCCTGCCCCACTAAGTACACACGGAGAAGAAAATGACCAAATGCTATTTCTGTCCATTATCAATCCAATCTACTTCTTCCTGAGTGGAGCAGAGTTAGAAATCTAGCCCTAAAAATATCACTGTAATTTGTTACCTGGAATAATCACACCTATCTAAAGCCAGGTTAAAGTGCATGCTTGTGTGTGTATGTGTTCGTGTGTAAGGTGGGGGAGAGAATGAACACTACGTTGTGTGCCTATGCAACAGTAATTTTCATTCCCATTTTGTTCTTTCTTTCCAGGCAGCAGCCCCAGTGCTGGAGAGTGTGGGAGGGGGTGGGCCCAGCACTGTGGCACCTTCCTTTGGCTGCTTCATGCTTGTGAACCTCTGAGATCAGCAAAGCCAGGAGCCAGGAGCCAGGAGCCAGGAAGTGGTGGACATGTTTTTAAATTTAACGATTGGACACGAAAGGTCACTGTCTTTTCCCTCCACTCCATGGCTGCTAATCATGTCCTTCACAGATCAGACTAGAGATGACCAGAGTTGGGGCATCCTCAGGGCTAGCACAGTCCCCAGTACAGAGGAGAGGCCCACAAATGCCCGTTGAATGTGTTGATTCCAGAACAAAGAGTCAACACCCGAGTGTCTGACTCATAGCATGTGAATTGGGAAGAGATGCCACAGCTACCCCAGTGCAATGCCACCCCCTAAGAGTCAAGACAGAAAACCAGCTGATGGCGGACACCAGCCCCTATACCTGTACCAACAGTTACTGGTTTATCCAGAAGCGTGGCACTGCTTGACAACATTCCTCGGTGTGCTTTGAAGTCAGACAGCCTTTGATGACAAAGGTGTCTTCCATTGTACAGCAGACCATGTCTATTTTTGGCTTTGGGGCACAGGAATACATAACACCTTAAGAAAAATCTAGCAAAGGAATACCTAGATTTACAAAGAGAGAACTTTGTAAATCTCTCTTTTGGGGCAGGGGTTGTTCCACCAAATTATTGATCACAGGGTTGCTGTAGATCATCCTGTTCCAGAACATGTCTAAAGTAGGAATCCATGTCCCAAGGCTGATTTGCACACCACTTGTCAGTGGCATATTTATGTTAAGGGGGCAGCAGAGACCACCATCTACCCCAGCTCTGTCCCTTCCAAGGGGACATTGTCTCTCCCCTCCTGCATCCTCCTTTCTCTTATCCAGAAAGAGAAATGTCCCCTCAATTTATCCCAGGAAGTCTGGTAAAGGGACAAGCTGGCTGCCCCTGAGAAAGGACATCTGGGTGGGAGAATGTAGGCTGGGGGAGGCTGAGGGCATGAGTGGAAGGAATTGTGACATCTGCTAAGAATGCTACTTGCACGCTCAGGAGATGCTCAGCACAGGGGTGAGGCCCACCCTGTAGGACTGTTCACCCAGGGCTCCTGTAGAATCTTGAGGGAGAAAGAAACGCAGTCTCCACAGCGTCAGAGCCCCCACCTGTGTACACTAACCCGTTCCCACCACCCAAGGGGGTAAATTGAGCTGCATATTTGATGATGAGGAAGTGAAGTGGAATGTGAGAATCCTCATTACTGACGTCAAGCTTGCCTTTCATTTTATTTATACCCATGACATTGTGACACAGGATCTTATTTTCCATTGTATTTTTTTCCTCTGTTAGGATCCGAGTGATGACAAGTGAATTTGTGCCTGAGCCTGGAAAACAGTATTTTAAATTTGAAGCCAGAGTCCCTACAGGAATGGTGTCTATTTCTATCTTCCCACCTGCCTGCCCCTCCTTTGAACCTCTGAACTAACCATTAGAAAGGGCAAAAGGGAGCATGCTCCCACAGGGCACATCTGCTGGAGGAGTCAGAGCTCGAGGCACTCAGTTGTCTGCTCTCCACTGGTGACAGGCTGTTCCTTCCTGGCATGAGTGCTGGAGGGAGGCCAGGGAGCAGCGAGGCCGCACGGCAGCCTTGGCACAGAGCCCTGGTTGCTGTCTGGGCATGAAGCTGGGCTTGGGCACCGGGAGCGTGGTTCCAGCTTCCTGGCCCAGAACCACCTGTGCAGGGACCACTCCACTGTTCAAGCCCTGGTGGGTCCCCTCTCCTTCTGCCCCCAGGGGCTGGGCAGGTTTAGGAGCAGAGATGGGTCTGGAAGGAATGGCAATTCGGGGATGCTGGAGCAAAGGCAGTTATGTCCCATGGGCAGAAGCAGCCTTCGGGGTGTACCTAGCATGAAGGAGAGAATGGTGTGTGTGTGTCCAGCACGTGGACAGAGCTCCTGGCTCTGCTGCGAAACTAGGGCTACAGTGAACCGTATAACCAGTCTCCCTCCCTTCCACAGCCTCAAATCCAGACAGTGTCTCTAACGTGGGCCCCCACCCTGACATGAGAGCTCTGCCTGGGTCCTCACAGACCCACCACTATTTCAGTAGGGCCTCCTGTAGCCAGCTTTTCATCAGTGTTTTTCAGCCTCTGACCCCAGAGAAATCTCAACTTCCTTATACTCAGTTCAGAAGGTGTTTGTTATTCAGGATTCTGATGTGGAGGCTTGATAAGGCCTCCCCAGTTAGTAAACCAACAGTCTGAGGATTTAATAACCAAGAAACACAAGCACAGCCACACCTGGAGAGGTGGCCCAGTCCCAGCTCCCGTCACCTGAAATCTTCCAGGATATTTAGAAATGGGTGTCAGTGAGTTTTCTCTGCATTTACTTTGGATGTCTTGTTTGTTTTGTTTTGGTTTTGAAACAAAGGTTTCCCGTTGCACCAATAAAATTGGATCTGCGCTTTATTGAATGTCCTGTAGGTTATAGGCCTGATTCAGTGTTTGCTGCCTTCCACTTGTGTGTCACTTTCACTTTGCTGGGTCAGTTTAGTAAGCATGGTACAGAATGGCAGCGAGGGGAGCCAGAGGGAGCACCTCCAAAGCCGTCCTGGTATCTCACCCCGAACTGCCCCACAAGTGAAGGAGTTGCTTAAGGAGGAAGAGCCCATCTTCATGTGCAACAGTTCAGGCCAGGCCTTTAGAATTCCGTCTACCCCAGCCCACCACAGCCCTGATTCCAAAAGCCGTTTTCGTTTTAATCAGCCTGTGTCAAATGCTTCCTGCAAGTATATCAAGTGCTTTCTACTGGGTGCTGCGGGGCCAAGGGTGAGGAGGGATGAATGAGATACAGGACCATTTCCATCAGCCAAAAAGTGCAGCAGCAACTCAAGGCTGCAGGAAATAAACATAGTAGAGAGGAAACACTAAGCGGATTCTGTGGCCTCAGGATGTAAGTGGGTGAGATCTAGGTCCCATATTGGGATGCTGGTGTCACTTAGAAATCCCTTTCGCAGATCTCTTTAGGAGGTTGCTTGGAACAAGTGCAGGAAATTTATTAGCTCTGGATTTGGGGAAGATTCTGAAACTCTGTAGGCCTCAGTTTCCACAACTGAAAAAGGGAGATATTGGGCCTGTCACACAGAGGTATTGTGGAGTGGATAAGGTTAGGGAGACAAAGTACTTCGCAGCATCAAGCACATAGTAGGGGCTTGCAGAGCCCCACAGGAGGTCTGCTTTTAAGTCTTAGGCCAACCACATGGTTCCAACCCTCTGAGTTTTCTTTGTGTCAAGCTTCTAAGGTGGGGAGTCTGAATGCTGACCGAGCAGATATGACTGTGCTGATTAAGATACGGGGTGAAGAAGGGTCAGGTGAGCCCCGGGACTCAGAGACAGTGTGGGGAAAGGAATTGTCTTCAAAAGTAGGTGTTGAAAAAGATGAGCTGAGGAACATGGAGACATAGCTGGACTGATCCTCACTGTGCTCCCCAAGGCGGAGCTGGTTTGGGGATGGGGCTGCCTGGGCCGGGACTGTTTTTGTCTTCAGTCTTCCTTGGAGGTTCATATGAACCTGATATTGTCTTGGGCTCAGGAAGGGAGCATTGAGGTGTGGTTTATGGTACGTAGCACTTGTTACCCTCAACCCCCATCATGGCCTCCAGCTGCCCGTGGTGCTCTGGGTGCTGCCCTGGGCGTTCCTGTGCCCTGTGCAGGCTTGGCTGCAGGAAGCATTGTGCGCCACTGCGGTTGAGAAGGATCTCACAGGTAAGCTCTGGCAACCGTCAGGAGAAAAATGTGTATCTTAAAAAATTATTTTCCTGAGGAAATTGAAATCCAGATATCGTACCTGTCTGACCAAGAGGTGGAAAGTGAACCTCGACTCCATGTTGTCCACATGAGGCCTGAAACAGAGGAGTAGGTCCCTGGTTGATAGACAGTGAGGCATCTGTGCCGGCTTCGGAGTAGCTCCCGGTGAAAAGTAGGAGTGGTCACAGTCCACTGAGAATCTGAAAATCTCACAGCTGAAAATTCGGATTTCCTCCTTCACTAAGTTGTTTACCCAAGCTGCTGATAAAAACCTAATTGTTTTAGTTGATTTTCCCACCTCTGACTCTCTCACCTAACCCCCACCCCACCCACGCCCCCGCCACTTATATGTGTGGTTTCTCAGCAATGCATGAATGCATGAGGCTTGGCTCTCTTTCCTGCTGTGTCCTTCATGGATGGAGGCAAAAGTCCACACGGTGGACTAAGAAGTATTCTGGGGTCTCACAGCCAGGTTGGCTCATGAGCAGGGTATGGTTAGGAAAAACTGACCAACAGATAAGCATTGATTGAGTACCTACTGTGTGGCAAGCACAGTATAAGGCTTTGAGTATACATGGTCGCTGCCTTCATAGAACTCAGAGTCTGGGGAAGTGGGCTGGGATGGGAGTAGAAGAGAGAAAACTGTACAAGGACAACAATTAAAATAAAATAAAATAAAATAAAATAAAATAGGGGAGAAAAATGGGATAACTGTAATAGCATAATCAATAAAATATACGTTTAAAAAAAAGAACTCAGAGTCTGGTGAAGAAGGTAGATTTTAAATATACCAACAGTTACATAATTTGCAGATTGTACTAGATGAATAGCTATTATGAGGAAGAATGACTTGGAGAATATAATAAAGACTGGAGAGCTGGGGTCAAGGAAGGTGTCTCTGAGAAGGTGATGGGTAAGATACAGCTGAGAACAGTGCTTCTCAGATGTTAATGTGCATCAGAATCACCTGGAAAGTGCATTTAAAAAACAGGTTTCTGGGTCCTACCCTCAGAGTTTCTGATTCAGTAAGTTTGAGTTGGGCCCCAAGAGTTTGATTTTCCAATCAGTTCCTGGGTGATGCCAAGCCTGCAGGTTTGGAGATCATGCTTTGAAGATCGCTAGCCCAGAGAGTGGGTAGGAATTGGCCAGGTGAAGAGAGTCGGGGGGAATATCAGCACAGAAGAGGAAGCAGCGTGTGCGGACACCCAGTGGGAAAGATTGGGTGGCAGGACTTTAGGTAATGGAAAGGTCAGCGAGTCTCAAGGCAGTGCATCAGCCCACCAGTGGCTTGAGATGATGTAGAGACCAACCTGACCCTGTCCCATTCTGAAACTCACTCCAACAGAACCACCTCCAGGGGTGTCCGAGAAGAATGATTCCATGGACGCTTGAAGATGCCCTGAGGCAGCATGGGTCTCATAGAACTGAGCTGACCCTGAGATTTTGGGAAGATTTAAAGTGATAAGGCCTGGAAGGGGCTGAGCACAGAGTAAATGCTCAGTCCATTCTGGTTTTCTTTCCTCTCTCCATTCCCTGACTTGAAGCATGGCCTTGCCTCAAGTTCCCTGTTTGAGCTATAAGACAATATGTTCCTGAGTTGGTGTTGAGATGCTATCCTGTAGCTGCAAGCCAGCGTAGTTACTGTGGAAGTGATCCCTGATGCCTCAGCTGGGATCCAGCTAAAGAGTTGCTAGGGGTAAGAAACCTGGACACCACTTCCAAAGAGCAGGGGTGTGTGTGTGTGTGTGTGTGTGTGTGTGTGTGTGTTTCATCTCATGAGTTCATAAATGTCATGGGGTTTTAAACCAAAGAAAGCATGGGTTGGGTTTTTGAAGCCAAAGTGTGCAATTGGCATTAGGCCAAGTCAATCCAGAGAACATTTATTGGGTGCTCACTCTGTGCCAGGTACTATGCTAGGTACTGGGAAGATAGGTAGGTGATCAAGCCTGGGTCCTTGCTTTTGAGGAGTTCCCAGCCTCGCCGGGAGATAGACACATAAATAACATGGAGCAGTGGGATAAAAGCTGCAAGAAAGGTCTGTGCAAAGGGCAATAAAAACTCAGGAGAGAGAACAGTTCCGCCTGGGGAGGCAGGGGAAGGTCACAGACAGGGAGTAACATCTGAGCCAAGTCTGGAAAGGAAACATCTAGAGAATAAGCAGAACTGAAGGGTAAATGAACAAATCTCTTTTAAGAACTTTTTTGTTATTGTTTTAAGCTCTGACCTAAATCATCATTATGAGTCTCCAGAAGATACATGCCACGTGGTGTTGAATTTGATTTAAAATATTGCATAAACCATTATATATAGAAGCACACATGGAAACAATCTGAAAATATTTCTCCTCAAATACAGTGCCATTTGCTTTTATGAAGTTGCTATTTCTGGATGAGAATATGAAATATGGTTTATTTTTTGAAACTCAGAAGAAGGCATAGCATCATCCCAAGTGAGAATAATTCACTCATTCATTTATTTATTTAGTCAGTCAGTCAGTCAACAAACATTTAAGTAGAAAGTTCAAGTTTGAAGCACTGCCATAGATTCTTTGGGGGCAACAGAAGATACGTAAGCTTAGCCTTGCCCTCAAGGCTCTTTGGCACTTAGGAGTGAGAAAAACACCTGGACACAAATAATTCTAACACAAGTAAGTGGTAAGTGACATAAGCAAATACAAACGAAATGCTCCTCGTATCTGAAGGAAAGCAGCTACTCTCTGACTGAGACAACCATAGGACCACCGCTGTTTATGGAAGCCACTCACATTAGGCCTTGTGATGTGGGTCAGGATTAGACATTCAAAGATGAGTGTGGGGGAGATATTCCGAGCAGAGGAATGTTGGTGAACAAAAAGGGTGGAAAGTACTTGGAAACAGCACTTTGCCCTAATTAGGGGTATGACTGGGGGAAAGAGCTGGAATAGGGAGCTGTCAGCCTCACAGCTAAGTTTGAACTTGATTCTACTGGCTGTGACTTCTTGGAATTTGAAATGCCAAGCATTTGTCACTTGGTTCTTTGTACACTTATTTTAGTTGGCGTCTCAGTCCTGACCTTAATCTTGGCATAATTGTGTCTAACCCATAGAATATCTTTTAAGAAATCAGTCCTTTTATGCCAGTAGTAGTAAAATCACAATGTGGCTCCAAATAGACATGAAGTCAACAGACTGAAAGTAGACCATTTTTGTCAGGAATTGACGATTCCACATCTGGAGATTGAGAGATGGCTTTTGCGTCAGAGTCCCTTCAGGAAACAGATGAAGGCTTGTCCTCCATAGGTGTGGCTGGTTGTGGGCAGGGATGGTGCAGTGTCCCTGGGCTGTGAGAGCCGAGAAGCTGTTACTACCCCTAGGCCAATAGTAACACCCCTAGGCAGATGGTATCAGTCAAGGGACACAGCAGACACTGGGACTTGGAAAGAGCTCTGTGTTACCAAGGAAGGACACAGCTCCTGCTTGTGCTCCAGTCTTGTGTTGGTGCCTCCCATTCACTGAGCCCAGCTGACTAGAAGCCCGGGCAAGGAGCCCACTGATATAGTCCCTGCAGGTCAGCCTCCCAGGGCATGGGGTCAGGGTGGGAGGGATGGAGACCTCATTTGGAGGGGCTAACACACCATCCAGCACAATCCTCTTTAGTTGTAATGTTTCTAGCATTCCAAACTAGTCAGCCTCCATTTAACAAATATGTTCCAAACACCTGTGAGGTGAACATAGCATCACAGAATCAGAGGGAATCAACTGGAAGGCTAGATGAATGGGTAGATGGCGCAGGAGCCTCTGGCTGAGACAGCTCACTGAATAGCAGCTTAACTACATGGCAAGGCTGGGGAACACAGGGTTAGGCTGCCCAGCCCTCGGAGCCCCCCCGTTGTGCCTGGAGCTTAGTAGGCCCGACCAATGTTTGAATAACAAGACAGATGAAATGTCAAGCACACCAGGCAACGTAAAATGTGCACTGGGAGTCTCAGGTCAGGAGAATCCAAAGTTAGGATCAGAAGCTAACATTCTTAGAGCTAGGAGAAGCATATGATGACAGTGTTTGTTTTTCTGCTTCTACTACCTTTTAGGTCAAAGTTTCTCAGGGAACGAAGGCCATTTAATGATGTTGGGGAGATGAAGGGTAATCTTTCCTTTTAATCTTTCCAGTCACTTAAAAGGGCAGCCTGACCCCTGCCTCTCAACTTCAGCTAATTCATTCATTTATTCTTTCAGCAAACATTTACTGAGTGCTTATTTTGTGTCTTGGAATTCAAAAATAAAGCAGAAACGGCCTCAAGAAGCTTAGTCCTGTAGAACCTACAGACAAGATGTTAGGAAACTGTAGTACTAGTTCTGGCTGTGGGGAATGCGGGCCGCGGTGGGGGCAGCGGTGGATGTCTCAGCCAGGCAAGCCTCTCAGGAAGGGTGAACTGAGTCCTGAAGGACTTTTCCACCTGTTTACTTTGTCTGTGACATCGTGGCCCCCCCATCAATAAATAAGAAAGTAGGTAGTGACTTGCAATGCAAATTACTGGCTGAGGTAACACTTTGACCCCAAGGCGCTATAAGCTAATTGGTGAACCCAGGTGGAGGGTACAGCCCTTCCTTCTCCTCGAGAAGAGGAGCAAGAGGTCAGGGTGCAGCACACAGATGTCTGGATTAGCGGGAGGAGAGGCCAGGGGCTGACTAGACCTCTGGGAGGGCAGAATTTTTTTTGGAGGCTATTTACCCTTAAGTCTTTGCAAACAATCAGAAGGTATGTGAGGAGGTTTGTTTATTCCTGCTTGTTTGTTTTAGCCCCTGGCAACTGAACCATATACGGGGTCCAAGGTCTCAGAACTGTTGCACAGGCCTGCACAGTCCATGTTAACACTGACCCACCTGGTTTATGAAGGTGGGTTTGCTCATTTTAAAACACAGGCTATTTTGTTACAGAATTGCTTCATTCCCAGAGGTTTGGTTAATCAGAACATTCTTGTTTTTAACTTGAGTATAAATAATACCTGAGTATTATGACTAAAAATAGGAGCAAAAAAATAAGTTGGGGAGGAGGGGTAAAGGGGAAGAAAGAAACAGAATGTTGTCAAAATCTAAGGGGCAAAGGTTTCTTAATTTATTTATATTGCCCCCTTTGGTAAAAAAGCCTGCTAACATTGTGAGAAGTTGATTAAACTGTGCATTAACTCTTAGATAAATTTAGAGAATAGAAGTGTTTTTTAAATGTATTCTCTCTTCCCTCCACCTTATTTTTTAATGGAGGAAAAAACTTTTAGCGCCGGAAAGTGTTGATGGGTTAGGGGTGTGTGTGTGTGTAGCTGTATTTCATTTTCCAGAAGACCATTACTTCTGTTAGGGAGTAACTTTCCATTTGCAGCATTTAAGGTGTTTAGAGTTCTGAGGTCCTTGTCCCGGAAGAAGTTATGCTGGGACAAAGCTCTGCCCGGAGGGAAGATGATTATACTTTCTGGCCATCTGCTGAAGTCTCCTATGTCAACTCATCTCTCTGTTCACCTCATTCTTGGAAATCTTTGATCCTTAGCTCTCAAGCTCATGATTTCTTCTTTTATCTGTATATTGATGATGCCTAAATTTTTAGCTCTAACCCAAACATGTCCCATCACTAGTAGACCTGTGTCCTTTTACCTACTAGACATCTTTCCTATGTGTTCCATGAGCAAGTCAAACCCAATACACTCAAAACTGCTCACGGGAATGCTAGCTCTCACCTGACAGGTACCCGTCTCCATGGAAGGTACTACCATCCAGGGGTCCCCACTCACAACCCGTCAGTCCCCAAGTCCTATTCTATCCCTGAATTTCTCTGCTATTCTTCTGCTCCTCTCCATTCCTAAGGCCACGTGCTCTATTTCAGGCTCTCCTCAGCCATTTCTGGATTGTTACTAATTATCCCTCTAATCCCCATCAGTCTTCTCCAACCCATGCTTTCCTCTACCACCAGAGTTATCTTTGTAATGTGCAAACCTCCATGTCTATTCCTTACGTAAAATTTTTGAGGACGTCTCCATTTTTCCAGTTCTTCATATCAGTGGGTAAGTCATTAAATAGCTTCCTTCTCTGTGATGGCTTTCCTTCTCTCACATGGGCCACTGCCCCTGAGGCTCCTCTTGCTGGCATCTCCTGTCCTCTGCTTGTAAGAGTTGGCAGGCCCAGAGTGTGGCTCTCCTGCCATCTTCTCCTTTCTGAATACACACCAACCTTAGGTGACCTTTCCAGCCCCATGGTTTATAGCAGCATCCACACACTGGTGACTCCCAGATTTATGGCTCCAGCTTTGACCTTTCTGCTGAGCTCCAGACATGGAGATCCAGCTGTCTCCTTGACATCTTTTTTTAAAAGTTGATTTTAGAGATAGAGAGAGAAAGAGAAATATTGATTTACTGTTTCACTTATTTATGCATTTATTGGTTGTTTCTTGTATGTGCCCTGATTGGGAATTAAACCTGTAAACTTGGTGCATCAGAATGACACTCTAACCAACTGAGCTACCTGGCCAGGGCCTTGACACCTTCACTTGGATGACTAATATAGACTAGAAGTGAACAGGGCCAAGGCAGGGCTCTTGATTTCATACCCTTCTTTACCTGCTCCTCCCCTACCCTTCCCCATCGCAGTAAATGGTGCCACCATCCATGTAACCTCTCAGACTAAAAACCTGTGGTTGTTCCTTTGCTCTTCTCACTCCACTCCCCATGTATACTTCACCACAGGTCCTGTTAGCCTTACGCTCAAAAAGTCCTGTTAGCATCCTGAACCTGACCAATTCCTGTCAGCCTGTACTGCTTTCTCCCTAGTTTCCACACCATCTTTCACTTGGATTACTCCAACAGCCTCTTCCAGACTTGCTAGCTTCCATTCTTAATTCTCTCAAATGGATTCTCCACATAGTGGCTAGGGTCATCTTTTCAACAAGCAAATCGTACCATGTTTCTTTTCTGCTTAAAACCATTGCAAGCCTTCCTGTTGCACCTGGCTATGCTAGCATCCTGTCTCTTCCTTGAACTTACCACCCATGTTCCTGCCTTGAGGATTTTGCATGTGCTGTTGCCCCTCCCTGGCATCCTTTCCCCCCACATCTTTATATTCCCAGCTCCTTGGGGTAATCCATGTGTCATTTCAAATGTCCCTTTCCAGGGAAGCCTTCTCTGATCTCCCGAGCTAAAATGGTGTCCCCCTCATTCTCAGTCCATTGCAGTGATTTGTTTCATTGTCTTCAGATAATAATATGATCTTTCGATTTTTTCTTTTCTTTTTTCAATTGTCTTTCTTCCACTAGAATATAAGTATCATGACTATATGGATTGTTGTTTAAAATCTACCCTCAGCACCTAAAATCATTCTTGATAATACAGCTAAAAATATTTGTTGAGTGTATGAGTGAATACATAAAACAAATTTGCCTCTGTTAGAAATACCTCTCTAGCTAGCTCAATACATTGGATGTAGTATAAGTATCAATGAAGAGTGGGAGGGGCTTGGCTCTCAAGCACACTTAAAGGAGTGTGTGGCAGCCACTTGACTCTGTGGGCCTCTCCTCAGGTACAAGTGCAAGGCTTTTATTATTAATGCCAAGTAATAATGGGGTATTTTATTGATAATGTTGAATTTCCCTACCTGCATTTAATCTTCCCAAATGGATCCAGGGCCTCCAGAAAGCCTCCAAGCCACAGGACCAAAGCCCATTCCTAGGACAACTGCAGGTTTTACTCTGAAGTTCCTCATCTCTCCTTTTGTCCTGAGCATCCAGGTTGGAGAATGCCTGGTCTAGCATTCTGTAGGAGGTGTGTTTGGTCTCCTCAGAGTAGCTTTGGTTGATTCCATCTGATGTTTCAATATGATTAGGAAAAATTTGGGCTAGAATCTACTAGATCCTAGTAGAAGGATCTATTAGAGGGACAGATTAGAGTGAGGGAGACCATAGGTGACACCAGGTGGCTTCTCAAAGTATGTCCATCTGTTGTCAGAAGGACAGTTATATACTGTTTGTATAGTCCTTTGGTTCGGATAAGAATGGTGAAATTGGGATAATAATAGTCAACCAGATGGAAGAATTACAAGGGGAGGTGATATGAGGGTTGCCAGTGGCATGGATGGTCATGGGAAGTGAGCCATGGACTTAATTTCATCAGAAATTATCGAACAGTGTAGCACTTGACTGTACTGGTGTTTCCCACTGTGCAATCACTTAGCGCCAGTTTGTCAGCACCGTCCACATCTTCAGTCTTCAAAGAAGAATGCCCGATGATATTCAAATGAACCTAAGTTGGCGCACCCCATTTGTTTAGCCTCATGAGTGGAACCAAAGTCGTGTTGTCTTTGGCTACTCTTCCAGCCCTGAGTGGTCAGGCTTTTAGTTCCCAAGAGAAAACTACTTCCTTCTTCCCCTCACATCTCTGCATGTTGGGTTATACACCTGAAACACGTAGACCCCACAACGTGTTGTCTGGGGCCTCCAGAAAGCCAATAACCATGGGCCAACTACCTTCCTTCATCTCATATTCCAAACAGTTAGACACAGAGGGCCATAGCAAAATTGTGAAATGGGTGAAATTAGGTTTTTAAAAATCCTCACCCAAGGACATATTTCCATTGACTTTAGAGAGAGAGGAAGTGGGGGGAAGGGGAGAAACATCAACATTGATTGGTTGCCTCCTGCACATTTCCCAACCAGGGACTGAACCTTCGATCTAGGTATGTGCCCTGACCAGGGATAGAACCAGCAGCCCCTTGATGCATGGAACGATGCTCCAACCAACAGAGCCACATGGCCAGGGCTGAGTGAGTTTGGTTTTTGTTGCTCATTTCCTTTCATCCCATTGATGTCTACTCTTCCAAGCAAGCAATGTGTTAAGCTGCTCTTTAGGGAAGAAGAGAGTGTCTAACACAGAGTATTATGAAGGTTTAAGGGTCACAAAGAGTTACTGCAAAGAGAAATATTTACAGTTTTAAATTTTAGGATAGATCAATTCCAACCCAATTAGAAAAAAAGCACCTTGAGGAAATTTCAAGCCCTGTAAAATCTGAGTGGGGGAGACAGCATGGGCATGAGCAGGGGGTGGGGTGGACTCTAGTACCTCTGAGTTAAATCATGCCGAGCTGGCTATCCATGACTCATCTAGTTTTGTCCAGGCGGAGATGACAAGGACCCAGATAAGTTCTGGGCTGCAAAGGGAGGGATAGGCCAGTAACACCATAATGAAAGTGGTGACTATTTGGTGCAGAGAGTGAGGGAGGAGGAAAGCCAGATACCTATAGTTTGAATTTGGAGAGTTGTTAGTAGCATTAACCACTAGGAACATGACTTGGCAGGGAGGTGATGCTTCCCGGTTCAGAAACTTTCACTGTGAGATGCTGATGGGACTCACACAAAGGGATGTCCAGTAGGCCTTGCGAAGTGTGAGATCAGAGCTTCAATATACTGTTTGAGACCCCCAGCCCCTACCCCCTGCTACACTGAGAACTCTGTGCCTTTGGTTTCTTTTCACTTTTCTTTTCTTTCCTTTTCTTTTCTTTTCTTTCCCCTTTCCTTTCTTTTCCCTTCCCTTTTCCTTCCTTCCTTCCTTCCTTCCTTCCTTCCTTCCTTCCTTCCTTCCTTCCTTCCTTCCCTTTGCTTCAGTTTCCTTTCCTTCTGTCCCCTCCTTTTCCTTCTCCTTTCTTATCTCTCCTCTCTCTTTTCCTCTCTTTAAAAATCATAATCCCCTTCAAAGAACAGAGCAGGAAATAAATATCCAATGGGTTAAGGGTTGGGCTTCATTTTGCTGTATTATGACAGGGATAGAGTGGAGAACTCATTAGGCACCAGAGACACTTAAAATCTAACAAATCTATGCAAACTCTCAGAACTGTGGCTCATAGTTTGAGACACTGTTTGCTTTTATGCAATATCTTGGGAACAGTAGACAACCTGCTGGATGCACAGGCATGACTGTGCACAGACAGGCTCCTAGTCCTTCTTGAGTGGCTCTTCTGGAAAATCCCCACTCTTACGGGAGAGAATAATGGGCCTTTTGTTTTTCTTTCACAGAAAATTTAAAAAGGGATTCAGAGGATTTGGAGCCTTTACCTTTCCCCATCGTCCCTTTGTTATTCTTTTTTCTTGTTTTATTTTTATTTTGTTTACTTTTCTTTCTAAAAATATTTGTGTTCTTTGCTCGGGTCAATTTACCCCTGAGTTTTTCAAACAGTCTTGTTCCCTGCTGGGTAATTTTTCCTCAGATCTTTTGAAAGTTGTTCAGTTGCTTTATACCCTACCACCAAATCTCAACCCGAACATGACCTTTCACTTTCTGATGTCTTTGCTGTTCTGCTTTTCCTTGTCTTTACAGGGTCTAAAAAGGCTGTGACTGTGAAATAAGGATAAATTATGCTGCTAATTTAAATGGCTTTAGCCCTTCTGCTTAATCCCCCTTTGCCTGACTTTGTTATCTGTGGAAGGAGGAAAGGTATTCATTTTACTGTTGTGTATAAATTACCACAAATTCTATCGCTTAAACAACACACATATATTATGTCACTTTCTGCGGGTCAGAAGTCTGGGCATGGCTTAATCAGGTCCTCTGGGTTAGCTAGGGCTGCAGTCTCATCTCAAGGCTCGACCAGGGAAGGGGTCATTCTCAAACTCTCCTGGTTGTTGGCAGGACATATTTCCTTTCAGTTTGTTGGACTAAGGGCCTCCCTTTCTAACTTGCGCTCGGCCAGTGGCACCATTAGTTCCTTTCCACGTGGCCTCCCCTCCATGGCTGTTTGCTTTATCAAAGCCAGCAAGAGGGCGTCTCCTAGCAAAACTGTGGCATAAGCACTGAAGTGGTACCCCATCACTTTTGCCATACTCTGTGGGTAGCAAGTCATAAGTTCCCCCCACACGAGGGGAAGGGATTCCACAAAGGTGTGAATACTGGGAGGTGGGGATCATTTGGGGCCCTCCTAGAGTTCACACAGAGAAGAGTGCTTATGACTCTGAGCTCCTTTAAAAAGTCTATAAAGGCTATATTCACACTGCTGTCATGCCTTGTTGTAGGCCTTTATAGATTATGACTAACACCAAAACAATAATGTTTTTCTTTATCCTATGAACTAGGTTTTACTTATAAAAATGAGGTTCCCCCTCCCCCGCCCCTGCAATTAGGAGATCTCATCAGCCTCTCTGAGAAGGTCAGCAGGAAAAGATGGCTGTTGTTGATCTTGGTTTTGGCTGGACCGATTTGGCTCCTGTGGGCAGCTGAAAAAGGAAAGGCCTTTGCCAATGCTTGCTAGGTCTATATTAGAAATCACTCTTCCCTATAGGTGCCAGGTATGGGGCAGGTGTGGTCATAACCAGGAGCAAGATGCTGGCTTTATTTACAGCTGAGGCATTTAATTAGGTACAATTTATCACTTTTTGAAAGTGCCTAAAAACTGCATATCTGCTCAGTCGTTTGATCCCAGTTCCTTAAACAGATTGAGTGGGGACAGGAAGGGCAGCAGCACCTTCGGTGTGATCCGCCTTTGACTCACGTGGGTCAGTTGTCCACACAGGTAAGATTGAGGACTAATCGGTGGACACACAGAGTACAGTGCTGTTTATGTGTTCGTTTGAACACAGAAGTCCTCCTTTGCTTTGAGGAAGAATGATCTTTGTTACATATTATATATAATTATGACTAATTATCTGATTTCAGAATCTCTTTAAAATAACTGTGTATACAAATTTGAGGTGGGGAACGAGGAAAATCTGATACTTTAGTGTTTTCTTGGGGCTGTAGGCACAAGGAGAGGCGAGTGGAGGAGGGTGGGCACGATGAAGGGGAAGCTTGCCCCCCCCCCCAACCCCCAGTCCCCTAGGGGAGAGAGAGGCGCTGCCTGGAGCAGAGCCCCTGGGGGCGGGGGTGGTGGTGGTGTTAATCGGGCTGAAAGTCAGGCTCCACACCCCGGAGGGGCGCTAGGACCCAGGCACCCTCCGGCCTCGGACGTGCCTCAGGACTGAAGGCGCAAAGAGGCTCAGGCTAGCGGCCAGAGTCCGTTGGATCGGATATACAGACCCTTCACGTGGTCTCCAGGACGGGGGTGCGGGGTACCGGGTCCAGCAGCCCTGTGCCCTCTGAGCCGGGCGTCCAGAAGCCGCCTGCTGCCGGCATGGACCATCCTCGCTGCCGGCCAAGCACCCGCCAGGTGAGCACCCCTTGCGGGGTCTGTGTGTCCAAGGGCCGCCCCATTCCACCTGAGCACCTGGGCGCACGGGGGCCGAGCTGAGTTGAACACGCAGTGGGCACAGGCACAAACCTAGAGCTGTCCCTTGGCCCCCTTTCAGGCACCCCCGCTGCTGAGAAGGGATTCTTTCTTGTTTCCACCAGTCTCTGGGTATCCCGGTGCTCAACTCGGTTCTTCCTTTCTGGGAGGGAAGCACCTCGAGTGTGTCTGGTGTAACCATCAGGCTTAAAAATATGAATAAAATAATCCCCCACTACCAGTCGCTCTTCGCTTCTGGACCGCGCTGCACAGAAAGCAGCAGCGCTTTCCTGGGCATTAGCCCAGCTATTGCGAGGTCGGGCCAGCTCCACCGGCTCCTGTTGCGCTGGAGTTCCCACGCTTTCTGCGCGGTGGTGCCTCTGCTTTCCTCTCTGTGCTTCCAGTGGCTGCGTAGCTGCTTCCCCTCGGTAAGCCCCAGACCTGAACGAGAAGGGGGCTGTTCTGGCACGTGAAGCCTCACTGCCCTCACTTCAGCGCTCTCTGGTGACTTCGTGAAGGGGGAGCCCGCCTTCACCTCGCTCAGCGCTGCTGGGACAGCGCTTGTTGGGTGGACAGACCTAGCGTGAGGTTCAAACTACCCGCCGCTTGTGGGGGAGACGGAACATAAGTTCAAAGAAGGATTTCTTGCCATGGGTCGCAGAAAGGTGCCAAGAAGAACGGTCTGCGGAGCAGGGAGGGGCGCTTCGTCCGAGGGGCAAGCTGCACAGGCGGCTGACACTCGGAACTTGGGGGTGCTCTTCTGTGCGGCATTGTCAACTGAAGTGCCCGTAGTTACCAGGATCTAGTAGATGTGATCCCCTGGATTGTTGCGGGGGGTGAGGCTTGCACCGGCCTTTTTCAAAGGCTTGGCTAGGGGTCCTCGGTCTTCCGTAGGCTTCTCTGTCTACTCTCTAGATTACCCATGCCCATCCATTCCGCTTCTAATTCAATCCGACACAGTTTACCGACTCCATGTTGCCAGTCACAGAAAAATGTCGCTGACGAGTTGCTGTGGGGGACCTGCAAGACCACCACACCACAGCAGTGGGTGTCCATCTGCCCCGGCGGCCTTAGCAGGCCGCTACCAGGTCAGGGCGCTGGGGGGCGTGCCTGCTCTGATAGTAACAAGCTGATGGAGGAACCTGAAGTTTTAAACACGTAGAACTAACCCAGTAGAGAGACTTCCTCTAAACTGTGTGTTGGGAGACAATCAAGAAAAACATTTACACAGGTCCCGTGGGGGATAGGTGAGGAGCAGAGGACTCTCCGTCTAGGATTTTGTAATTTGAGGGCTGGCACTGCAAGTTCTGCTTGATTGCCCTGGCGACCTTGAATGAGCTATTTTAACCTAGTTTGGTTTTCCAAGAAGAAAAACGGAAGGACGATAATTTGCCAGCATTGGGAAGCCAGTTCCAGCCCTAATTATACCACTGACCAGCTGTGAAACTTTGGGCAAGCCACATAACCTGTCTGGGCCTCAGCTGCCACAAAAGGTTCAAAAAGAACCCTTAATTCTGGGGTCTACTGTGACAGTAATTTGCCAAGCTTAGAAAGTCTACCAGTGCTCACTAGTTCTTTGTAGTCTAGATTGTGCTGGTTCCACACTGCACCCATGGACTGAAAAGATACTGGAGCAGAACTGCGGGTGAATTGAATTTTAATTCCAATCTGTTTATAGAGCTACCCAAATCTTTCAGGCTTAATGTTTGTGGAAATAAGCCTGGCTGGTTTAGTTAATACTTAGAATGTACTGCAAAGGACCTCACATAGAAAGTCTGGGTTAGCCCTGGCTGGTGTGGCTCAGTGGATTGAGTGCAGGGTCGTTGGTTCTATTCCCAGTCAGGGCACATGCCTAGGTTGTGGGTCAGCTCCCCAGTTGGGGGTGTGAGAGGCAACCACACACTGATGTTTCTCTCCTCTCTTTCTCCCTCCCTTCCCCTCTCTCTAAAAATTAAAGATTAAATCAATATAATCTTTTTTAAAAAGAAAAGACCTTTAAAAAAAGTCTGGCTTAAGTTAGAGTGTGATTTCATAAAAGATTCTTTTTTGTGCATTTGAAAGACCCTTCTCATAACCATTCCAGAAATGAGTAGAGGAGAAGCCCCAAACTGATCCCTCAGTACCAGAGGGCTGAGTGTTGCAAATATCATGGAGGCACCTGGGAATGGCTCTGTTAATATTAACTTCTCTGAAAAGCAGCTTATCGGTTTGGTAATGAAATCATAAAATTATCTTTGGAATCTGCATTAAATATGGGAATGCCTAATATTGCTAGAGTTTACTGAGGTAAGCACGCCTTTAAAAAGCATTGCCTTTTTATTTAATTTCAGGAAGGGAAATAAGCAGGATGATTTATTATGTTTTCTTACTAAATAATTTGTTAAAAGAGATTTTTTAAAAAAGCAGAAGTAAGTACAACACAAACTACAAAAATCCTCATTTCTTCAGGTTCCGGAGATGAATACGTAGACATCACTATCACTATGGCGGATGTCTGTGAAGCACTGTGTGCCAGGGGTCTTTCTGCACACTTTTTTTTATGCATAGTCTCTCATAACCTTATTAGCACCTCCTGAAGGAAGTACTGTTATTTTTGCAGTTTTCCAGGTGAGAGAACCGAAGCTCCTTGCCTGAGGTCACACAGCTGGTAGGCGGTAGAGTTGGACAAACTACTTTGGTTTATTTACAATAATCCAAGCATTATGCAAGAGCTAGGAAAAGGGATGGGCAAAAAGTGCCTATTAAGTGTCAGTGCATAGAGGTTAGTAAGTCTTTTATGAGTAGTGATTTTCTTTTCTTTTTATATTTTGTCCTTTCTTGATTTTTTTAATACGACTTAGTTACCTTTCCATGTGAGCAAAGAGACTGACCTCTTTCTCTTGAACACTATTGATTTGAGTGCAGATGGATGAACTATAATTTATTTAACCAATTTTCCATGAATGAGCATTTGGAATATTTCTAAATTTTCACAATCACATATATAGTGCTGGTGTAGTGAATCTTCTTATTTATATATGTGTGTACACCTCTTCAGATAATCCTGGTGGGTCAGTTCTTTAGGGTGGAATTGCTATGTGCTCTTTAAGAGATACTGCCAACTTGCCTTCACAAAAAGAAATGTAATTTATGGGTCGTGCTCTAGTTCTCCCACTAATATGTTTCGGGCTGTTGGTAAATCAGCGAATCTGAAGGCATCATCTGCATCATCTGTGTATCAGGTGTGTCATCGGTGAACAGGGGTGGTAGGACTTGTTGGCTGCCAATGCATTTTGTGGAAATAGGTACAACCAGAGGTTGAACAAATGAAACTTTTTATATTTAACCTTTTTTTTTTTACCTAAACAGAAATTTTATGGGCTTTCACCTACTCACATGAACTTCTGAAATATCTGTTTTTTGGTACCCTGATATTTTTGAGGTAGATTTGTGTGTGCGATGAGGCTAGGCTACGCTGCAGTTACTAGTTAGCCCTGAAACCTCAGTGGCTTAAAAAAAAAGTTTATTTCTCATTCACATTATGTGTCCAAAGTAGGTTAGCAGGATTCCCAGCTCCACGCAATTACATTGGGAGTCAGACTGACAGGCACTCTGCCGTCTTGTAAGTGCACTATCTAGAACGCGTGGTTTCCATGGTCCCAAGGCAGGGCAGGAGAGGGACTGGAAATTAACACCTCCTCTGAAATGCCTCAGTAGGAAATGAAGCATGCTTCTCTTAGGTACAGTCCTTCAGTCACAACCAGTTATGTGGATCTCACTCTGATGCGTGGAAACTGGGGGAGGTTTCCTGCGTCTAGAAAGAGAAAATGGTATGGTGACTACATAGGACTGTGCAAGAGTCAGCTAGGGCGGCCATGGCAAAGTGCCACAGGCCGGGTGGCTCATACAACAGAAATTTACTTCCTCACAGTTCTGGAGCCTGGAAGTCCATGATCAAGTTGTTGGCAGGGTTGATTTCTTTTCAGAACCTCTCTCCTTGGCTTGTAGGTGGCCATTGTAGGGGAGGAAAAATAATTTTTCCTCAACTCGCCCAGGTTCTTGGCTGAGGTCCCCCTGTAAGAAAACATAGATTTATAGAAGGAAAACATTTTTAATTATATATGGTAGCCTCACAAAGATACAAGACTCAAAAGGCAGCCAGATGATTGGGGCGTGTGTGTGTGTGTATACATATACATATACATACACATACACATACACATATACATACACATGTATATAAATAAAATATCCTGAGCTAAGATCTGAGGCTTCAAGCGGCAGAGGGGGTAGAGGGAAGGTGGAAGAGCAAATGTTTGCTCAACAAAGATTGCCCTGCTGTGCAGATAAATCTCTCAGATAAATAAGTGATTTCTGGTAATAGCTTTCTTCCTGGTACAGGCCCCCTTTCTACTGTAGCTTTTCCTTGCAAAAGTGTAACTTCTACTCTGCTTTCAGAGTTTCTCCCGTGTGTAGTTTTTTTTTTTTTAATGATGAGCTCAAAATAATCCTTATGCCAAAGAGGCATTTTTTAGGGTGGCACATTCTGCTACACTTTACTGTCTCCTCCCTGTGCCTTCACGTGGTCTTCCCTCTGTGCATCTGTGTCCTAATCTCTTTGTATAAAGGTCCCAGTCATATTGGAATAGGACCCACCCTCATGACCTTAGTTAATGTTAATTACCTCCTTTAAGGCTGTATCTCCAAATACTGTTTTTATTTGAGGAGGCCAATTTGTTTCTGAAGCCACATTGTAGAGTCATCTCCGTTTTCATACCACATCCCCCACCATTGACTGATAAAAGTGTTACACTCTAAGTTCTCTGGTTGTTATTTAAAGGGGCCCAATGCCACTACTTATATCAAGTAACCTTTTATTAATGGTGTTGAATCTTATGTGAATGGCATTGAATCTTACGTGAGACAGGTGACTGTAGGTGAGAGATGGTGAGTGTGGTGGTTAAGAGCTCGAACTCTGAAACAGACTGCCTGGGTTCTAATCCCAGCTCCACCATTAACCAGTGTCAATTTAAGATCATCCAAACCCATAGAGGATGCCAGTAAGAGTTTATTTGAGTCAAACTGATGACATAGGCCAGAGAGCAAGACCTCAAATGCTCCAGAGAATAGCAGTTTGCAGTTTCTTTTATGCATTTGAAATTAAGAAGAGAAAGTAAGGAAGATTACATGGAGGTGCAAGAAAGCAAGGTAGGGATTAGATTACAGGACAGTTAATAAGATGATGGGCTTTCTAGAAGGTGGTCACAATTTCTAAGGTGAGTTAACCTAGATGCGTAGAAACAATGGACAGGGCTTGCTTAAAGCAAAGATAAACCTTTTACTAAAAAGTTATATGTCTAGGGCATGACATCCCTCCATGACTTGCCCAGTTAGGAATTTATAATCAGATCACCCTCTGAGGTTGCTTTCCATAGAATCTTTATTTTATTTTATTTACTTATTTAGTCCATACCAGCAATGTTTCCTCATCTATAGTCTGGGAAGAGTAATACCTCACATGGTTATTGTCATAATTAAATGAGATAATGTAGGTAAAGTGCTTGGTATACACTAGGGGGTCAAAACCGGTGGCTGTTATTATTCGAAATTTCAGAAGCTCACGGAGCCCTTCAGGCCCAATGTCATTGCCCTGTGCCCCAGGGGCACAGAACACCCAGGGGCTCTGTGACTTGAGCTGCCAGGGCTTCCAGTGCATGGCTGGGAGGCATGTGTGCCTTGTATGATAGTAATTGCGTGACTATTTTAAACTCCAGCAACTTACACACATTAAAGTCATAGGTTCTCAATTAGATTTGAGAACGGAAAAGAAACACAAGATGCTCTCCTTTTAAATAGCCCCTTAATATTATCATCCACACTTCAGTTGAGGTACTGAGGGTTGCCAGTTAAAATGATTGATAAAAGCAGCACTTTGGTTTTTCCTGAGATCTACTCTCTCCCATTGTAGTAACCCTGGAATCAGGGTGTGTTTTGCAGTCAATGGTCTGGAACCTTTCACATTAACCTGCCTGGGAAGATGACCTTGCTCTGTACCTGGGGTGGATTATCTGTCTTGATTATTGTGAAACTCTATATTCCTGGGACTGCACCGGGACAGGGAGAGCTTGGAGTTGTCCTGTGGCCTTGGGCTTGCAGACCTGGAGCAATAGCAAGGCCAGTAGGAAACCAAGGCAATGGTGTTCCTGGGAGAGGTGAACCATACCCCTCATCCCCAGCAGCTACGCATGCCCCATATGGTGGAGGGAAGCAAGGAAGTTGCAGGGTCTTCCTACAAGACAGCAGATATTGTGCATACTCTATTTCCTGCCCTGTTTCCTACTCTAAAGCTGAGTGAAGTGCTAGACTGAAGACAAGTGTGTCCTGGGACTGTCTTACCAGTCTGAGTCTGTGATTACTACTGCTGGTGGGGCAGCATCTCACAAACTGCTCTCAGCCAGACAGTGGTTGTGTATGTGCTTGTTGCTGCCTGTGAATGTGTCTGCTCGGTTTTACCTTTTAATGTTTTCAACAAATCCAATATTTCAATCAGGGTAAGTGCATTTTTGCCAGTACATGGGTTGAGTTTAATTGCTGATTAAGATGACTTCAAAAGGGTTACACTGTGATTTGGCACTGAAACAAAACATTGTTTACATGGTTACACAGAATCAAGGAAATAGACCATGGGGTATATGAGTCTGATATTGATAAAGCAAATATTTGTCATTGGAGGAATGATGCAATTTCAGTTTTGTTTTGTCTTTTTGCAAAGTAGCAGCCAAGTGCTTTTAATAAAGAAAAGGTGCCCACCAGTATATAAAGCTATTTTGTTATTCAGATATGTGCAAAAGGGTTACCTATTACATATCAAATAACTAAACTGAAGGCAGGAGAAATGATCTAATTCCTCAGTATATGTGAAAAAAATTCAAAGCTGGGAAAGACTACTGGGGCCAATTTTTATATCTCATAGGGTTGTCCTTAGGCCATTATATCATAGTTTAATGGGCAACATGTTTTATTCTTAGTGGTACTTAAAGTGATGGTGTTTTGTATGATCAATGGTGTCTTAGATTTGATGCTATTTGGCAAAAGTTGTGAAGAGGGGACTGGAACCTAGGTCTCCTGCCTCTCAAGCAGTCTGCTTTCCCCTGCATACACCAAGGTGCACATCCTCTGACCCAGATGACCCCAGCTTCCAGATTGGAGGTAGACCGGAGAGGCCCTCATATCTTCTGTAAAGACTCTGAGCCAGATGGAGTCTGACTAAAGTTGCGGGAGCATCACCCTGGCTGCTGTGTTGAGAATAGCTTGAGGCAAGCCAGGGTGAGGCAGTGGTCAAAATAAAGGCTCACCTCCCTCTGGAAGCCTTTCCTTATAACCAGCATTAGAGTGACTCTAACATAGCTTGCAAGGAGGCAGGAAGCTCATAGTTTGTTAGCTGAAGAATATTGTTCTAGATAAATGAGCCATAATCTGTGGAGAGATGAGAACCAATGGAATCATTGGTTGTAGAAACTCATCTGATAAAAGGGATGATAGAGTGAGAAGCCCATGATCCATAGTTTTGATGCCAAGTGTCAAGTGCGGCTCAACCGGAAATTAAGAGAAAGCAATTCTTTCACTAATGTCTGATCTGACACACAACTGGGATGGACAGGGGTATTCCTGTGATCTTCCTTTCACTTGGCCCCAACAATGTCTCTCTGGTTTCAATGATTGCTTTTACAGGTCTAAAAATCGTGTTCCCATTATCACTTTGGGTCTCACATGGGAACCGACTGTCTGATCTGTCATCAAGGCCTTTACAGAATTAAAACAACTGCTGGTTCCTAAACACATATTTTAGAACCTCAATTGGCCAAAGATTAAAATAGGCCCACGAATAATATGATTAGTAAGGAATGATGAGTTTATAATTTTCTTGTTCTCAGGAATGAAATGTATCATGGCAAAATTCATTCCACGGCTTCTGCTTCCAGAGCAGAAGGAACATCATGCTGCAGTTGCTAATGACTTGATTCAAACCGCTACCTGTGAACCAGATTTCCTCAAGCAGGTCATAACCGGAGATGAATTGTGGGTCTATGGCTCTGATCCAGAAACAAGGCCCAGTCATATCTTGTATCTCTTGTATCTTTTTCAATAAATATCTCTATTTTTCATAGTATGTGGCTGGATACTTTCTGGACAGACCTTGTATACCTAGGAGTAGAATTGCTAAGTCATATGGTAACTCTCTGGTTAACTTTTTGAGGAACCGCCAAACTGTTTTCCATGGCAATTTCACCATTTACATTCCCACCTGCAACAATGTATAAGGGTTCCAGTTTATCCACATCATTGCTAACACTTTGGATTTTCCTTTAATTTTTTTTTAAGTTATAGTTATCCTATAGTTATCCTAGTGGGCGTGAAGTAACATCTCACTGTGGTTTTGCATTGCCCTTCCCCAATATACTTGTTGGTCACTTGTATGTTTAAAGTTGGTTGTCTTTTTGTAATTGAATTATAGGAATTTTTTAAATAAGACTTCTTTATATATTCCAGATTGTCAACCCTTATCCAATGTATGATTTTCAAATATTTTCTTTCATTATCTGGGCTATCTTTTCAGTCTTGTTAGTATCCTTTGATATCCAAAAGTTTTTGATTTTGATGAAGTCCAGTTTATCTATTTTTCTTTTGCTGCTTGTGCTTTCAGTGTCATACTTAAGAAAACATTGCCAAATCAAAGGTCATGAAGATTTGCCCTTATGTTTTCTTCTAAGGGTTGTATAACCTTAGCTTTTAATTTTAAGTCTTTGACCCATTTCTAGTTTTCATATACAACATGTGAGGAGAGTCCAGCTTCATTTTTTTGCAAATTGATTGACTTTTGAGTGTGAAACTAGGGACTTCCAGCCAAGATGGAGGTGTAGGCCGATACACTTTTGGTTGCTTCCTCATACGACCAAAAGAAGGACAACAACGAATTTAAAAACGAAAATAACCGGAACTATCAGAAAATTGATATATGGAAATCTGACAACCAAGGAGTTAAAGAAGAAACATTCATTCAGACTGGTAGGAGGGGCAGAGATGGGCAGCTGAGGTGGAGAGGACTTGTGTCAAGCTGGAGGCTGGTGGACTGGGTGGTCCCACATTTGCTTGTGGAAGGTGGGAGGGACAGCTGGGGATTGAGGTGGACCATGAAACTAGCACCGGATTCCAGCACTGGAAATGAAAACCTCAAAATCGGTGGCTGTGAAGGCCTGTAGGGATTGTGGCAGCAGGAGAAACTCCCAGCCTCACAGGAGAGTTCATTGGAGAGACCCACAGGGTCCTAAAACATTGACAAACCCACCCACCTGGGCCTAATTTGCTTGTGGGTAGCAGAGGAAGTGAATGAAAGCTGGCAGACAGCTGAGCAAGCAGCATTGCTTCCTCTCAGATCACTCCTACACATATAGCGCCACTATACAGCCACGTGGGTTGTCCTGCCCTGGTGAATACCTAAGGTACTGCCCCTTAAGTGTAACAGGTGTGCTGAAACAAAAAAATATAGCCCAAATGAAAGAACAGATCAAAGCTCCAAAAATAGAACTAAGTGATGAAGAGCTAGCCAACCTATCAGATGCAGAGTTCAAAACACTGGTAATCAGGATGCTGACAGAAATGGTTGACAATGGTCACAAAATAGAAAAAAAGTGAAGGCTATGAAAAGTGAAATAAAAGAAACTGTACAGGAAACCAACATTGAAAGGAAGGAAACTGGGACTCAAATCAATGATTTGGAGCAGAAGGAAGAAATAAAATTCAGCCAGAACAGAATGAAGGAACAAGAATTCAAAAAAATGAGGAGAGACTTAGGAACCTCCAGGACAACTTCAAACATTCCAACATCTCAGTCATAGGGGTGCCAGAAGGAAAAGAGGAAGACCAAGGAATTGAAAACTTATTTGAAAAAATAATAAAGGAGAACTTCCCTAACCTGGCAAAGGAAATAGACTTCCAGGAAGTCCAGGAAGTTCAGAGAATCCTAAAGAAGTTGGACCCAAGGAAGTACATATCAAGGCACATCATAATTACAGTTCCCAAGATAAAGATAAGGACAGAATCTTAAAAGCAGCAAGAGAAAAGGAGAGAGTTACCTACAAAGGAGTTCCCATAAGATTATCAGCTGATTTCTCAAAAGAAACCTTACAGGCAAGAAGGAGCTAGAAAGAAGTATTCCAAGTCATGAAAGGCAAGGACCTCCATCCAAGATGACTCTATCCAGCAAGGTTATCATTTAGAACAGAATGGCAGACAAAGGTCTTCCCAGATAAGGTCAAGTTAAAAGAGTTCATCATCACCAAGCCCTTATTATATGAAATGTTAAAGGGACTCATCTAAGAAAAAGAAGACGATTAAAAGTATGAACAGTAAAATGACAATAAACTCACAACTATCAACAACTGAACCTAAAAAAAAAAACTAAGCAAACAATTAGAAAAGGAACAGAATAATAGAAATGGAGATCACATGGAGGATTATCAGCAGGGTGGGGGACGGGGGAGAATGGGGGAAAAGGAACAAAGAGTAAGAAGTAGAAATGGTAGGTACAAAATAGACAGCAGGAGGTTAAGAACAGTATAGGAAATGGAGAAGCCAAAGTACTTATTTGTATGACCCATGCACATGAACTAAGGGCAGGGCAGGGAGGGTGGAATGGTGGGAGGAGAATAAAGGAGAGAAAAATGGGATAACTCTAATAGCATAATCAATAAAATATACTTTACAAAAAAAAGAATGTGAAACTAACCTTGAATTCCTGGGATAAATACCATAAATACCATAAATACTATAGTTGGTCATGGTGTACTTTAAAAAAAATATATATATATAGTGCATGATTTATTTAGCTAAACTTTGTTAAGAATCTTTGCATCCATAGTCTGAGACATTTTTACTGCAATTTTATTTATAATGTCTTTTTTGGGGAGGAGGGTTTGGTATCTGGCCCGATTACATGTATTATGAGGGGTTTCCTATTGTTCAATTTTGTGAAAATGTTTGTGTAAAGTTGGTATTATTTCTTCCTTATGAGATTTGTAGATTTTACCAGAGAATTATTCTGAGACTGGAGTTCTCTTTGTGAGTAGGTTTTGAATACAAATTTAATTTCTTTAGTAAATATGGGGAAACTCACATTTTAAAATAGTTTTTCAGTGAATTTTGGTACTTTGGGTATTTTTGCTATATTTTTATCATTTTATGTAAGTTGTTAATTTAGTTACACAAATTTGTTTGTATTATTCCTCTCTTACCTTTTTAATACCCATAGGGTCCTGATGTCAGTAACTAGTGTCTGCCACCTTCTTTTATTGGCCAGTGTTGCTAGCAGTTTATCAATTTTTATTGACCTTTTAGAAAATCAGTTTTTGGATTCATAGAGTTTGTCTGTTGTTTAACTATCTCCTACTTATTAATTTGTGATTATATTTTTATTATATCCATTCTTTTTAGTTTGGATTTGTTTTGCCCTTTTTAAAAAATTTTTAGACTTAAGTGGAATGTCAGATCATTGGATTTGGACCCTTCTTCTGTTTCAATAAAAGCTTTTAAAGCTATGAAATTCTCTTTAACTGTCACTTTGCCTGCATCTAAAAGTCTGATTTCTTTTCATTTTGATTCAGTTCATGTATTTTCTAATTTTCCTTATGCTTCTTGACTGATGAGTTATTCAGAACCCTTTGTTTAATTTTCAAATATTTGTGGATTTTCCAGATATTTTTGTTATTGACTTCTATTTTAAATCCACTGTCTGTGGTCAGAGAATATTCTTTGTATACTATCGGTGAGTTAACCTTGTGGTATATCTTGGCAAATGTTACACGTGCACATGGAAAATATGTGCATTCTAGAACTTACAGTCAAGATAGCAGCATAAGTAAACATAGCTTGCCTCCTCGACAACCACATCAAAATTACAATTCAAATATAGAACAACCATCACTCAGAAACATCAGAAATTGAGCTGAATGGAAGTCTGACAACTACTTACAAAGTAGTTGTCATTAAGTCCCCAGCTCCCATAACATTTGCTAATTGGCCCCAGGCCTGGTACTAGCAGCAGCCAGCCTAGATTCACAGCTTGGCTTCACCTGGGAATCTCCACACCTAGCAAAAGTAGCGGCTATCTCAAATTGCTTTAATGCTCATGCAGGGGGCTCCAGGGCAGAACACAGGTGGATACTAACCTTGGCCTGCACCACCCAGGAAACCCCAGAGCCTGCACACCCAGTGGACAGTTACAGACCACATCGGAGCACCACCACCTTGCCCCTGCACAGCTGATCCTTCCCAGAGGGTTGAGGTTGGTGGTTGGTGGTCACAGCCAGTCCTTACAGCTGACCGGCCTGAGTAAATCTCTCCCATTGATCTGCCAACATCAACCAAGGCTCAACTACAAGAGGAGACTGTACTCAGCCCACAGGAAGGGCACGCCTGAAGTACGAGGCTTGGGTGATAGGGGAGGCTGTGCCACTGGACTCTACAGGACACCTACTACATTAGGCCACACTATCAAGACAGGGAATCATAGCAGCTCTACATAATACAAACAAACACAGGGAGGCTGCCAAAATCAGTAGAGAAAGCAACATGGCCCAAATGAAGAACAGATCAAAACTCCACAAAAAGAACTAGACAAAATGGAGATAAGCAATCTATCAGATGCAGAGTTCAAAACACTGGTTTTAAGGATACTCAAGGAACTTAGGACTGCAGCAGCATAAAAAAGATCCAATCAGAAATGATGGATACACTAATTGAAATAAAGAACAGTTTGCAGGGAAACAACAATAGAGTGGATGAAACTGAAAATCAAATCAATGATTTGGAACATAAGGAAGCAAAAAACAACCAATTAGAACAACAAGAAGAAAAAAGAATCCAATAAAATGAGGATAGTGTAAGCAGCCTCTGGGACAACTTTAAGAAGTCCAACATTCACATCATAGGGGTGCCAGAAGGAGAAGAGAAAGAGCAAGAAATTGGAAATCTATTTGAAAAAGTAACAAAAGAAAACTTCCCTAATTTGGTGGAGGAAATAGACATGCAAATCCAGGAAGCACAGAGAGTCCCAAACAAGATGGACACAAAGAGGCCCACTCTAAGACACATCATAATTATAATGCGAAAGGTTAAAGATAAAGAGAGAATCTTGGAAAGTAGCAAGAGAAAACCAGTGAGTTACCTACAAGGGAGTTCCCATAAGACTGTCAGCTGATTTCTCAAAAGAAACTTTGTAGGCTAGAAGGGACTGGCAAGAAATATTGAAAGTCATGAAGAGTAGGGACCTACAGCCAAGATTGCTCTACCCAGCAAAGTTATTTAGAATCGAAGGGTGGATGGATAAAGAGCTTCCCAGAGAAGAAAAAACTAAAGGAATTCATCATCATCAAACCATCATTATATGAAATGTTAAAGGGACTTATGTAAGAAAAAGAAGATCAAAACTATGAACAATAAAATGGCAATAAATACTTATCTATCAACAATTGAATCTCAAAACAAATTGAGCGAACAGGAAGAATAGACACAGAATCATGGATATGGAGATTGTTTTGATGTTCACCAGGTGAGAGAGGGGAGGGTGAGAATGAGTAAAGAGTTGAGGGGATTAAGAAGTACAAATAAATAGTTACAGAATAGTCATGGGGATGTACAGTACAGTATAGGAAGTGGAGTAGCCAATGATCTTATACGCAGGACCCACTGACATGAACAATGATGTGGCGATTGTCTGAGGGAGTGGGCGGGTGCTGGTTGGAGGGAGGCATAGGGGGAAAAGTTGGGACAACTGTAATAGAATAATCAATAAAATAAAAATGAAATTAATAAATGTGTATTCTGCTCTTATTATGCAGTAGGTTCTAAATATAAATTATTCCAATTTGGTTAATGGTATTTTTCAAGCATTTTATATACATACTGATCCTTTGTTTGTTGTATCAATTGCTGTAAGAGGAAGTTTCCAAATATAATTGTGGATTTGTCTACTGCATCTTTCAGTTTTATCGTTTTTCACTTCATGTATATTGAAGCTTTGCTATTGAAGGCATTCATTTTGAGGATTGTCATATCTTCTAGGTGAATTGACCCTTTTATCATCATAGAATGCCCCTTGTTATTCCTGAGTATATCTTGTTCTAAAATCTACTTTCTCTGATATCAGTATAGCTTCCCAGCTTTCTTATATTTAGTGTTTGCATGGTTTGTCTTGTTTTATCCTATTGCTTTTAATTAATCTGTGTCTTTCTATTTAAAGTAGATTTTTGAGACAGTATATACTTGGTTTCATTAGAGTGCTTAGATCATTTACATTTAATATAATTAGTAATTACATTAATTTAATGGAAATATCTATATGGCAGCATATAAAGCTATCCAATTAATATTTGTTTTCTATTTTTTCGCATCTGCTGTTCATTTCTTTTCCCTCTTTTTCTGCATTTTTTGTTAATTGAGTAATTAATGATTCAATCTCATATTAGTCATTTCTTTGTTTCTTTTCCTTATAGTTGCTCTTATATTTACAACACATACTTTTTAATTTATCACAGTGTATTTTTTCACAGTGTACTTTCAAATAATATTATACATAGTATATAATGTAAGAATCTTATAATATACTTCCATGTACTCCCTCCTGTTCTTTGTGCTGTTTTTATCATTGATGTTATTTCTGTATATTTTATATACACCACAATACATTATAAGTATTTTTGCTATGGTGTTAATTATTTTTTAAAAGCAATGAAAGAAAAAGTAATATATATTTATCCTCATATTTGCCATTTTAATGCTTTTTATACATTTGTGTGTATTCAAGTTTCTAACTGATATCATTTTCCTTCTACCTGAAGAACTTTTAAAACTTTTCTTCTAATGTACGATTGCTGGTGATGAATTCTCTCCATTACTGTTTGTCTTAAAGATATCTCTCCATTTTCTTCTAGATTTCATGGTTTCTAATGAGAAGCTTGTCATTCTTATCTTTGTTTCTCTGTATTTATTATGTCCTTTTTTTCTGGATCCTTTTAAGATACTTTTCTTTTAAGCTTTTAAATATATGTCTGGAGGAGTCTTTTTCTAAGCTTTCTTTAACCTTATTACTAAGGCATGACTCACTGGGTTCTCTGCTGATAGAGAACTTTCTGCAATTCAGTGTTTAAAATGTCTTATAAATGTATAGACTTTATGGCTGCTTTCCATCTTTCACAAAAGTGTTAAGGAAGGAAAATCTTAACGCCAAGTGATCAGCAAGGACTCTCCAGTCAGGCTCGATGGTAAGAACTTGGATGGCTCCCGGTTTGTTGTGAGCTCTGTGAATTGTTCAGCTTTCTGGTCACTTTCTTCCTGGTCTGTGGAATTTCACCCTATTCATGCGTGTCTTAGTGCTTAGAGGATTTTCAAGTGCCCCTCAATGTTCCTTGTATATATAGCTTCTTCTCTCTGAAACTCTGCTCCACAAATTCCAGCTACATAGGTCTCTCCAAACCCTGATTTCTGTTACTTCCAGTCAGCCATACCACTGGACTCTCTCTGGGATTCCTTCCCTGCTCCCATGTGGAATGTGCCTCCGGGGTGAAGTTGAGGTAATGCGGCAACCCTCCTGTTTCCCTTCTCTTGGGGGCCACAGTCCTGAGAACCTATTGTCTGATGTCTGAAAGTACTTGTTCCATATATTTGATCCGCTTTTCTAGTTATTAATGGAAGGAGGGTAAATTTGGTCCCTGTTGTGTTGTCATAGCCAGAAATGAGTCTATGCTACAAATATTTATTTATGATCCTATACATAAGGTTGCCATCTTAAAATGCAGTTTTATTTGAAGATGAATAATAATTTTTATCTGAGATGTTTTTGTTCTTTTTCTTCATTCTTCTCCCATAATAAAAAATAAACTATGGATATTGCAAAGTAATTTGGAAAAACTGCGCTACATCATTTATGTTTATTATTGCAGAATTGTCTGTGTTCCCACAGCGGTTCCTGTGCCTAATCTCCATTCCCACACACCCACTCCAAATGGGGCTCACATGACTTTTTGATACAGTATGCAGCCTCCAAAACGGCTTTCAGACCTTTCCCAGGGTAATTTCTGAGCCCTCATGGCTGAAGTTCTATTGTAAGAACAACAGCCTTTCAAGTCTTCCTTCCTGTAGATGTGGCATCTCTAACTCATTAGTATATATGTTTTGTACTCACTTGTGCATACAGGACAAACAGAATATATTTAAAGTGCAGTTAATGTGGAAAGTTATGCTATCCGAGTTGTAATGAATTATGAATTTCTTAGAGAACTTTCTGCAATTCAGTGTTTAAAATGTCTTACAAATGTGTAGACCTTATGGCTGGTCTCCATCTTTCACAAAAGTGTTAAGGAAGGAAAATCTTAAATCCTGGCTTGATTCCTTAACATAACAACAAGAGACAGTTCTCACACTACATTCTCCCTAACATGCTGCTTTAATTTCCAAAGTCTGGGGAACTTTTTTTTCTTTTAAAGGTGATGTTTATCTTGGGGATTTAAAAAGCTCCCATTAAGAAGAATCTGTATCTTATCTTTTAGATCTCAATTAGAAATGCCTTAAATATGTATATGTTTATATATAAATATATATACATATTTAAGGGCTATGTAGGATTTTTATAACCTATAAGTGTTTGGTGACTCCATGCTCAGGAGAAAGCAAGTAATTACTTAGCCATGCTAGGTGGGAATTAAGGTTAATGGTAAACAGAAAGATTTTCTGTTCAAAGGGTAAAAGAAGAGAGGCATACAGAGATACCTAATACACACAGAGATTTTATACAGAGATAAAACATATAAAGTACAAGACTTAGTAGACATCTCCTAAACAGTAGCCATTATTATTATTGTTATTCAGCCAGTGTTCTGAAAATTATTTTATTTGCATTTTGTACTTTGTGGATTGAATTCATATAGTCTTCTTCCTCTCAATCCTCAGGACACTGCTTCCTAGAACTTTATTTATTGTTTATAAAAGTTAGTGGACTTTTACTTTTTCAGGCTTGACCACTATGTATTAAGAAAAATAAAAAATCAAGTACTCTGCTAGAAATCTATAGTCCTGCTGGTGTGCATTTATTTGAACATTAGATTTACTTCTACAACTCCCACCACCCCTCCCCCTCAATCCCCATGTCTCGGAAAGGTCGAAAACTCCCAAAAACCTGTTCTTAGAAGTCCCTGAAATCTATAACTTTACAATTCTTATAAATTGCCAGATGATAGTGTTTTGTGATGTTCCTTTGTATAATGATACCTTCATGTTTAAGCATAAATTATATGGCACTTCAGAAAAGAAAACATCAGAGGTGAAGGTTTTGTTTTTTTGGTCATAGTTTTTGCTTTGCAATATCTCACTTTGTGTGTAACACTGGTTTTCAGGGTTTGACCTGAGATCAGTAGCATCAGCATCTTTTGGGAACTAGTTAGAAATGCAAATTCTCAGGCCCTATAATCTGTGTTTTAGGCAATTCTGATGTGTGCTACAGTTTGACAGCTGCTGGTGTGGAACACCCTGGAAAGTCTCCTACTTGGAACTTAATTTATTACAAGCCACATCATATGAGGTATGAAGAAGCAATCAGTCATGCCCCCAGCTACTGTTGCCTTGGAGATGTTTCATGGTATAACACGGGAAGTGCCATGCTACTGAGCAAATGTCAGACTCTGAGAAGGAAGAAACTTTCTGCCAAAAGCCATCTAGAACACCTTTCACACCTCCAGTAGCCAAAGGCAGAGGATTAAGACATCAGAACCACAGAAGGTGCTAATGCAGGGCCCTCGGGTTTAGCTGCAGCACTGAGACACCTTTTAGCTAGTGAAGAAGTAAAATCCCAAGGCTCAAAAGCTGCTCTTGAAACAGAAGTACCAAAAGACCGGATTTAGCAATCTGCACATGAAGCAAGAAACTCATCCCTGTGTAGACCAGACTGCAGAGAAACCCGAGGCATGAGTCTTGGCAGGTAGACTGCTTTCTTAGCCACACCGGAAAAGGGGGACCACATGCTGCTTAGAATGCAGGATCCAGACACTGAGGTAGGACCCCTCTCACAGTGTTGGTCATGTGACCTTTTTCCTTGCGAGTACCTGGAGAGAGAGGGAGGGAGGTCTGGTGCTCTTCCTCTTATTGTAAGGCCACTAGCTGTATTGGATTAGGGCCTCACACCTATGACCTTATTTAACCTTCATTACCTCCCCAAAGGCCCTGTTTCCAAATATAGTCACATTGGAGGTTAGGGCCTCAACATATGAATTTATGGCGGTGGGGGGAACACAACTCAGTCCTTAACAGTCCTTGTTATCCCAGGCCTGGATCATTGTAGCTCTTTCCTAATCCTCACTCCTGATTGCCTTCTCCAGTCCTTCTTGACTATGCAACCAGCTTTATCTAAGTAAAATAGCATTTGCAAGGTACAGTCTTATTGAAAATATTCAGTGAGTCCCAATGACTAGAATTTTGCCACACTCCTTAGTCTGGCATTTGTTTGGTTCCCTGGCCTTAGCCTGCCTTGTCAACCAAAATAATGCCATTCTTTTCCCCCATGCCACACACGTTTGGAGTAATGTACTTCATTGTCCTTCAAGCATTCAGTGTGCGTTCCCAACTATGGGCCTAAGCTCCCATTAAGTCTCTCTGGAATGTCCTCTTTTCTTATCCAGATACTGCCCTTTCTTCTTAGTGCCGCAGTCCATCTCCCCAGTGACATCTTCTCCATCACTTCCACCCACAGCGATCTTTCTCTCTGGGCTTGGATTGTTTTTTCAAAGAAGTGTTAACACACTTCCATGTGCGTGTGTGTCTGTGTGCCTGGTGGGACTGCCTGAGAGCCAGTACTGAGGGTATTACTTTTTTGTGTTCTCACTGTGCCTGGCACAGTGGTGGGCATACAAACAGTGTTCTAATTGTGTGGGTGGGTGGGTGGATGGCTGGAAGAAAAACAATGATATTTTTTGGATAAGGTTTTCTGAGAATCTTAAATGTCCATAACCCTACCCAAGTCTCCTTCTATCACATCAACAAAGTTTGGTCCATATGTGACCTTCACCCCACCAGGGAATTTTATTGTTTGTTTGTTCTTCCAACCCCTCCCCATGATATTCTAAACTCCATAGACAAAAGACACTTTTATGTCTTGTTCCCCTGTGCCTAGTTAGTATCTGATACATGGCCCCACTCAGTAAACATTTGCTGAACAAATGAATGAATGGGTGGCTTCAGCATCATGTAGTGCAATGAAATCATTTGGAGCGGATGGTATGCCTGGCAAAGTACATGTGCAGGCAGAGGAGGGCCTGCTCGGAAACCCAAACCTTTTTTTTTTTTTTTATCACCCATGAGGCATTTAGGAGATGTCATACTAATTCAGAAACAAATGTATTTTGCTTCATGTATTGTACATCTTAAGTCAAATTGGTGTGAATTAATGACTTGTACCCTGACTCAGACCACCCCGGACCTCAAAGTACTTACTCATAAATAAGAGTATTTATGCAGCCACACAGCCCATTACTTTTTAAGGCCAATGTTTAATCATTTGACAAACACAAATTTTGTTTGCAAGACAATGGATTTGTTTTCTAAATCTAGATTTTCACACGGAGAGTTTCCTTAGGGGCGGTAGAGTCTGCGTGACTTCCACAGCATACAGGAGAAGTTGCAGTCTCTTCTATCTTCTGTCTTTCTTCCCCTTTTAATTCTACTATTCTTGCCTCAGAAGGCATGTCTAGTTATCTCAGCTGCTCACTGTCTTTGAGATCCACCAGTGCCTTTGCTCATGCTGTTTCCCTTGCCTAAAAAGTCCTCCTGGTCAAGGACAAGATGATGTGCCCCGCCTCCTCCAGCAAGCCTTCCCAAATTGTCGTGACTACTCTAAACAAGTGGTAGTACCACTCATTTTCCTTCTTATGCCTTGACACTCATGTATTGTGTGCCCTCATTTTTTGTGTGTAAGTCCCATCTCCCTGATTGCTCTGTAAGCACCTTTGGAGAAAGACTGTGCTTTGTGTTTTATTTGTATATTCTTTTATGCTTAAAACTCTTGTGAAATGTATTTACAAGATTTTTGGAAATGAGTGTTTCACTTCCACAGCCTGATTATTTGGGTCCAGGAGAATTCTGAAGGCAAGTAGCAGGGATATTCTGTAGTTCCTCCCAGGGGGGATATACTCTCTCCCTGTGGTGTTCTTGTCAGAAGGAAGAACAGAATACTTTTTTATTACATGGATCCAGGGCCCAGTGCTCAGAGGATTCCATGTTTTATGATGTTGACCCAAGGAGGTCAGATGTTGGCTGAACCTCTACCTACATCTTTTCTGTTTGCATATTCTGCAACGGGCATGAGAAAGCTGTCCTGCAAGCCGCATCCTCTCCTAAATGTGATTTGGTCTACGGCAAAAAGTCCAAGAAGTGGTGCAACTAGAGTAAAAAATACAACGCATTTTTACTCTCTTAAAAGAGCTGTGCCACACTTCAAATGTTTCTCCACCAAAGTGGTGCCCTGCGTCTTTGTTTGTTTCTTGCTTTCTTTTGCCCTCGTACCTCGTCTCTCTGTGTGTCTGGTTCTGTAAACATGTCCTTTGTAAATGTGCATGCATTTAATCTCTCTGCCTCTGTCTCCATCTATCTGTGATTCTTTCCCTTCTTTAACTTTTTTTCTCTTCCATCTTCTGTCTGAAGGAAACAAAATCAGTGGAAGTCCATAAAAGGAAATGTATTTAGCTAAAAATTTTTTGAGGAGGGATTAGGAAACATTGTGCTTATTCATTTACACTGTTTTTGTATTCACTGAAAGAATTTTTCAGAAAAATAAATCTGTTGATCTTCACTTCCTTATCTATATCACTCTACATTCACTTGTGAACTTCAACAGATATGCATTTTCCATAGTTGTAATCAATCTACATATTATATATATATATATAACCTAACATTATTTTATCTGTACTCATTTAAATAGTGGTATTCTGAAATGTTAGGGTAGTTTGTTGAGCCATTTTCTAAGTGTTTGATGTTTGGCTATTTCTAGTTTCATTATTGTAAATAGCATCACTACAAATATCTTTGCATAAATTATTGTTTTATTATGCAGGCTTCTTCTGATGTATATTACCAAAAGGATTGTCAGGCCAAAGGCACTGACTGACTTTAGAAACTAAAAAGACAAAACTCTATTCAATAAAAGGAAAGAAAACCCAAACACCTTCAATTTTGAATTGTGGCATTTAAGAGAAGACAAAGGCAAAAGAGGAGAGAAAAAATGAGGAAAAATTAATTTCATTTATTCAACAAATATTGAGCACCTGCTATATGCCAGGCCCTATTCTAGAAATTTGGGATCCATCAGTCAATAAAAACACAAAAAATTCCTGCCCTGACTGGTGTGACTCGATTGGGTGTGATCCCACAAATTGAAAGGTCACCAGTTCAATTCCTGGTCAGGGCACTTGCTCAGGTTGTGGGTGCAGTGTCCGGCAGGGGGCATAGAGAAAGTGGCCATGGCTGTTTCTCTCTCACAATGATGTTTCTCTCCCTCTCTTTCTTCCTCTTCCCCTCTCTTACTGCAAAGAAAAAAAAATTCTGCTCTTATAGAGCCTATATTCTAATGGAAGAAGATAGACAAGAAAAATAAAAATAAATGCACCAATTATGCGATAAGTGGGAGGGTGATAAGTGCTATGGAAAAAGAAAATAGACCAGACTGAGGGGAATCAGAAGTGGTGGAGGGACAATGGAGGCATGCAGGTTGCAATTTTAAACAGGAGGTATTCAGTAGAGACTTAAGGGAAGTGAGGGACTTAGTTCCATCAGTTTTTGATGGAACAGTGTGCATAACAGGCAGAGGGAAATGCTCCTGGCTAATAACATTAGGTCTCCTGGAGAAACAACAAGGAGTCCTGTGGCTGGAGCAGAGAGAGTGATGGGGGTGAGAGAGAAGAGAGCTCAGAAGGGTTTGGCAGAGGCCATGTCTTGTAGGGTTTTGTAGGTTCCTGTAAGAATTTCAACTCGTGTGCTAGTTCACGAGGGAGGCTGTGGAAAGTCTACCCTGGACTCACCTTCTTTGGAAAGGCAGGTGCTGGACCTCTCCTTGATCCTTGCATCCAGGTCTGTGGGATGGGACCAAGGAACCACTGCATTTCAGACAAATTCTTTAGGGTGGTTTTGCTGAATAATTTAATGCAAGAAAAAAATTTCATAGCATCTCCCAATGTTGGTGTTTTAAAGACCTGGCAGATTATCTAGGAGGTGGAGTTGTAGAGGTTCAGTGACTTGCCTGAGGTTATGCAGCTGTAACGGTTTCAGATTCACCCCTCTCACTCTGAGCTCGATGAACCTTCCACAACCTTCCACTGTACCGGCTACCTAATAGACTGTATCATTTCACTTATCAGGTGGTTAGATTTCCAATAATCTCCACCATTAGGAGTGTAGTTTGAATCCAGAAGCTCTGTGAGGTTGATTGGTTGATTAAATGTTTGGTTATCTAAAGATTAACCAGAAAGCTGCTATTGTTTTAACCTCTGTGGTTATGAATCATTCAAAGTATATTAATCACATATTCGGCTTTTTTAGAGAAATTTTGGAAGAGTCATACCATCTTAGAGGGAGAAGGGACCTTAATGGCTCATAGTCTTCCAATGTCTCTGGGTCATGATACTGAAATGAGCTCTTATTTGATATTAGTACAAAACATATAAAAAGAGGAAGGATTTAGAGCAACAAGTATAAAAGACACATGGACAAAAGCTAGGGGGGCTGGAAATGGGAGGGAGGTGGGGAGGGCTGGGGCAGTGGGCTGGGATGGGAGTAGAAGACAGAAAACTGTACAAGAACAACAATTAAAATAAAATAAAATTAAATTAAAAAAAAAACATAAACCATTTGGCTAGCCCTGGACACACCTGAGGTTTAGTTTTTAAAGAAATTTCTGATTTACTTTGCTTTCGTTTGATTTGTTTCTTGGACATTGATTATAACTATTTTTTCAATTAATTCAATTTTTAAATAAGATTTGTTTTTCCTGGCCTCATTCTGTAACTGGAGCCTACATTTTATCTGCAGTGGCTAAGCCTGTGGACTGCTGTTATCCTGGAATTCACTGAAATTGTGACATGGGAACTGGTCCAGAAATCACTTACACAAGCAAGAACTCAGGCCTCAGAGCTATGCTAGAGGATGATTTCAGCGAAACCATTTCTCGTCCATTTGCACACTTCTCCGTGTCTCAGTGACCAGATCTGGGCCAGCAGTGGGGGCAGGTGACACGTTCCCACTGCAAACACTTGGTGGAGATTCTAGGGCTACATTATGTTTTTCCTTTCACTAGGCCAGCATTGTCAGTGGAAGTAGTGACTGAGGAAGGTGTCGAAACTATTGACTCCTCAGGGAATGGGAGGAAAAATGTATGCCTAACTCATTTCCCTCATTCTGCCGCCTATTCCCGCAGAAGAGCTGCATTCATCGAAAGGCACTGGTGCCAATATGAAATGTTCAATTAACATACTTAAGCAGCTCAGTCCTGTTCACTAGCAACCTTGAGGTTATATACTCTGTCAAGGCTTAAATTTTTTTAAGATTTTATTTATTTATTTTTAGAGAGGGGAAGGGAGGGAGGAAGAGAAGGAGAGAAACATCATTGTGTGATTGCCTCTCATGTGGCCCCCCACTGGGGACCTGGCCCATAACCCAGGCATGTGCCCTGACTGGGAATCAAACCGGTGACCCTTTGGTTCGGAGCCTGCACTCAATCGACTGAGCCACATCAGCCAAGGCTTATTTTTTTTTTTTTTTAATGTAGAAAGTTCAACCTGAGTTTGTTTCTGGGTGACGTATCCCTTCATAGTTGAGCCCCTAATGTTTGCCACAAGAAGATTGGTTGTAATTTCTGTTCTGTCATAGGCTTCTTTCCTTCAAAACCCTCAGTGACTTACTGGCCCTGTTCTCTTCTCTAGGGGAAGGGTTCATCATAGCAGCTGAATTCCTAGAGAAAACCCTGAAAAGGTAGACTGGCATGAAAATTAGCATGGCTCCAAATTTCAGAAAGGCTGCCATTGGTAGCTCCATGAAGGATAATAACTGAAATGGGCCTATAGAAGAGAATGCTAGGTACGCATTAGGAGTGATTAATTCCCGACTTAACATTACATCAGGGATTAGTATGGACACTAGTGATTTTGTAACTGAACTCTGATGATGCTCTCCCAGGTTCTGAATGGTCCCTTGAAAGTAGAGCAGATGACAGTCATCAGGCTTAAGCCTATTTCAAATGAATAGGCTTCCTTGTCCCTGTCTCTTAGTCTTGACCATTTAATGTGGGGTTCTTAGAGGCATGAATAGGGACAAGGAAGCCTGGACCCAGGCAGCCTGGAAGGTAACTGTGGTGGAAGCTGTGAGTCCAGGAAAAAGGACTTACTCCTCTACTGGGGAGTGCCTCCCGAAGAAAGCCTGCAGCTGAACTGTTGGTCTCACAAAGGGATTGCCTCAGCTGAAGAGAGAAACCTTGCCCAGGGTTGCTGAGATGGCCTGCAAGCAACTGCAGATCCAAGGGAGGGGGGGGTAAAAACAGCTCATCCTCCTAGTCCTTCCTCAGGACAATGCTGAAGCTCCATCTCAGTTTCAGAATCCTCCCTGCAGGCATGGCTGAGGCGTTCATTGAGGTTGTGTCCTAGCTCAGTTTCTCCCTCTGCTCAATCTTTCCTCCCTCTCTGCCTCCATCAACCCCTCCCTCCTTCCATCCTCCTTCCTTTCCTTCCAGATGTTGACAGCAAGATGGAAAGTTGAAATGTTAAACTGAGAAGAAAAACAAAGGTGGAATAATTAGGTTAGACTAGTGCTTCCTCCTCTCTGTATCTGAATTTGAGATTTGGGGTGACACCTTGCTTCTCTATGAAGGTTAGAAGTTGTCACTTGAAGTCTTCATTCAGTCGCGTCAAGGGTTGATGTTATGGGAAGTGAAAGGAAAGAAGAATCGAAGAAATTATTTCAAATTAGATACTCCTTTGTGCTTTGCATTGTGATTCTGTATTCTTGCCCTAATGAGCAGCTCCACGTTGAGTCCTTTCTTAGATGTCTCATCTCTCCCTGTGCCACTGTGGCAGCAGGCAGGTATCACCAAAAGATCTGATGAATAAATGGGTGGTGTTGCCTTGCAGTTCTAACCCAGAGTTCACATCAGGGGAGAATGCAAATCAGCCTTGCTTCCAAAGGTATTCTTCTCCTTGAGTGAAGTTTACACTGTATCTCGCTGGAGTGAGGGAAGGCAGTTTGACTGCCCTGCCCAGAGTGTGAGGAAAAGCAGTTGACAACGGGAGGCTGGATGGGGTAGAAGCCGGGGTGAACATTTAGTGACACCCAAGAAAGAGGTGAAGATTCTGGAAGACAAAGCCAAGAACTACACGGAGAGCTTCCTTCTGTTCTTTCCTTGGATCTTAGGGGAATTGGTGTGTTTAAGTGTTCCTTCCTCTGTAGGGCCTCCCATCCCTGGGCACGGACCTGCAGATGATGAGTGGACATGAATGGACTTCCTTAGAAGTCTCGAGTCTCCATCAAACTCAGCCTTCAGAACGGAAGGGGGAACTGCGGAAGCAGGAGGTCTTTCCTTGACTCTCTGAGTGTACTGGGAGGTGCCCAGTTCGGATGGGTGGGCTTGGGCTGTAGGGTCCCTACTGTTTCGGGATGGCGTCCTGATGATTTGCTCAGGGATGTGTTACAACGTGTTCGTGGAAGGCTTATTGCTGCGCTCCCCACTCTACACCGCCCCTCCGGGCGCAGCCCCAGGTGCATGCCGCGAGGGGAAGAGGGGCTGGGGCACTGGACGGCTGCACCAGGATGAGTGCAGAAGGGACGAGGCTGCTGGACAGCGGAGGCGGAGGGGAGGGCGCCGAGGCGTGGTGCGGGCGGCCGCGCACTGGCGCTCAGTGGACCGAGCCTGGCGGCGGGCACGCTCGCCCAGCCGGAGAGAGCTGGGGAGCCGCGGGCGGGGCAGAGGGGCGCAGTAGGGCGCGAGCAGCCGCGGCTGCGGAGCGAGGGCACCTGAGGAGGGAGGAGGACGCGCGTGGACTGAAAGTGGGGAAAGAAGAGGCAGGCCGGCGGGCGGGCGCCCTGGCGCGGGGGTCACGAGCGCGGGAGCCGGGCGAGGTGGAGCTGGGCGGCGGCGCGGGCTGAGTCGAGGGAGGAGGGGAAGGCGGAGGCGCGGGGAGCGTGTTTGGGGTGCCGCGGTTGGGAGGGTGGCGGCCGCCGGTGCGCGCGGGGCGCTGTGTGTGCGCGCTTCCCCGCTCAGGGAGGAAGATGGCCCAGAAGGGAAAGTTGGGGTGACGCGCGCGGCCCCCGGAGGCTCGGCGGGGGGCACCGCGGCGAGCCCGACGGAGCGACTGCCAGACAGGCCGGGGGGTGGCGCGCAGTCCGGGTGCTGCCACCGCTGCCGAGGCGCCCGCCCCCTCACTGCAGGTGGCGGCGGGTGCGCTGGGTCCGGGCGCCGGGGGCGCGGACGGGCACGCGGGGGAGCCCGGCCAAGGGATGGGCTGCGCCCCCAGCATCCACGTTTCGCAGAGCGGCGTGATCTACTGTCGGGACTCGGACGAGTCCAACTCGCCCTGCCATATCACCAGCGTGTCGCAGGGCCCCGCAGCCCCCCAGCCTGGCCTCTTCGTCCAGACCGACGCCGCCGACGCCATACCCCAGAGCCGCCGGTCCGGAACCCCCAGCGCCGCTCGGGTCCGTAGGGCCCGCCGCGCAGAGCTGGGCAGCGGCAGCAGCACCGAGTCTGCAGCCCCCACGGGGACCACCTGCAGGGGCCGGAGGCGCCACTGCTGCAGCAGCGCGGAGGCCGAGACCCAGACCAACTACTCCAACGTCAAGGTAAACGCAAGGCACCGGCACAAGCTGGTGGGGGGCCGTCCGCCCCGTCTGTCCAGTTTGCACGGGTAGGGGGCTTCAGCGGAGTTGAGTGGTCGTGATGCGGTGGGATTGGGGAGGTTGTCACTGAGGAGGAGTTTACTTTTCATTTGTGGGGGTGATGAGGGTGCAGGAAATCAGAGCAGAAAAGATGCCTGGAGGGATCCTGGGAGCTCATTCTGGGGATGTGGGTGGAGAAGGAAGCGCTGTGGGAAGCCGGTGGGCTGGTCGGGTTTTCGCTGAGGGGAGGAAGGCCGTGACTTGGTTAATGCAAGAGGAGGGGTGGCGAGTCTGAATGAGTGAAACCTGAGCACCGGGCGGATTTGTGTGTCTCGTAGGTGAATGGTGCTGACCTGGTGCAAGGATACCCTAGATACTCATACTACAATTTTTACCTGGGGAAAGAAGCCCAGGTGCATGGAGCCTTTGGAGCAAGCGGTGGGGCTTTGTGAATGAATGAGGGTGTTTGTGTTTTGTGGGAAACCTAGGAAGAGAACGCAGGAAGAGAACCAGAGTGGAACCTGTTGTTTATCCCTGGTTTGAGTTGGCTGCATCCTGGACATAACTGAGAGAACCTGCCCTGAGTTTGGAGGGTCAGCGGAGCTAAGTGAGGGGAATGAGTTTCCAGTGCAGTGCAGCTGTCTGACGGTGAAGATTCTGCACATGCATCTCATTTTTCAGGAGGGTGGAATTGTGAGGAAGTGGAGAAAATTGTTTAAATGATTAAAGCAGTCACTAGATATTTCTTAATGGCAGAAGAAAATAGTGCCCGTCTGTATGTTCCCCAAATACTATTAAATCCAAGAGGATTTGCATTGTGTAAATCTGGCCACTGGGCCCTTTATCTGTGCAGCAAACAGAATGGCAACGGCACGTCCCCTTGTGCAGAGGGGAAAAGACACCTCCATGACTCTTAATGTTAGAGAGAATCACAGCTTGTGCATGGTCAGTGGAGTACCAGGAAGCAATCCACGACTGTATGTTTAGTGCTTGAGAAGTTGTTCAACAATTGGCCTTGTGTGAGGAGACTTCTAGTCTCAGCGGAGGAGTGAAGAGAAGGACTGCCTTTGCTGGCTTCAGTCTGGAAGACCAAAAGCTTCTTTTAGTGAACTTATTTTTGCCACATCTGATTTTGTAACATGAAGAGTGACTGATGGTTATTTATAGTTGTAGGATTTCTCTGGTAATAATTATATAATGCAATATAATATAATCATAATAAAAACCATCATTTATTGATCACCTACTATATTGCCAAGTATAAGCTTTCTTTTCTAGCTTTTGAAAGTGAACCATGTTGCGATGGAATTTCCAAAGACCAGAGACCTGGATGCACGGCAGTGCAGTCTCCCCACTGAGCATTTGTTATAGAAGCATGTGCTGAACACTATGTTTCTCTTTGGTCAAGTATTTTTTTTTTTACACACCAGTTCACATAAAGTTAGCACTAGGAGAAATGTCAGGAGAATAACATTTTATATTTGGTGAAATAATTAAATTGGGATGTTATCAGTAAAGAGTATCCTTCTGCCTTCTTGTTGAAAGGAATTTTGATGACATGAAGCAGTAGCTCAGAATGGTGACAACTTAGGAATTTTGATGCTTTTTTTGGTGCCTCAGAGAAATTGTGTATTTTGCCTTTCAGAGGAGCAGGATTTCCAATTTAGTACCTGGCAACTCTAGTTACTCCATGTTTGTTCAATGAAAGAAGGAATAATGAATGAATTCATTCCCTATGTTTTAATACTTCCCTCAAGAGGCTACTTAGAGACCAAATGGAGTAAAAACTGGATGGAAAGTGAGTCCAAATTATTAGCAGCTAGTATAAACTTCTATAAACATCATTGCTACTTGGCTGAAGTGTTAAAAGTCTTGACCTGGATTGGAATTTAACTCACTTTGCTTTATCAACAAGATTTCCAAATAAGAGCTTAATTCATTCCAAGCTGTTATTAGGAATGTTGGGAATGAAACTGCTGGATTAGTGATTCAGCATTAATTTGCATGTGTTGATCTCAAAAACTGTAGATTTGAAATTAAATACAAGACTAGAATTATTATTTATACAAAATCCTACAGAATTATTATTACAGAATTACTTTAATATATTTAATAATATAATCTCAGGACTTATAATGCAGTGTTATATTATTTTTTTCAGTCTCCAACATGTTCTATACTTTTTTATGGTTGAGGTAATCTTATAAAATCTTTACTTTTATTTCTTTTTAGACTGAGATTTCTTATACCTTAGAGGTCTGAGATAGTTGCTAGTCACAGCCTCCTGCACGCTCCTTTTCTAAAATGCTCAAGTGGAAAAATAAAGTCTTTGCTGTCTGTTCCTGTGTACAGTAGTGGGTTGTAATCATTTCTCTAAATTTCCTCTTTGTACATGAATTATAAACCATATCCTCATTATTTACTTGGTCTCTGGTATTCCCCAGAGTGCAAAAATGTGTACTTGATCTCTTTCTCTTTTCTAGCAATAATTCATCTCATTAAGCTTTTAGAATGATGAAGCATTATGATGTCAAATATGATGTCAATGGGAACCTTCCTGAATACCTAATTTACCAAAAAAATGTCAACATTAATAATTCATATGCAGTACAATGATATCATATGGGTTTCCATTTCTGGTAAGAAGTTAGATTTGTCTCCCAATTGCTGTAAAAATGCAACTTCCTGACAATTTGTCTCCCTCTTGTTTGCCTTTTCACAAATAGTACTCTAAGAGGAGAATCCTGCAGAACGCTCACTCCTGATACTGTGCCAGTTTTGTAATTCTTGTTCAGGAATCCTCAGGGGAGATGTTTGAACCTTTCTCTGGGAAGATCCGAGGATTCTTACAAGTCTTTTCTCATACCAGCTGTTGCAGCTGGGAGGCATGTGAGACTGGGCGGCCAGTTGTAGAAAGTCTTTATGGACACACAGTCAGCTGTCAGCCATTTCTACATGGGGTAACTGTTGTGTGGCTCAGGCACAGGGGTTTGTTAGTTTCCAAATGATTGTGCTGATAGACATCCCCGCCAATTACCCCTTTCTCCTCCACTCATCATAGTGACTTACGCATTGAGCCAGTATTTGTGCCAGACTCTGTTGTAGGCACGAGTGAGCGATTCAGGGAATATCCATGCAGTTTGGTAAGCAAAGCCTGAAGAGGACAGTGAGTTTCTTGCAAAGAGTGTGTCTAAGCCAATGATTAATGACTTCTATATTATTTGTACCATGATGTCCCAGAGTTAACTACATATAAAGGGAAAATCAATAGATATTTTCTGACCTTATGGTAAATAATTGAGATTTTTATTTAGGGGAGGGATAGAATTGTTTTGAAAAATGTCGGTTTTGCTCTGTAAGTCCTTAGTATACATGAGAATCACTTGGAAGTCTTGTTAAAATACAGATTCTGGCCCCAAACTCATTTCTGATTTAGTAGATTTTGGGTGGGGCCTGAGGGTTTGGATTTTTAACAAGCTTCCAAAAGATGCTAATGTTGTTGATCTGGGGACCATACTTTGAACACCACTGCTTCTAAATGCATTAAACTGAGGGTATGCTAACCGATGAATTAGGTGGGACGGCCTCTGGCAGAGTGTATGGCACCACATTGCATGCCTTAGAGGCGCTAGTCATAGCCCCGCCTTCACCTTGGTTTACTTGTATGGGGGCCAGCTGCCATCTCCATTCATGAAGTCAAACCCTGAGCCTCCAAGGCTGGCTGGGAAGTCTGTAAGTGAGGAGAGCGCTGGACCATGGAGCCCTCCAGAACTCTGGGTTCTTGAGGTTCAGCTTCCCCTCAGAGTCTGCTGGGGTGTGCAGGTGCTGATGTCTTGCTTGGCCATCGCACAGCCTCCTGGGCCTCTGCCTGCTGGAGCCCTGTCCTGCCTGATGGGAAGTTGCAAGGAGAGGGAGGAGCTTAAAATGGGGACTCACATGACCCGGTGCAGACTCCCACTCCGTTCCCAATTCGTGGAGTTCTTGATAGACTTTTCACCATTATTTTTCATTTTAAAATGGAGCATAAGGTTACTAAACCTTCCTTTTACCCAAGGAAGTCTTGTAAGTTGATTTAGCAAGATCCAAATTTACTTTCTGCCATAGCTCATTTTATCACAATTTAGTCCCTCCTCTGTTTCCCAACACAGTAATTGTAACCAGTGAGCAAATTTTCTTAATTTCCGCTGTTTTCTTTAGTAGTTACATTAATTTTTAAGGCCTATCAGATAATTCTGCCATTTGACTTTGTTCAATAAGTCCTCAAAACAGAAAGTAGCATAGTGCACAATGCTAACTTTTCGGAGGTGATACTTCTTTGCTGAAATCCCACCCTGGTACCCACCAAGCAGGACATGGCATGCTGGTGAGGGCAGGCAGGTCCTGTTGCACCAGGCTGGCAAAGGGTCAAGGCTAGTACTCAGAATAGGAAGGAGGGAGTGAGCCCTACAGAACCAGGTGGGACAGCAGAGTCCAGAGTCTGGAAAACCAGCAGAGTTGGGGGGAGCAGGTGAGTACTTTGGAGCCAGGTGGGCAAGTAAATCTGGGATTCAGGGACTCAGCAAAGGTGACAGTTTTTGCACTAGGTAGAGACTTTTAATTGGGGAACAGAAGCTATTTACTTTGTTCTGTTCGGGGTTTTCTCCTGAGTATGAAGAGCTCAGGGCCTGCTGGAGACCCTGATGACCCAGGTGAGGCAAGATGAACCAACCAGGCCTCTCACGCCTGATCAGAGAGTGTCTGGACAGGAACAGAGTGTGTATTCACAAGGGTTTAACTGACAATGAATCTAATGACTATTTCAGAAGTGTTAGCAGGATGAAAGAAAGTCATCAAATGCTGCCGAAGCACCCTAGGACTGAAAAAGAGAACCTAGGAAACAGGAGGGAATGGCTACGGGGTCCCGAGGAGCCGCACCTGTGGGGTAGGGAAGACTGCACAAGCTGTGATCTGAAGCAGGAATGCAGCGATTGGAGGCTGCGTGCGGCCTGGCCACGGGAGCCGAGAGAGTAAATACTTCCCATTCCATTGTCCTCCCTTTCATCCATCTCCAGCCAGGCTGGTGCCTCCCTTTGGCCAAACACATCTGGAAGCCAGAGGGCCAGGGAACCCATTGGTGGAGGCTTTCAAGAGCAGGATAGAGAGTATCCTGACCATACCCCAGAAGCCTCTCCGTAACAAGTGTCTAAGATGTTCAGAATCATTAGAGATACCCTGATAAGCTCAAACTGAGATGAACACTTTTGATGATTGTTTAAAATAATGGCATTTTTAATGGTCACTTAATTTATTGTTTATGTTTCTTATTTGTTTAATGACTCATGACATAAAAATATGTCCAGCTATCTTGTGTAAAGTCCTCTAAGTTATTCTTCAAAACAAATCCCTCCGTTTCACTTTCCATGCCGACTGCTCAGGATTTTCTTAGTCAGCTTGGGCTGCTGTAACAAAATACCGTGAACAGGGGGACTTACACAGTAGACCTCTATTCCTCACTGTTTTGGAAGTTGAGAAGTCCAAGATCAAGGTGCTGTCAGATTCTGTGCCTTGTGAGTGCACTCTTTCTGGCTTGCAGATGGTCATCTTTTTGTGTCTCTATGTGGCAGAGGGCAAGCAAGTTCCAGTCTCTCTTCCTCTTCCTATAAGGACACCCATCAAGGGCCCCCACCCTCATGAGCCCATCTAAACCTGCTTACCTCCCAAAGGTCTCACCTCCAGATACCATAAAGGTTAGGGCTGCAGTGTAGGAACCGGGGGGTGGGGGGGGGACACAAACATTCAGTCTGTAACAGACATGTTTCTCTCATTTCCCTGTCCCCAGGACCTCAGATCCCAGAGGTAGGGGTGAGGAGAGAAAGCCCTCTTCCTAAGTGGGAAGTTCCCTGAGGGGGGTACCAGCTTATTCAGCTCGTTACATGTTTGCTTGATTTGTACTTTCCTACTCTCTATGCCTTTTCTCTACATTCTCAAAAAGTTTGCAAGCTGATATTTTCTATAAAGAATATATTTAAAACATTTAAAAATATTCAAGTGTGTTCAGGAGTTCATTTTTAAAAATAGGGCTTGCCTTTATCTTACAGTGGAAGTCTTAGTAGTGTTTATGTTTTAATACAAACACTGCTTTTTAACAAGTTGTAATATAGGTTAATTTAGATTTTGTTCTTGCTAGTTCTTCCTCATTTTCTCTCTTCTTTCATTGACCGATAAAAGCCAGCTTTTATTCAGAATTTTGATGCTTTACTCTTTATTATCAGCTTCTTTCACCTCCTCCTTTCTGCCTCCTTAGGGACAGTGCACAGAAAAATACGTTAGAAGCATGTGATTGCTATAAAAATCAGGCAGCAATTTTACTTCTAGATAATCCATCAATGAGAAAAGGAAGACTTTGTGGTTATCTCTTGCTTCCAAGGTGATTCATGTATGGTTTGTACATTTTGCAACAAGGTATGTAGAGTAGATATATTATTACTATTTGCAAAGCACTTTATATACATTGTCTCACCTAGTCTACATAAAACACCATGAGCTACAAATTATTATTCCCATTTTACAAATGAGAAAATGAGGCTGCAAGAAGTGGAATAAATCGCTGGAGGTGAGGGCTGAAATTTGCATACAAGTTTTTTGAATCCAACTTCAAGGGTCTTATCCATTGAGCTTCACAGCTGCTCACACAGGCCTGCAGGCCCAAGGCTGGCGCTGGAGCTGCAGAGTTACGTAGAGCAGAAGGTGGCAAACAGGTGGGGGTGGGGGGCAATCAGGAGGCTTGTAGGTGAGGTTTTTTGTCTTCCATATCCACTGTCACCCTTCTATTAGCTTGAGCTAGAGTGTTGTTTTGAGATGAGTGGAGAATGTAAAATGCATATAAAATTAAGGCTTTGCCAAAACATATCATTATTGTCACTGAACACAGAACTTGGTACATTGTAAATATTATACAAATATTAGCTGCTAATAATCCTGTGTTTGCCATCATTTTCTGTTTGGGTAATTAAAATGAGATGTTGGTTGTTTAGATGTAGATATTTTTGAAACATGTAATTATTTTTTATTGGGAAATATGTCCAACTTTCAGGTGGATAGATTTGGCCAATGTAGGTGACTAACTAGGTTTATGGAGACATGTGCATTATCCCGACGCTTTGAAAACTGCTGTCGCAGACATAGATTTGGTCTGCATCAGCTGTATTTCCAAAGGCGATGACATGGTCAGATGTCACCAGTCGAAGGCCTGGGATGGAGTTTCAGCTCCACGATTGCCGGGCCTGCACAGAGCTTTGGGGGTTAGGGCCTTGGTGGTAACTAGCGGTGGCTCCGTGTGGAATTCTTCTTTGGTGTAAATCTCTGACCCGAAGCCTTGGTCTACAGTTGGGCTTAAAGCCATTTTGCACAAACTCAGTTGTTTCTATATGGCTACATTTCAGGTGCTGTCAGATGAAGTCTATGGTTAGGAGAATGATACACTCTGAATATAAGAGCCTTTTTCTATCTCAGAGAGGAAGGTCTAATGATTAGCTACAGGGATTCAGTTGCAAAACTGACAGAAGACCCTGAGTTTTGAGAATTTCTACAGGAAGACACAGGAGAGAGTTTTTAGCAAGTTGTCACACAGGGTAACATGTAGAAAAGAAAACATGTGCTGTTTTCTGATGTACAAAGCACAAATAAAATCAAAGCTTTAGACCTGGAAGGTAGTGATGAATTCAGGGCAGGGTAGGTGGGGCTTTGTCCACTCCAGGCTTCTGCTGAGAGTGTTTCAAGCAAGAGTAATAGCCACACCGAGAGGAAAGCACCAAGTTTTGAAAGTTTGAGAAGGCAAGAAACTTAGAACCCCAACCTCACCCTCGAGTGATTTTGAGCCATGTAAGAATGAGACTCATCTTCACTTTGAACTTAAGAAACTGACAGACAGTCTTGGCTCAGAAACTGGGAAACTGCGGGTAAAGCAAAGGCTATTTCACCAGTTGATGTTTCAGAAAATTCAATAGTGTTTCGAGCTGAGCCTTGGCTGGAAGCAAAAGTTTCTTTTCCCCATAGTGTAATAGAAACTCTGGCTACCCTATCTCCCCTCCAGAGTTCCCTTGAGAGAGAGATCGATATCCAACCCAGTGATGGCCAAACGAAGATGAGAGCAAAACCTAGCTTTGTCAAGGGCGGGCCAGCACTGATTAACATTGCTTTCCCGGAGTGCATCATGTCCACATGGAGACGGGCACACACGCACACTCCCGTTGTGGGAAGTGGTGCTGGGACAGAGACTTTGGCAGACAAGTTTGCATGAGGCTTTCTGTCTTCTTCCTCCAAAATCTGTAAGGCTGTCTGCAAAGCCAATTCTGGGACCCCTATCCCGTGGGACACCCGCTCCCCACACAGGCTTTCCTATCCCTGTGGTCAGTCTCTCTGTTCTTCTACTCAATCACATATGGAAACTACTGTGAGCTTTCCAAATCTCAGCACCTTCCTCTGCAGTGATCTGGCCCATTAGGATGCTGATCATGGAACCTTTATCCTTTTGGAGGAGCTGGCGAGGCCAAGGCAGTGTGGTCCACTATTCTTGCTTCTAATAGAAGTGACAGGGATGTGTGTTGCAGACACTTTCTCCCCTCACCTTTGTTGAGGTTTTTCTAGAAGGCAGAAGAAGGTAGGGTAAAAGCCTAGAACCTCTTCTGTGTGTCAAAGATGTAAATTTTGAATTAAAAAAATCAGAAATTGCTTTGAAATAATGTAAAAGGCAGCCCTCACTTTTCTGTTCAGGTGATGTGACAAAAATATGCTTTGCAAGGCCTCTAGTTGGTATCAGGAGAGGATTTTCACAGGAAACCATGCTGTACGTGACATTTGCATTTCCAGGTTAGCCCGAAAATGTGTGTAGCTGGTTATATAGCTAGACTATATTTACAGTGTTGAAACAGTATTGCTTTGAGAGAAACATAAAGTTAAATTAGAACTAGTGTTTCTTTTGTTCATGTGTCCCTTGGGAGAAGTGGGCTAATGGAGGGCGATGAAGCAGAGGAGAGAGAACCTGTGAAGCTCCCTCAGGGGGTAATTGTCCTAAGTGATCGTTGGTGCTCTGAGTGGGGCGAGGCCTCCGGGGTGGGTGAGAGAGCCGGGGTGCAGGGAGCTCAGGTGGCTTGACAGGTATTTTGGTGTGTGTCTTTTAACTCTGAGTAGTTCTCTGTTTTTAAGTTGTAAAACCATCGTACATCAAAAAATTTAATAACTACCATCTTAGTCAGTTTGGGCTGCTATAGCAAAGGTACCATAGACTGGGTGACTTATAAAGAACAGAAATATACTTCTCACAGTTCTGGAGGCTTGGAAGTCCGAGATCAAGGAGCTAGCAGATCTGGTGTCTGGTTAGGACCTGACTTCTTGTTCACAGTCTTTTCACTGTGTCCTCACTTGTCCATTTCGTAAGGGCTCTACTCTCATGACCTAATCACCTCCCAAAGGCCTCCCCTCCTAGTATCATCACATTGGGGGTTAGGAGTCAACATATAAATTGGGGGGAAGGGACGGTGACAACCATTCAGTGTGTAGCAGCAACTGTACTTAATATCAATCACATTTTTCTAATTGTCTTATTATTTTTTAGCTTGTTGGTATCCAAATAAGGTTCACTCGCTGTGATTGGTTAACGTGTCTTTTAAGTCTCTGTATCCATGTGAGCCTCTCCTTTCACTTGCAGTCAGTTTGTTGAGGACCCCGGGCCATTTGTTTCTGTAGCTTTTACCCAAGTCTGCGTTTTACTTTTTGCAGTCCTGGGGTGTGCCTGACGTGTTTCCCTGCCTTATGCGTTTGCTAAAATTTTGGAGTTAGATTTAGGGGTTTGCTCAGATTTTGCTAGATTTTAGAGGGTGGGAGTAGGGCAAGGATATATTTTAGATTATACTGTGTTTCATATTAGGAAACGTACAGTCTGTAGTTTTCTCTTTGCTTGATGCACTCACCAGTGTTAACTCTGACTGTGCTTATATCCATCATTAGGAGTGTAAAATGGTGCTGCTCTGGTCCCATCATCTCTCCTCTACTCATTAGCTGGGATGCCTCTAAAGAAAAACTTCCTCTCACCAACTAGCTGGTTTCCCTGGGACACAGTTTATGTGAGAAATGCAGGTTAAATGCACGAAGCTTTCCTCTGATTTCCAGGGCTCAAAATGAGATGATTCCCTGGCATTTTCCTGAGGTGACAATGATTCTTGTTTACTTGTTTCTCTGCTTGCTTGCTTAGCATCATTATAGGTCACACATATTCTTAAGACACATCCACTCATTGCAGTTGTTATTTTGGGGCACTCGATTTGCCAGTTTGGGGCTGGAAGGAGCTTATTTAACTTGAAGAAATAGTTCCTGCTAAGTTGATGAAATCATGTCCTTATTCCAAAACAACTTTTTTTTTGTAGGTGAGGACTTGCTGACCACCTGGAGGTGGGGCGCATCTTGATGTCTGCTGCGCCATTTCTGGTTGTTGTTACGGGCAGTTGGGTCGGCTCTGACGGGGGACGACTCTGCGAATGAGTGGCGTCTGCAATATCCTGCCCCCATCGCTGGTCCTACCAAACCTCACAGTAGTTCTTTCCCTGTAATTTTTGTGACTACAAAAAGGCAATCTGCTATGATGGGAAGTACTCACGGGCCAGGGCTTGAGTTCCAGCGCTGCCTTACTCAAGCTTTGTGACCCTGGAGAAGCTGTAGGACTCCCCTCCATAAGGTGGAGATACTTGCCCCATCAAAAGGGTTGGTGCAAGTATAACAAATGTACAGTCCCTGTAAACCTTCCAGGTCCTTGTGAGTGTGAGTGTGTGTGTGGGTGTGAGAGTGAGTGAAGCTAAGACTTCGAAGTCTGGCATGTACTTTACACTTACTGGGCATCACGATATGGACTAGCGCATTTCAGTGCTGAATGGTCACGTAGCCACTATTCTAATGGGGGAAGGGAGGAAGAAAGTGAAACTTCCCAGAAGGTTCACAGATTAAGCAATTATAACCTGACACTGTAAGTTGATAAAACATGCAGCAAAGTGGTTGGGCTGGTGCTTTGTCTCTGGGTTCTCAGCTCCATTCCTGCTTTTCCCTATTCTCCTGTGTATTGTGTGAGGCTAGAAGTCTACAATTGGCATCTTTTAGATTTCCTTGGCCTGCTGGTCTCCTCTTAGATGCTGCAAGTAGAAGACACTGGTAGGAAATCAGGATGTGAGAGAAAGGACGAGACAAGAGCAGTGGTTTCTGCTAAATGGCAGTAGTTCAAGTTTAACTGTGACGGTGCAGCCCACTACTGCCGCTGATGAGTGTGGGCTTGCAGGTGCCAGCCCAGGGGGTTCAGAGTTTCTGATCTCTGGAGGTTACCCTTCCATCTACTTAGTTTCTCCAGCTCACCCCCATTGTTTTTTTGCTCTTTCATACCTTTCAACACCTTGTAAACAGTTCTCTAGATTTATCCATCTCTGCTTAATGTATGTAGAGCAGTTTCTGCTTCTCTCACAGAACACTTGGGGTCTGAGGTTAGAGAAAACTAGGTTACAATCTCTTAGCTTTGTGACTTAATGTCTTTATTATTCAACCCCTTCCTCTAAGAGGGTTAGTAAAAGCGCTTATCTCAGAGTTGTTGTGACGATGTTATAATTAATCTATGTGACATTGTTAGCTTTGAACATAACTCTCAGAAAGTGTTGTCTACTATTGATAATATACAAGCCAATTTTTGAAGGCTCATCCTTTAACATTTTTTGTTATGGAAAAGTTCAGATGCAAAGGCAATAGTGTAACAAACATCCTGTATGTACCACCCAGCCTCACAGTTATACAATTAAGGCTCCTCTTTTCTCTATGACAACCACTGTCCTCCCTGTTGTGGGGTTGTTTTAGAGCAAATCTAAGACATTTTATTATTTCAGCATGGAACTATAAGAGATAGGGACTGTTTTTTAAAAAACATAATACTATCAGTGTTCCTAAATATTAAAATGATTTCTTAATACTATATTGTCAAATACCAAGACAATGTTCAAATTTCCCTAAACATCTCATAAATGTCTTTATTTAAAAATATTTGATATATGAAGTATCTTTGGAATAAGGTCCACCTGTTGTAACTAGTTGATATGTTTTTTAAAGTATCTTTTAATTTGTTGGTTCCCCTTTCTCTCTTTTTCTCTCACAATTTGTTTGTGAAGAAACTGGGTTAGCCCTGGCCAGTATGGATCAATTGGCTGGAGCATCGTCCCATAACCAAAAGGTCATGGGTTCGATTCCCGGTCAGGGCGCATACCCAGGCTGCAGGCAACCAATCGATGTTTCCTTCTCTCCCCTCCCCTCCCCTCCCCTCCCCTCACCTCTCCTTCCCTCTTCTCCTCTCTTTTCTTCTCTTTTTCCCCTTCCTCCTCCTACCCCTTCCTCCACCTCCTCTTCTTTTTCTCCTTCTCCTCCTCTTCCTTCTCCTCCTCCTTCTTCTACTCCTCCCCCCTCTCATTCAAGCAATGAAGAAATGTCCTTGGGTAAGGATTAAAAAAGAAAAAGAAACTGGGTTACTCGTCCAGCAGAGTTTCCCACAGTCTGGATCTTGCTGATTACATTCCTGTGGTGTCATTTACCACGTTTTTCTGGCCCTGTATTTCCTGTATATTGGTAGTTAGATCTAGAGGTATGTTGGTTGGATTCAGGCCTATTTATTTTGGCAAGACTAGCTGATAGGTAGTGTTGTGTACCTCCACCAGGAGGCACATAATGTCTGGTTCTCTCTTGTTTTATGAGGCAATAGAGAAGAGGGAATACACTTTTATTTTTTAAATAGGGAAGTTTGATGTTTGGGTGAGGCAGATGTGGGAATTGGAACAGTCTGGAATGACGCTCTGGTTTTGGCTGAGTTTTAACAGCACATCCTTGTCGGGGACCTGGGGAAAAGGAAAGAGGAAGAGGACAGGAAGTGGAAGGAAGAGGTCTGTGTGCATGTGTGCAGGTTTGTAACTTTAGTAGTAGCTGGCTGCAGGAGAGCTTAACTCAGATATTCTTTACAATGTTCATGTTTCCAATTCAATCAATGTAACTGTGTCAATTTACTTCCTAGTCAAACCACATGTCTCAGTGATAGGAGATAGAATCACGTACAGAATTCATTTTCCTCACAAAGATTTTAATGAAAGTTAGTGTGGAAATTTTATTGAGCTTAGACCACAGGAGGGGGAGCCCCTGTCCAGTCCTGTTCTAATCTGAGTGCAAGCAAGGCTGCGGAACACTGGCTGTGGGGTGTTCCGTCATTGGGTCTTTATTTAATTGGGATATAATTCATATAACATAGACTTTGCCATTTTTAAAGCATATAATTCAGTGATTTTTAGTATATTCATTATGTTGTACAACTACCAGCATTCTCTAATTCTAATATTTGCATGAACCCCAAAAGAAACTCTGTACCTGTTGGCATTCAGTCTCAATTCCCCCTTTTCCCATCCTTTGGCAACTACAAATCTACTTTCCGTCTCTATGGATTTGCTTATTTCGAACATTTCATATAAATGGACTCAAATAGTATGTGGCCTTTTGTGCCTGGTTTCTTTCCCTGAGCATAACGTTCTCATGGTTCATCCATGTTGTAGCATGAACCAGTGTTTTATCCCTCTTATTGCCAAACGGTGTCCTACTGTGTGGGTATACTACTCTTTGTTTATCCACTGATGGGCATTGCGGTTATTTCATCTTTTTGGCTAATATGAATAGTGCCGCTATGAACATTTTTGTATGAGTTTTTGTGTGGACAGATGCTTTCATTTCTTTAGGGCATGTACCTAGGAGTAGAATGACTATTCCAGGAGTAGAATAGTCATATGGTAATTGTATATTTAACTTTTTCAGGAACTGCCAAACTATTTCCCAATGCAGCGGTACCACTTTTCATTTCCACTAGCATGCATGAGGGTCTCTGTTTCTCCACATCCTCACCAACACTTGTTATTATCTGTCTTTTTTATTACAGCCATTCAAGTGCATGTCAGGTGGAATCTTATTGTGGTTTTGATTTACATTTTCCTAATGGAAAATTCAGAGTTGTTTTTAAGAATTAAATTAGATGCCCAGGTGAAATCCGGCATGAGTTTGTGTGTCAGTTCTCAGCTAGATTTGTGGGACACCCCACTATTACTACATTAGTGTTCTTCAAGATTTTTACTTATACTTGCAGCCTTTTAGCTCAGGAAGGCAGAGTATAAGCATTAACTTCCACACTGGGCTTTGCATTAATGTATACACCCATACAGCCTTGTATACCAGAATCCTGTTTGCAGTCCTATCCCGGACCTCTAGAATCATGCTGTAATGGGCCCCGCCTGTGCATTAAAGAAGAGTTACAGGTCTAAACGAAGTAGTGGCCATGATCTTGAGGAAAGGCAAGAGACTTGGAGTTTCAAGGATTCTTAAGCGGCAGATTCTTTTGCTGCCACAGGAGGCGCTCCTGAGCACATGCAGTTTAACTCACAATAACTGAGAAGTCACCATCTTTACAAGTTGAGAACTAAGGTTTAGATTTGGTTCAGGAGCTTAACATGAATATGAAATCATTGAAACCACTGAAATTAAGTGTGGGGCTGGATTTCTGGTTTGGGCATAATGAGTCACACAGTATGTGTTGGTTTTTGGTATTTGTTTTGCTAATTGAGGGGGAATGGTGGTAAAGATAATTCCCAGATGGTGGCTCATGCAAAACCCCATGTGTGGTTGTTTTGGAATGCATTTTCTGCAAGCTCATAAGAATGCAGATGCAGCTGATGGTGTGGATATTGGCAGTACAGCAAACAACACAAGCCAAGCTATGACAGCCCAGCCCAAAAGGACTTGGGGAAGGTCTGTGAAAAACCGCCCTTCCTACTTTTCCAATTCTTTCTGCTGCTTATTTAGATGAAATAGCATTGCTTTGTAGATGGACATAAAGTTCCCAAGGAAACATTGTTTCTCTTTAGGCTGTTCTTCTCTGATTATGGTGGCATAAGTAGAGTTTAGGCTTTATAGGGAGGGAATTTCAAATCACCTTCTTTTCTAGATTCTTTTGTATGATAGTCAGAGAAGGTAGAAGTGATAGTAATGGTGATGATGTCAAAAAGGAGCTGTGTGCCAGAGGGTTTTGCTACATGTTAATTCCAAATTTATTGCAATTGTCAAGCTGCATTAGTGAGGATCCCTGGGGAAACAGTTCACCCCAGGTGTTTCTAATGAAAAGACTTAAATGGAGAGTGTGCTTACTGAAGTGTGAGCAGAGATTACGGAAGACAGGGGACAGTGAGGTGCCCTCACTGCCGACTGCGTGAAGCCCTAACTGTCCTTAGTCTGAAAGGGCAGGGGCTGGGAAGAGCACTGTTGGCTGTGAGGTCCCTGGCAGGAGCTGTAGTTATGGAGGCACTAGTGATTGCCAGACCAGGGCACTGATGCAGGTAGGAGTGGAGAAGCGATGACCCTGCCTCTCTCCCCTTGCTCCCCACTGCCCGGCCAGGGGTGTCCCACTGTCATGGGGACACCCAACCTGAGACCAGCTGAGAAGGGAGGCATGGGTACTGGACGCAGAGGTAAGCCTCCAGGCACTGAGCAGGGCAGACAGTGGGCAAGGGTAGTGCTTTGCCAGTGAAGACCCATTTGCACAATAACCAAGTATTTTGCAGTGAACATGTTCTACTTTTTGTTAATTTTAGAAGGTGTTATTTTGGTGAACCTTGAGAAATATTACAAGTATGGAAAAATGTCCATTTCTCATTAAAAAATTCCACTCTGTTTCACATTTACTTATGTAAAAGCTTCTAATCTTTTAGATGGTAGACTTCGTTATGAAATCTCTTAAACTTTGTACCCTTTTTTTTTTATATTTCCCTAATACATTGGTGCGTATTGTTGTACTGCGAGAAACCTGGGACAGAGAGAGCCACACTGCAAAGCTGTCTTTCAGATTGCCCGAGGGTGATTTTTCCACTCCTCTTTCTCAATTTGTGTGTAGATATTTGTGAATTATTCTGAGGCAGCCCATTGTTTTTGCATCAGATTAGAGTGGAATTTAGTTTCAGGTTTCTGTAGCCATAGCTGAGGGGAAGACGCAGTGTGTCAGAGCGGTGTATATCCCCCTGCAGACAGAACTGGAGAATTGTTTCACTCCTTACAATGGCGAACTACGCTGCCTTGAAATTTTGTGGTAACCGCGTGACCTGTCCATTCTCTGTCACCACATGTGTCATTGTCTGGTGTCTCAGTAAAGAGTGGATGGAGGTCTGTGTCTCTGGGTGCCCATGGGATTGCTAGAAAATGATTTTCAAAGTGCTTTGTGGTGATGCAGCAGGTTGAACTTTTTTGTGCAGCGTTGTCATGGAAACCAAGTGCATCATTGCCTTGTCTCACTAATTTATCTTTTAACGATAATCCAGGGTTAACGGATAAAACATGATTTTAAAAAGGTAATTAAAAACAATAACTTTACAGGGAATGCTGCTGCTGTATGTAGCACATCTTTTGAATTGGAAGATTTCACTGGTGGTGTAATTCACGTTGGTTGGGGGTTGGCGGTGTGCCCTGATGAGAACTAATCAATTTGTTTTCCTTCCTGTCTTTGGAGTAAGAAAACCATGATGACTTCACTCCATGGCTTATTGCTGTGGGGTTTGATTACCCACCCCAACTCCTGAGCTGGTGTGAAGTGGAAGGCAGCACACTGCCACTGAGAGTCTTGCAGGGCTACCAGGGATTTGATTTTTGATTGGTTAGTGGGCTTTAGAGCTCCTTCCACCCCCCAGCACCTCCACCCCGAGAGCAGGCTGTGTGTGAAGTGACAGCTATAGCCCTACCTTCCACAATGGGCTGTCCTGTCGAAATGGTGCCCTCGGCTTGCTTTCTCTGCTAAGCACCCGGACGTACCCCCATCCCCGGGCTCGGGTCCTGGAGCAGAGTCTGCCCTGACTTCCTGTGGTAGTTTTGGGACTTTAAGGAAAAGAGCTCCTCCTCTTATGTGCATTGAGGACAAAACCTAGCACTGCAGATGTGATGGATGTTGCTTACATCTTGATCACTAGCTTATCAGGATAAATTTTCAAATGAAAATTTCAAATGAAAGTACTTAGTCAGGAGAGGAGACCTGAACTGGCAGATTTTATGTTGTATTTAGTGGTTCATCTGCCTGCAAGGAGGCTTAGATCCTGGGGCTTCCTTCCCTCTCCCCAGCTCTGTGCGTATGTGAAGTAGACTTTTGTTTCATTGAATTAAATCTGCTCATTTGTTTTAGACCCTTCCAAAATATATTTTATTAATGTCTCCAAGTTTAATATGTTTGAGTTTTTTTGCATGTAAGGGGACAAATTTTGGCTCTTGGCATGAGTCCTAAGATGGATAATGGAAAACAAGCCAATTTAATCAGAACTAATCAGAACTTCACTGAGTAACACTTAAGGCCCAGATTTGTGTTCTTTTATTCATTCATTTAGCGTCTATGTACCAAACAGCTACTTTGTGCTGGGTACTTCTGGAGCACCTATTACATACAAAAGAATTGTCAGGAGCAAGAAAGTACCTCAGTGAGTTGGAGGAAGGCGCTAGCCAGAGCCCGAGGCCTGTCCAGAGTGGCTGCAACCAGGAGGATGGCATCCGGCCACATATTGGGATCCCTTGCGGAGCCCCCTGCATTCCCATGGCGTGCTTCCTATAACGCTGGTTGTTTCCCGGTTCTGGAGTCCTGGCTGCAGCTCTTGATCACAACATGATACACGTACCCAGTGCTTCTGCATGACCTTCCAACATTGACCTTTTGTAGGGAATGTCATCTCCGTTGGTAAAGTAACCCTCAGGACCCAGTACTGCAAAAAACGAGGCAGCTCTTGACTCCATGACACAGCATTTTATAGTCTGCGTTGATCCCCCTGCTGCTGTCTGCATGCGGGCCTCAGGTGGAGTGGAGCCCTCCTCCCCATTTTAGGAGTCTGGCCAACCCGGACACCTGAGCTCTGTCTGTGCTCCCCAGTGCAGAGATGAGACAAGACTGTCCCATTCAAGAAGACTTCATCGAAGATTCAGGAATGACAAAAGAGAACAAACAGAACGACCACTCGGTGGAAACTAGACCCTCTGGTTTGCTGTCAGGCACTGGCAGCTCTTGCCCCTGTACCAGAGACTCAGCCAAGCCTTTCCGACCCCTGCCTCTCCCCAGCAGTTTCACTGGCATCCTCTGGCCTCTGGAGTCTTCTCCGAGACTCCTAGACCCCTCAGGTCCAGATGAGGCTAAGACCCTCCAGGATGTATGTCATCTTTGATAATAAGTGAGAGCTTTTGCTCTGGAATTCCAGCTCCCCCTCTTGCTAGCTGACTATTGCTTAGGCTGTTTTCTCCTCTGTTTAACGGGGTAAGAGTAATGCCTACCTCCTCTGGAAGTAGTGAGGATTAAACAAGAGTGTGCGTGCAAAGGGCTCGGTGGAGTGCCTGGCACTTGGTAAATGCCTGTGATCATCACATGATTGGAAAGACCTCCCCTTCCAGGCATCGTCCCCATCTACGAGGCCATCCCTAGCTCTCCAGGCCTCAGCATAAGTGTGACTGCCTTCCTCCCACAGATCAACTCCACAGAGGCCTGGGGTCATTTACTACTTTAATTTACACTATGTATTTAAGCAGTAGATAAAACAATGGTGTGTCTTATAATGTATACCGTCTTAGACTTAATTACTATGGCAGCCCTCCCCATGCACCAGGCACCATTTGAAGCAATTTATGTTAATTCATTGACTCATCACAACAACCTTATTAGTATGGTCCTATTATTATCCTCCTTTTAAAATGAGGAAACTGAAGCCCAGAGAGATTAATTAACTCAAATCCACAGCCCCAGGAAGAGGCAAAGTCAGGATTAGAACCCAGGTGGGCTGACTGTGGAATCCAGGCTCTTAACTGCTATGATATATTGCCCAAGAGGATCTTTCTGGAAAGTGACTTTTTTGGTAAGACTTGAAAGAGGGAGCAAGCCAGACAGATACCTGGAGGGAAAGTGTCCCAGACAGAGGGAGACCCTGAGTCTGGTCCATGCTCGGCACTTCGAGAACCACAAGCAGGCCTGCGGTTTAGGAGTGGAATGGGTGGAGTGAGAGGGAAGGGAGCGAGGTGGGGGTGGAGAGGTGAGGGTGGGTACATTGTGTGTCTGATGCGGTTCGTTGTAAGGCCTCTTCAAAGGCATTTGTTTGGAAACAGATAGGAGGCACTAGAGGGTTCTGAGCAGAGGAGGGATTTACTTTTCTAGGACTCTTCTGCTGGTTAGATTGAGAATAGCCTGAAAGGGGCAAGCTCAGAGCTTATTGGAACAATTCAGGAGGAAGGAGATGTCAGTGGCTTGGATAGTGTGGTGGTGACAGAGGTGGTCCTAGCCGTAGACATAAATTTGAGAGGCATCAGTACGCGGATGACACTTAAGGCAGTGAAGCTGGACGCGGTCGCCAAGGGAGTGAGTGTGGACAGACAGCAGAAGAGACCCAGGCACTAGACTAAGTCCTGGGCATCCACCATTTAAGCAGCTCCAGCAGCTCTGTTTTTTAAATATTAACTTTGGAACCTTTAAATACAAAATCTGAAGTTCAATTTGGCCAGATGCTTGTGGTTCCTTTAGCAAACCAATGTAGCTTTGCCATTTCCCTGGAGGAATCATGCACTGGCTAATGTGAACTTTGCTGGAAGAAAAACACAAAACTAATTATCCCATGGGAGAGTCAGGGATGGTGGCTGGGAGCTGGGCTTGGCCATCAGACACACTTGGACTCCAGTCTTGTCCTTGTCACTTAGTAACTGTGTGACCTGGGTCAAGCTACTGAACCTCTCCAACCTCCATTTCTTCATGGGGAAGACAGAGATAATAGCCATTTGCTTTTATGACACAGTTGCTGTGTGTTTCTATGAGGTAATGTAGGTAACACTCTTCACATGCTGCTTGATAAATATTAGTGATCATTCTCACTATGATTGTTTTGTGTCAAAGGTAAAATTATCATGCCTATTTACCACCTTGGATTCCTTTTAATCTGCTGAAACATATGACATTTAACCACACTTCTCTCAATATTTCAGTTCATAGTCAGCATCAATTAAAGTTCTTTCTTCAGATTCAAGAGCAGTGTACTTTAAATGATAATATTTCTGGTAATGAAAGTGTTTGCGTAATTATTTGCCTGGAATTGCAGCTACTCTCAGCCCTCATCAAAGAGGAGCAACAACGTATCCGTGCCGCAGTCTCAGTGAGAGAGAGCACCGCCCCGTCTTCTGGGCTTCCGCTCCAGAGCTGCCCCTCCGGAGGGGCTGCCCCATGAGTCCCTGGAAAAAGACCTCTCTCGGGTGGCTGCCACCTCCTCTGTTGACTGCAGTTTCTGTTTGCAGCTATCCTACTTACTCATCTCTTTTTCATTCATCACTTTTCTATTGAAAAAAAAAAATCAGTGCACGTTTACCGAAAGCAATAACAATCTGGTCACTCCTTAGGAAGTTTTGTAAACATACTAATCAAAATGCTGCTAGTTGTGACTACGTATTATTCAAAAGGCTTCTTAAATATGTTCTTGCTCCATATTTGGAAATCTGCATTTGGAAGGCAAAATATTTTTATTTTGTAGGAGTGCAAGTGAGGAAGCTCTTGGAGATAAGAATTGTATATTTTTCTTTATTCCCTTTTATTGGTCTTGTGCATAAAATGGGCACTAAATAATTATTTGCTTAGTTAATTGAAATTCAAATGGTTTTGAATAATTTGTTAGTGTGGGTGTAATGTTTTACATTGACTCTTTTACAGGAAATATATTAATATCTAGCTGCCGAATGTTGGAGAGGGTGTTGGCATAGGATTATTTTACCATTGACAGGCAGAAGTATACTAGGTTAAGTTGTGGGTTTCATTTGTTTTCTTCCTACATGAATTTTAATTAAAATTTAAATTGCCCTTCTGAAAATTTCTCAGTTGAATGGATTCGTTTTGACTTCTGTGTTGTCACTGAAACTGAAGGATCACAGAAAAAGGACTGATGAAGGAAGCAAAACACTTACACTTGGACACACTTGGGCAGACTGACGTCCAAGTGCTGCCGTCATGCTCCTCGGCTCGAGGACCCCTTACACAGTGTTGTGCTCCCAGGGCATGATGACCCAGTAGCAGCGATAAACAGACCTGTGTTTAAAGCCACCCAAGTAGAAGAACATTCTGGAGAGACAAGCCCGGGTCTCTCCAAGAACGAGGATTCCGAACAGGAGCACGTCTGACCTCGTCTCAGGTCTTCCCAGTACATCTGCATGCAGCTGGAGCTGGACAAGCCTGAGTCTGTCCCCAAAGACATGTGGGAAGGTTTTAAGTGGCACAGGGATAAGAGATTGGGCTATTTTCTTTGTAAGTATAAATTCTATTTCAGAAAGCTTGGGCATTATTTTCCACACTAAAATTATCCAGTAAAGGAGAGAAAACATTGTGGCAGACCCTTTAATTATACAAACAATTAGAGAAAAGAAAGGTGGCCAGATATGATTAGCAACGGTGTTTAAGGAGAAGATAACAGATATTAGCAAAAATATTTCACCTACGTCAGCATGCTGTAAAGCGTGTTTCTGAAAACACTAGCTGTACAGGGTATTAGACCGAAGCAAACAGCATAGTGGGGGTCCAGAGCTGCCTGGGATAGCGCCATTCATACACCATGAAAAGGAGCCAGATACATTTCTAACTGGTAAGATACTAAGCATGGTTTGGAGACCCAGTTTATCATGGTTAGATTCTATTAGTGAGAGTTCAGGTACAAGGTTGTACCGGTTCAGGGCAACAACCTCTTCTGTTGTAAGTTTTCTATTAAAGTATCAGTCAGGTATTTTTTTTCCTCATTTGGTTTAACATTTTAAGAAATGTCAAGGAACTAATTGTACTTTTTAATGCTAATTATGACATGTTTATTTTACTTTTAAAACGTGGTTCCCTTTAATCAAGATTTGTAGTGAAGTTGGTAAGAGAAGTTCATAGTAAATTTTGTAATTATAATACAACAGTTTGAGCTTAACATTTTGGTGGGGGGTTGGGGGCGTGTAGAGAGCTTCTCAGAAGATGCCTTCTCTGGTATAGCCATGGAATAGACATGTGATACATTGGGTAGAGCCATGTACAATGTACTACCAAAAATAGATCATCTGTATTTCAGGTAAATTTTCAACCCTTTAGGAGTTATTGCATTTTTTGCTGTTGTCAAAAATATCCTTGATTAGGTATAATTTACATACTATGAGCTTCATCCATTTTAAGTGTAGAGTTTCATGAATTTTACTAAGCTTATACAGTGATGCAAACATCACCACAATCCAGTTTTAGAACATTTTTCTCATCCTTAAAAGATCCTTAGGACCTGTCCCACACTGTCCTCGCCCAGACCCAGAAAATGACCTTTGCTAGAAAGTCTACATTAATGCAGTCATGCGATATGTAGTCCTTTCTGTCTGGCTCCTTTCGCTTCACGTAGCGTTTCAAGGTCTCTCCATGTTGCAGCGGTGTTAGCGGTTTGTTCCTTTTTACCGCTGAGTCGTATTCCACTGTTAGGATATGCCGTACTTCATTTATTCACTCATCGTTTATGGACATTTGAGTTATTTCCGGTCTTTTACTGTTATAAATCATGCTGCTATGAACATCAGCATGCAGCTTTTTGTGTGGAGATAGGTTTTCATTATTTCTCTTGAGTAGATGTGTAAGAATGGTGTCAAGATTGTGTGGTAAGTGTATATGTAAAGTTTAAGACGCGGCAGAGTTCTTTTCCAAAGTGGCTGTAAGATGCTACCTTCCCACCACCTCTGCTGCACCGTCTCTTACCTGATTAAATGGTTAATGTTTGGCCTGCGCTAAGAGCAAGAAGCAGGATATGGAAGAGGGCTGAGGAATGCTCTCGGTCACTGCATTGCTGAGACAGGATGGATGCGGGGGAGTCAGACTGGACACCAGTGAAGGATAGGATCCACGCTGGAAGGCTGTAGAGGACCCAGAAACAATTCAGATGGGTGGGATTTCAGGCAGTGTTCAAGTTACCTAGACCGGGGTTGGCTCTGCTGGTGGCAGCTGACTGGTGACGTAGTGGGACCCCAGCTGTAGGAGAGGGCCACAGAATGAGGCTCCAGCCCCAGACAGGAAAACTGCAAACAGCCAGAGCAACAGGGCCCCCAGCTCCTGTTGGGTTCATGGCAGGGTCGCAGTGCTGGGGCCCTCTAAGTTGGGCAGACACATGGTGTCAGATACAGGGATGGGGGCAGGTCCGAGAGGAAGCATCAGACAGCTGGGCCTAGGAAACCACACAGGTGCTGGGGGCTGCTGTAGGTCAGCTTTCAGTGAATATGCTGTAGAAATGAGCTTCTTACCCCAAGTCAAACGGGTGTGAGTACCCAGCAGGTCTCAGTCATGTTGAATGGAGAGCCGAGGCTTTGATGTACTACTGCTAATAATACAGTCACTACAAACATTTATATAGTGCTCACTTCATCCTAAGTACTGTTCTCAGAGCTTTATTTACATATGCATTAATTTATTTAATTCTCTCACCAACTCCATGAGATAGATGCTATCTGAGTATCTATCTCTACTACCTAGACCCTAAAACACAGAGAGGTTAAATGACTTGCCCAAGGTCATACAACTAGTAAGTGGTAAAGCCAGAATTCAAACCTAGGCTGACTGGTTCCAGAGGCATCCTCTTAACTACTAAGCTAATTCCTCTCATTTCATTCTCGTCACCTGTACTGGGGTCAGCTCAGGACCTTGATGACCAGAGCGCGGGGCAGGGAAGCTAAAGGCAGAAAAGGCAAGACCCTAGTTGAAAGTTTAATACAAAATGATCATGGAGACATAGGCCACAGATTCCAGTGAGCACAGTAAGCACAGGCAAGGGGAAAATGTTCGCTGTAATGGGAAAGCCTATGTGGAATACTCTCATCTCTCAAGCTCTGCAGCTACCTTTGTGTTAGGTTTCACACTGGTCCAACGGTAATGAACTGGAACATTCTCATAGAGGCTTTGTGTTATTATAGCTGCTCTCTGTTGGTTTCAATAGGATATTCTCTGACTCTCCAAATTAGCAAGATGTTGTACAAACTAACACAAGTTTAAAGAATGAATAGTATCTTAAATGAAATACTTTTTTTGAACATTAACATAAGATGAAAAAATATCTTGAAACCAAAGCATCTCCATCAATGCTTTGCAACTTTTCAATGACTTTAAATGCAAAATATTAGATTATTTCAGAAGGCATGTGGTTAACCTCTTTCTCCTCCTCCTTTTCCTCCCCCTCCTCATCATTATCCACAAATATTAATATTTACTGAACATCCACAATCTCTGATCATAAAAAAGACAAGGTACAGTCCTTCTGGAACTTAGAGTTCAGAGGAGAGAGTGAGGTGACATTTTGGGGGCCTCTAGTGCCTGCCTCGTTTCTCTCTTCAACTTTCTTTTCATGGGGAGGCCGTCCGTGTGCCTGCCTTCTGTGTGCGTGATTTCACTGGGCCTTCACAGCAGCCCCCTGAGGGAGGTATATTGTTATCCTCATTTTATAGAAAAGGAAACTGAGGGTTAGAGTTAAGTAACTTATTTGAGGTCATTCTGAGCAGAATCTGTATTTTTATTGCTATGTATTTTATTCCTCCTTTCTCCCATTACCTTTTTTTTTGCCCCTCCTCAACCAGTCATAATATAAAAACAGAAATGTACATGTCATTTGATGGATTATCAAACTGCATGCTATGACCCCATGATTGATCTACAGATCACTGAGTCGGTCACTGGACCCACGGGCCTTGGAGCCTCTGCGAGGGGCAGGGCTCAGGACAGTTTCGTTGTTCACGGGAACTCTGCCAGTCTCCGAGGTTGGGGAGGGAGGCAAGGGCAGGGCCACACCTGGCGGCATCTATTGCAGTGATCTGTGAGCATCAGCTGAGGACCAGATCTGGCTCCTTGTGCCCAGTGGGGGTCTGACTGGGGATTGGACCTGCAACCTTTCAGTGAATGGGATGACACTCCAACCAACTGAGCCACCCAGCCAGGGCCACATTTCTTAAATAGTTGAAAAAAAGTAGAACACCTTTCTGACCTGTGAAGATTATATGAAATGCAAACTTTAGTGAAGATAAATAAATAATGTTTTGTTAAAACGCAGCGATGAACATTTGTTTCCATATTGTCTATGATTGATTTCACACTGCATTGGAATAGGGTGACAGAGACCAAATGGACCACAAACCAAGAATATTTACTATCTGGCCCTTGACAGAAAAAGTTCGATGGAGAGCCGTGATCTTCTTGAGGAAATATTTTAAGTTTTATAATGGAGAAGGTGCCGTCACGTAGCATGGTGTGCTCCCTGGTGGGAGCTCCTCAGACTCTGGGTTTTATGTCAACTCCATCAGTTGCCACCCACAAGATCTTGGCCCGGTTACTTTCTCTGCCTGTGCCTCCATTTCTGTATGTGTCAAATGGGAACAATAATAGATCAGAGAGGTTCAGAGAGTTTTCTAATGTCCCACAGCTTATAAATGGTGAAGTTGAACTCAAGCCTGGGCTTTTGACTTTGGGGTAAAGCTGTGTGGACTCAGAGGCATAGTTCAGATTCTCTGAACTTTAATGGCCATTGCCAAGGGGCAAAAACAAACAAACAAACAAACAAACAAAACCCCCTCAAAGTGGAATGGTGAAACCCAAGGAGAAATCAGGGAAATTCAGAACTGAAGGTTTTGTCTTTGCCCTTAATTTACCTGACAGCATTTTCTGAAGTAATGGATGTCTCAGAAATGTGTGGGAGGCAATGTGCCACATTTGTAGCAATTACTAGGCAGAATGAGGAGAACTGGGGAAGGCATTAGTGGCATCCAGACAAAGCTGTCAAGGCCTCTTGCTCTTGGTCATGTGAAGCATGTCACTCTAGAAGCACTTAGTCTTCTGCTGACGAAAATGAGAAGAATTAAATTTTTGGCAAGCATTCTAGCACAAAAGGAATCGCATGGCTAAAGTGTCTGCAGGCTTTGATTTCGTTCCTTAGAAAACAGGAGGATTTGTGAAAACAAAAGCAGCAGTTGCACGTTGGTGCAGGCCTTGTATGAGGAGATGTGCACAGAGGTTCCTTCTGCTGGCCGGTGGCTGCGTGCGCCGGTCCCGGTTACACAACTGCTATATCGCTGCTTTTCTCAGTTGCCTCTGTTCGAAAAAGAAAAACAGCCTAAGCACAAACAGCACAATGCGACTAATGGCTAAGGGGGAAAATATGAACCTATGGACTGCTTTTTTCTCATCAGACTGGAAGGGAGGGGTGAGAAACTCATATTTATTGCCTCCCTGCTTCTGTATCAGGCTTCATGTGGGTCTGTGGTACTTTTGTCTTCACAGCAGCCTGTGAGGTAGATAGTATCATCTGCATTTGACTGATTAAAGAATGGCTAAATAACTTGTTCAAGGTTTCTCTCTTTTAAAGTTGGGCATTGAAACAAGGTCGTATGATTCAGAAATCCTTGCTCACTATAGCTAGGGCCCAATTACTCCCTTTTTCTTTCTCACTCTTTGATGATTCAGGGGAGGGGTGAGGCCCTTCTGCCCCCCATCTGAATGAGGAGGAGGGACCTGGCTCAGGAACACTTCCGAGTCTCACACTTCTGTGTGAAATGTCTGTCCTTGCTGCTCAACGAGCAAGTCTTCTTGAGTTTGGGGTTGCCTTCCCCTCTTCCTCATCACCTTTGCTCTGACCAAGTCGGAGCAGAGCCGGCTTTTTCCCATGGAGCAGTACCGTTGCATCCTTGCCTGCCCAATGATAGCTCCTTCTCTGGGGGCCACAGCGGGGCTAGGGTTGGGGGAGGTCTCAGCCTCTTTAGAGCTTTGGAAAATTCATCATCATCTTGTACTGACTATTCAGCCTGGGCCATTGTTGGGCTTGGGCTTCCCTCACAGCTTCAGAGAATAGGACATGTTTTGTGGGTGACTGAGCTCTTGTGAGCTCACAGGTGCAGAGAGAGGAAATGAAAGGCCACAGGAGACATAGCATGATTCTGCAGGTTCATTTTGGCTGAACATTCCTAAGACGTATTTTCTTTCTAGGTCAAATTAAATTGCCATCAGTAGTAGCGCCATTCAGCCACATGACAGGTTCTAACAGGCAGTTCTGATAACTAGGGAAGCCATTTAGCAACTGTAGCTAAGAGTGTGGACTTTGCAGTCCCACCCCAGCTCTGCCACGTATATGCCCTGTAACCTCGAGCAAATTTTCTTAACTTTTCTGTGCCTCTATTTCCTCATTTGTTAAACAAGAATATTAATAGTGCCACCTCACAGCATTGTTAGGAGGATTAAATAATTTAACATGTGACAAGTTCCCAGGAACAGGACTTTGTCCATCATGAGAGCTGTAGACAGTTGGCTAGGATGGTGATAGCCGTGGCGAGGGCCATGTCTGCAGCAGGTGGAGAATACTGGCCGTAGCACCTTCAGGCTATTAGCTCTGACTTATGTGCTTGCAGGTTAACATAGACCAGTGAGAAGCACTGGTTGGGCAGTGTCGCCTGTTAACATTGTTCCTTCAGTCATCAAGTATTGAGTACCTGTTATGTGCCAGGCACTGTGTTTGATGTAAAGTATACAAAAATGTGATTCTACTTTTGTGGAATTGCCCAGTAGCCAATCAATATCAATTATCCAGTATCAGGATGTTTTAAGTAATTCATTTAATTTATTAAGATAATCACAAATCATACAGTATATTTGAAGTTTGTTTCCTCCCCTTTTAGATTTTACTAAACATGTAACAGCCCCCGAGATAGAATCTGTAGCTGCCCTGCCCTACACGGTGGCCACAGGGGCACCATGTGGGTTGAAAACTAACCCGGGAAAGGTGGGTGGCCCTCCACAAGGGGCGAGGCTAAGGAATTTAAGTGTTATCCTAAGAGCAGTAGGGTGAAAGAGGAGGGCAAGGTGAAATGTGGAATTTAGAATAACTTTAAAGCTCCTATTAATTCTAAAGCACTGTGATTCCACACTAACTTTCTTTTGTCCTATTTATATTTTAATGTAATCGCCAATATGTTTATATGTAAATCTACCACTTTTTTCCATTTTCTGTTTGTTCCAGCTGTTTTATGTTTCACTCCTTTCATGCTCTCTTTAGATGGGTTATAGTTTTCAAAATCACTTGATCACCCCTTCCACTAGTGTGTTTCTCTTTATTTGGTTACCAGTGGAAATAGAATATGCACCTCTAGCTTATCCAAGTCTAAAGTGACTCGGCACCACTCCTGCCTCCAAAACATTGACAGTGTATCTCTCTCTAGCTTACACAATGTTGTCTTGCATGCTATTTCTCTCTATATGCTAAACTCCATGAAATACTACTATTGCATTCTGCAATCGGTGTTCTATAGGTTGACCCACATATGTCCCTTTTTGTTTGTTATTCCTTCTTATTTCATTTTACCTGGGATCATTTTTCTTTTGCCTGAAGAGCACCCATTATTTCCCTCAGTGAGGGTCTTCTTAAGTCAACTCTATTTTTGTTTGTGTTGTACGTTTATTCTTGAAGCATGTTTTTATTGCATATGGAATTCTAGTTTGGTGGTTGTTTTTCTTTGAACACGCTGAAGATATAAATCTACTCTGTCTTCTGTCTTCATGTTGTTGAGAAGTGTCCACTCTGAGGATGATTCATTTGAAGGTGTATGTTTTTCCCTCTGGCTGCTCTCAAGATTTTCTTTGTCTTTGATTTTCTGCAATTTCATTGTGATTTGTGTAGGTGTGGATTTCTTCTTATTTATGTGGCTGAGGAATTGTTGGTACTTGTGAATCCATGGATTGGAGTCTTCCATTGGTTCTAAAATATTGTCAGCATGACTTTCTCACATGATGCTTCCCCTTCACTTTCTTACTCCTCTCCTTGAAATCCAGGTTAATATTTATTAGACTTTCTCACTGGTGGTAGTCACCACCATCTCTTGCTCCCTCTTCTATCTTTTTGTCTCTAAGTGATACATTCTGGATATATATTATGGTTTACTAATTCTCTGTTGAGTTGTATATTATGGTTTACCTATTCTCTGTTGAGTTGTATCTGATAGCTGGTAAATCTTTTCACTGATTTATTAACTTTGATTACTTTTTTCTTTAGCTATAGAATTTTTATATGGCTCTTTTTAAAGTCTCCCAAAATCTACTACCCATCTGGTACCATACGTAACTAGTACAATATTATTGACTATATTCCCTGAATTGTACTTTATATCCCTGTGACTATTTTTATAACTGGCAATTTGTACAACTCTTTCTTTTAAATTAGCAAATACTCCTGGGTAGTACATTTACCCACCTGGGTTGTACATTCACCCACCTGGGTTCTGATCTTCTAGAATTTGGCCTGATAATCTTTACTATATTGATACTTCTTTGAAACTTTTGAAGGGATATTTTAAAACATCTTTAGAGACTTCTGATAAAGATGGCAAGATAGGTAAATATGGCTTGCCTCTTTGCAAAACCACATCAAAACTACAACTAAAATATAGACCAACCATCACTCAGAACTGTCAGAAATTGAGTTGAATGGAAGTCTGACAACTTTAGAATTAAAGAAACCACATCCGTCCATATTGGTAGAAGGTGCAGAGAAGTGGAATGGGCTGGTCCCACACCCACATTGTGGTGGAAAAATATTTGGAAGGAATATCTCAGGAGCCAGGAGTCCCATTCCCACACCATACCCCACAGCCCAGGGTTCCAGTGGCAGGACGATAAGTCCCCATAACATCTGGCTGCAAAAACCAGTGGGGATTGAGTCAGTGGAAGAAATTTCTGGAGTCCTAAGCAGTTCTCCTTAAAGACCCACACACAGACTTACTCAGACTCACTCCCTCTGAGCTCCAGACTGGGGTAGCAGCTTGAAAGGCACCAGTGGCATACAGGAAGGAACTAAAGTGTCTGGCATCAAGGTTGGAGCTGAGGGACAGCTCTCTCCCTGACAGAAAGGCAGGCAGAGGCCATTGTCCCTTTACTGAGCCCTCCCACTACAGAGCCACAGAGCCAGCAGGCTAGTGCCATATCTGAGACTCCATCAACCTGGCTAACACTGTTTGCCCCACCCTGGAGAGCTCCTGAGACTGTCCAACCCAACTTATGGGCCTACCCAAGCTGTTAATTATGACTTTTCCATATGAATGTCTAGTTTTTGCTCATACTTCATGACTTCCTACATCCTATCAAACAAGCAACAGCCAGCCTCAGTAAGTCCCCAGCCCCCATAACTCTTGCTAATTGGCACTGGGCCTAGTACTAGCAGCAGCCAGCCTAGATTCACAGCTTGGCTTTGCCTGGGCATCTCCACAGCCAGCACCAGTAGCAGCCATCTCAGATTGCTTTACAGCTCATGCAGGGTGGCCTGGGGAAGAACACAGGCTGGAGCTGACCTTGGCCTGCACCACATGGAAACCCCAGAGCCTGCACACCAAATAGACAGCTACAGACCACATGAAAGCACCACCACCCTGCTCCTGCACAGCTGATCCTCCACAGGGGGTGGAGGTTGGTGATCAGTGGTCACAGCCAGTCCTTGTAGCTGACTGGCTTGGGTAAATCCCTCCCATTGACCTGCCAACAGCAATCAAGGCTCAACTATAAGAGAAGGCTGTGCTCAGCCCACATGGAGGGTGCACCTTGAATACCCAGCTGGATGATAGGGGAGGCTGTGCTACTGGACCTAACAGGACACGTATTACATTAGGCCACACTACCAAGACAGGGAGTCATAGCAGCTCTACCTAATACATAGAAACAAACACAAGAAGGCTGCTAAAATGAGGAGACAAAGCAGTATGGCTCAAATGAAAGAACAGATCAAAACTCCAGAAAAGGAACTAAACAGAGTAGAGATAAGCAATCTATCAGATGCGAAGTTTAAAACACATTTGATTATAAGGATGCACAAGGGACTTAGTGAGAACTGCAGCAGCATAAAAAAGATCCAGTCAGAAACAAAGGATACACTAATTGAAATAAAGAACAATTTACAGGGAAACAATAGTAGAGTGGATGAAACTGAGAGTCAAATCAATGATTTAGAACATAAGGAGGAAAAATACAATCAATCACCACAACAAGAAGAAAAAACAATTTAAAAAAAATGAGGATAGTGTAAACATCCTTTGGGACAACTTCAGGAAGTCTAACATTCACATCATAGGGGTGCCATAAGGAGAAGAGAAAGAACAAAAATTGGAAATCTATTTGAAAAAATAATGAAAGAAAACTTCCCTAATTTGGTGAAGGGAATAGACATGCAAGTCCAGAAAGCACAGAGAGTCCCAAACAAGATAGACGCAAAGAGGCCCAGTCCAAGGCACATCATAATTATAAAGCCGAAGGTTAAAGATAAAGAGAGAATCTGCAAAGCAGCAAGAGAAAAGCAGTCAGTTACCTATAAGGAAGTTCCCATAAGACTGTCAGCTGATTTCTCAAAAGAAACTTTGCAAGCAAGAGGGACTGGCAAGAAATATTCAAAATGATGAAAATCAGGGACCTACAGCCAAGATTGCTCTGCTGAGCAAAGCTGTCATTTAGAATCAAAGGGCAGATAAAGACCTTCCCACACAAGAAAAAAAATAAAGGAATTCATCATCACCAAACCATTGTCATATGAAATGTTGTTAAAGGGGCTTATTTAAGAAAAAGAAGATCAAAACTATGAACAATAAAATGGCAATAAATACATATCTATCAACAATTGAATCTAAAAAACAAACTAAGCAAACAAGAACAACAGAGACATGAATATGGAGACCATTTTGATGCTTGCCTATGGGATGGGTCTGTTGGGGAATGGGTGAAGAGGTGAGGGGATTAAGAATACAATTAGGTAGTTACAGAATAGCCATGGGGGTGTAAAGTACAGTATAGGAAACATAGCAGCCAAAGAACATGTATGCATGACCCATGCACGTGAACAATGGTGGGGGGATTGCCTGAGGGAGTGGGGGGTGCTGGGTGGAGGGGGGCAAAGGGCGAAAATTGGGATAACTGTAATGGAATAATCAATAAAATATAATTAATAATAAATAAATAATTTAAATATCTTTCATATTTTTAGTTCTTATTGAGAAAGTTGATTCTAATATCCTAGTATCTCATTATTAAAAGGGAAAGTCCTTATTCTGACTTAAATACAAGATTGGTGGCCCTCTTTTTGTTGTTGTTTGTTTGAGGAAGATACTTTTCTGACCTCTTTTTCTGATCATTTCCCTCTTTGGAAACAAGTAAGAATAAGTTGGTACTATATTTATTTGGAAGGGAAGTAGATATATGATCTCATCTCTCATCCTGGCAGACATAGCCTTTGAGGAGTAAATTTTTTTTGGATGGTTGCAAAATAATAGCATTTTCAAGGCCTTTAAGTTTGAGCAAATAAGCCTTTATTTCAGCCTCTCCATTGAGGTCCCTTTTTACCAGGTCTTGTCTCGCTACTTATGACATTATATCCTATTACAGAGTAAAGCATTGTATTTTTAGAGGGAAAATACATGTTAGCACTGATTTTTTCCTATAAACACAACTCAATAAAAAGCAATAAGAACAGCAATCAACAACAAGTATACAAAGAGCAGGAGCCAATCCCACTGGTTTTAAAAAATGGGTATAAATTTGGAAGGTTAAAGTGCTACGGTAATCAGGTAGCACTTGGAAAGCATACTCTTTCCCTGGAAACACTTCACTGTTGATACAAGTGAGATTGGAGAGAAAAACGGTTGACCGTGAGAGGCACCATTTGTTGTTATTGAAACAGTTTTCTTAGCAGTTTCCCCCATTCACCTCTTCATGTTCCAAATTCTTGTCTCTGAAGCATTAGTCTTCAAAATGATTGGCAGAAGCCACTCACAATATTAACATTTTCATTGTTCTTAGAGAAACCTTCTAAGTATGAGAGAAAAAGAAATTGGTGGCCTCATGAGTATATTTGTTTTATTCATTTGCACTTGCATTGGCATGAAGACAACTTACAGTGAACACAGCTATATTTGCACGTTCTTCATTGGATGTCATCCTCCAAAGAGGGCTTAGAAGACTTTAGCACAAGTTTTAGAGCGAAAGCTTGGGATACCTGAAGTTTTCATTCTACAGCCCTGAGGTGAAACTCGAGATTGAACTTGATAGAAAGGGCAATCTTAGGTGATATCATTGGTCACAAATGAATTATAGGAAAATGAAATATTTTTCTCTTGTATAAATTGATAAATACCTCACTCTGGAGTGGACAGATTTAATACAATTATAGAATGGATAATAAGAAAGTTTGAGTATTATAGATTTTTTAATTTAATTTGCCATCAATATGAAGTATGCTTTCATATTTGCTTCATTAATGTGGCCTAAAAGGTTACTAAGAGATATTAAGTCATTGGAAATTTGAGTGGAATCAATAAATAGAATGATCTATATAACTGTATATTTAGTTGAAAAATTTTACAATTATTTTTACTTGGAAAATTCTTTAATGTATCTCTCAGACTCATTTATTATCTGTTGTGGATCATGATTCCAAAAGACTCCTGTTGCTTATCAACTGGACTACATGGTGGGGCTCCTCAAAAGAACTTTAAGTGCTAACGCTTTGGAAATTGAGAAGTACCTTGGACATTACAAATCTCTTAATTTTAAAAGTAAATGTGAATTATGCTCAGAAAAGAACTGCAGTGAAAAACTGCCTCAAAAGTAGACAGAAATTATCTCAGAACTATTTGAATAAATGCTTTCTAATTTAGAAAATTCAGTCTTAAAAAAAATTGAAGTAATTGCTCTGAAAAGCGTTAGGTTGGTACTCGCTTTTAAGATTTCCCTCTCTAATGGATCTTTTGAGCTCCTCTTTTCTCTCATCATCGTATTGTTACACCGACTCCCCAGAGCCAGGCGTGTGATGACGCACGTAGCTTCCTTCTGCCTTTCCCAGAAAGGGGCTCCTCCTCCAGTTCTTTTTTTTATTTTGTTCTGTTTTTCTTTTCTATCAATTTTCTACTTTTGAAACACAGTTAAATGATGATTGGAACGTTAATCGTGACTTGCAGTGAAAAGAATTGTGATTGGAATTAACTTTTTTATCATTATTATTTCTTCAGCCTTGACTGATTTCTTTTGTTTGCTTCTTTTTTTTTTTTTTCTTTACCATCAAGCATCCAGGGGACGTGACCCTTCCAAGTTACCTCCTTCGCTCCAGAAGTGGTGCCCCCAAGACTGCCACTTTGACCCCATGACCTTTGCAGCCCCGCCTTTCATTCCCCTGCACCCAGGAGCAGACCTGTTCTCAGTATTTACACACTCAGAATGGGAAGCTCTTTCTGGAGGCTATTTTCATCTGTTCTGCTGCTGGGCTCTGCCACCTGACTCTCCTCTCTGTCAAGGTTTCTGCTGCTTTCAGGTGTTCGTTTCCCTCCCTCTGCGTTAAATGAAGTTTCCAAAATGCTCCGTCTCCTGGTTCTGCTACAGGCAGGACGAGCTAGCTTCATGGGCATGCTTCCAGTGCAGCTGCACAGGGCCCAGTTTTCAGAAGGGCCTCACGTTTGGGGTTTAATGCTCTTTAGTCACTGTCTTGAAATTCTTACTAATTTAGTCTTTGGATTTGTGTTTCCTAGATCAAGTTTTATAGCACAATGGACATGTATTGGGGCCTTGGATCCTTGATTCATGCTTGGTCCTGCCTCCCCCACCCCTTTCACTCTGCCCACCTCCTGACCTCCTCTAGATGAGTTCCAGCTACCTGCCCTTGTCCCTGGCCTGTAACCACTGCTCCTCTCTGGCTGGGGTGGCAGGTGGAAGCCTGTCCTCCCTCTAGTCCTCTGGACCCATCAGGGGCCGGAAGCAGATGCAAGAAGGGCTGGGGTCAGGGCAAAGAGGAGCCTGTTCTGTCTTACGCTGTTGGTGTCATGGTGCGTTCACTGGGTGATTTGGTGGCGGCCTTCCTTCCCCTGCTGATCCAGGGACAGAGCATGGCCCAGAACAGATGCTGCAGTTCCTTGCCTTGCCAGTTGGTTGTGGTTTGTTGGGTAGACCCCTGGAAGGGGGAGATTAATGTCTCTGCCCCTGGCTAGGCCCCTCATTTTCACTTTGCTCTGGGCCCTGCCAATTATGTCTTGAGCCTTGGCTATAAATGTGAATAATATATGGGTGGTTTCATTTGCTCTCCTGGTTGAACTCTGTGGCTTTGGGAGAGATTCAAATTTAGTAGGCTGTCATTATGTCATTGGAAACTAGAAGCTCCTGATTTCTTATAATTTATTTTATTGATTTTTTTCAAGCTATAAAAGTTATTCATACTTTTTGCAACAAAACAAACATTGTAAATGTGTACAAAGTGAGAGTCAACATACTGTTTCCCCTCGCTCCCATGTAAAGTAACCAGTGTTCACATTGGGTGCATATGTGTGATTGCCCCCAACTTTTATTAATAATAACATAATACACACATGCATGCACACACATGCATGCACACACATGCCATGTGGATTTTTCTGAGGAATGACAAAAATGCTTATATCTTTATATCCTGAAACTCCCTCTATTTTGATATATATATATATATATGGATCCAACTCATTATTTTTAATAACACATAATACTCAATATCTGTAGTATAGATTTGCCATAATTCATTTACCATTGTCATCATGATGAACACTTAAGTTGTGTCCAGTTTTAAGTTATAAACAAGACAGCAAATAAGCCGCTCTTACTAATACCTTTATATTTAGTGCTCTGAGTTCATGCGCAAGAGTGCCCCAAAGGGGAAGTTCCACACTAAGGGCAGATCACTTTCTAGAGAGAGTGGGCGCATTCATACTCCCACCAGCACAACATGAATGCCTATTTCCTGCATGGTTGCCAGCACTGGAAGTTATCAATCTCATGCATTCTTGCTAATATGAGCAATGAAAAGTGATATCTGGTCGTGATTTGTATTTTCCTGATTATCGTAAGGTCAGTTTTTTATCATGCATTTTTTATCTACTTGCATTTTCTCTTTTATGAAATTTCTACCCTTGTGTCTATGTGTGTGTGTGTATGTATATATATGAATATGTATATTCTACTGGAATACTTCTCTCTTTTTTATCAGTTTTAAGAGTTTTATTAGGGATATTAACCTCATCTTTTATCTATGTGGCAAGATTTCTCCTCAATTACCATTTGTCATTTGACTTAATTATGTCTTTGTTATAAAATTATTAAAGTTAAATGACTGTTTTTTCCTTCCATGTTTTTTGTTTCTTGATTTGCTTAAGAAATTCTCTCTGATGCTAAGATTATAAACTAGTCTCCTAAATTTCTTATAATTAAAAACTATTTCTAATCCACTTGAATTCTATTTTTGTATCTCGTAGTATTTTTCCTTTCAGATAGATAATTGTAGCCAGTATCTTTTATGAAACAAGTCTTTCATTTCCATTTTTCACATAACCATATTTTGCCATTTATAATGCACACCCACGTTTTGGCCCAAACATTCAGGAAAAAATCTTTCAATCTTAAAATAAATTTGTTTGTTTGTTTGTTTGTTTGTTTGTTTATATTTAGATATTTGTTTTTTCTATTGTAAAGGAATTTTAGCATTTATTTTTGAACATATTATGGTACAACAAATTTTATGTAACAAATAATTGCAAAACAGAAGAACAGATACAAGGTGTTTCAGGTACTATCCATGCATAATACTCATCCTGATTTTTCCTCAAAAATTTGGGTAAAAGGTGAACATTATACATGGCAAAATATGGCATATTATGATGAAATGTGTTATTCTTCAACATACATTTGGATCTATCTTTGGATTTTCTATCATATTCTGCCGATACATTTGTGTATTCCCATTGCCAATGACATATTGTTTTATGTACAAAGCTTTATAATATGATTCTATCTGGTAGAGAAATCTCCTCTCACTATTTTTAATTTTGCAAAATTTACTTGGCAATTCTAATGTATTTTTTCATATGAACCTTGAAATAATTGCTTTATTTCCTCCACTGTTGGAAACTGTTGGGATTTGGATTGGGATTTTAGATATTAATTAAAGTTTAAATATTAATTTTTTAATATAATTTTCTTAATAATTATTAGTTATTTTCTGGCTTTTACAGCTGTCATTACTACCAAGTATGGAGCTGGTTTTCTATTTCTTACAGGTTAGTGTTAGTGTTAAGGAAGACTATTCATTTTTTGTTTGTTGTGTTTTGTTTTCATTCATTTTACTCATTCAACAAATACTTACTGAATCTAAGACTCTGTCCATTATAGATGCATCATCATTTCAGGCACCACTGACGTGGCAGGTGGCTTCCAAATATAGCTCCCAGTGATCCCCACCTCCTAATATTCATGCTCTTGGGTCATTTCTATTTATTCACTTACTTATTTATTTTTAATGAAAGATTTTTTGACTTACAGTTTACATTCAATACTATTTTGTACAATATTAGTTTCAGGTGTACAGCGTGGTGGTTGGAAAATCATGCATGTGTTCTCCCGGTGTTCACAGCACCCAGTTTCTTTTCTGCACTTCACGTCCCTGTGACTATTCTGGGACTGCCAGTCTGTGCTCCTCAACCCCGTCATCCCACTCTCCTCCCCTGTGGCAACTAGCAGTCTACAGACCGTTAGTTTCTATGTGTTTATTTTGTATCATCAGCATATTCAAAATTGTTTTTTCTATTTTGTAGCTTTTAGTATTGACAATGGTGAAAAGTCCAATACTACTTTTCTCTTTTTTTTGTAGGTTACTTTTTCTTTCTTAATGCAAATTTATATATTTTTGTCTTCATTCTGTCAGTTCAGATATTTCATCAGGGTGTCCCTGGTTAAGCCTAAAGGTTTAAGTATTTCTAAGGAAAGTTTTCTTGTATTATTCTTTTAGTTAAATGTTTCCCATCTGACCAATTTTTTCTTTAGTGTTACTGATTCTGCATTTAAAATATTCTGGGTCTGTAATAAGTTCTCCAGGTCCGGCAGGACTGTGGGACTTCTGTCTGAAGCATATCACATGGTAAACTGGGAGATGCAGCGCTCCTCGCCATTGCACATGCACGGGTGAGGACCCTGCTTGCTCAGGTGCGTGCCTCCCGCCTCCTTGGCCCTGAGTGCCACAGAGCACAGGTTATAAAGCCAGGATGTACTCTGGCCTCTTATGAACTCCAGGCCTCAGCAAAGGGCTTATTCTTGTTTTCCGGATTTTAGTTATTTAGTTCTCAGACAAAAAAGTTGGGAGAACTCCTTGTTGATTTCTAATTTGGATATTTACTTTTTCTTTTTGCCTGTCTGACTGTGCCAGCAAGGAGTAGGTGATATAGCGGGTTATACTGTAGACCAGTGTGGGACCTGGCATATGTTTGATTAGAAGTTTAGTGGTACCTGGCAAGCTTCTATGCTCCCATTGATAATTTCCTTTGTACACATATGTACACATGAACATATGTACCCCTTCACATACATACATATACAGGCTTAATGTTGATGGTAAAGTAAACATTATAGTACAAGTCCCTCATACAGTCACACCAACATAGACTAATCATGAAGGAGAAATAAGCTTCCAGAAGACCAATGTTCAAGCACTCTGAAAACTTTCCCATCTTCTAGAAGTTTCATGAAAATACCTATTGGCTAATGGATATTCAACCTTGCTGTGGTTTACAGAGAAAAAGCTAATTCAGCTGATTACTTGAATCCCTTTGGATCAGGAATTTGCAGATTTAGAAGGTAATCTACACTTGTTATTCATCACGGTTTGAAAGCTTTGGTTCAAAAAAAGTATAATTTAAATTTGTGAGCATCCTTTATTGCTGAAGGAATGTTACTTACAATTATTCGCCATTTATCATTTAATTACTAGTGACAGTAATAAATTTATTTTTATATCCTCAGAATAGTTCTTACCCTGGAGGATTGTAAGTTGGAAATAGCAGATGACAGTATCGATGGGGTTGTACTTTATGTGCTACAAAAGCCGTGTGACCCTTGTGGGGGCTGTTCCGATGCATTGTTTGGCCTCCTTGTCATGCCCTGACTACAATGAAGTGTGTGGCAATTTCATTATGCATTCCCATTCACTAGTGCATTATTATTCTTATCATAATCTCATTTGATTCTGTTTTATTTTTTAAATTCTACAGTGATTTCTGTGAGCCTGACACAGAAATGGTTTTGCCCTCTTATTCTATTTAACCATACAGTAAATGTGCTCTCTATTTGCATCAAGGACAAAGGCAGGTTACAGAGAAACCATGCCACATTAAATTTTTTTTCAGAAAAGGAGAAACAAAATAAATACCTTCTAGGCTATGTCTTCAGCTCTGTATAAGTTTATTCCATCCTGTATCTTCTCTCCAATTTCTGTGTTCAGATAGTGACGTCACTGGTGTTCCGAATGGTGAGAATAAGGTCCTGCAAGGTGATTTCCAGCACACTAAACAAGTGAGCATAAAGAGCCAGCTATTACATTTTAGAAAACATATCAAAGCAAAAAAGATCAAAACATATAATTTTTTGAATGATTCTCATTGGATTATTAATTTGATTAACCAGAATGTTCCCTATTTTCAACCTTTCATTTAATTGGTATTTTATTTATCTCTGTTATTTATCTCTGTTATTCAAGAACAATTTATTGCATCTCAGCTAGGTTTGAAGCATTTTTTTCAGGTACCAGGCTAATAGAAATGAATTGCACAATAATGAGCATAGAATGTGGTAAGTTAAGTCAATCATCAAAAATAAAAGGATACAAGATACATCTGATAAACATAATATAGAGAATAAATGCATTATATGTTTTTAAATGATACTAAAAATTCAAAAGAAAGTATAAAAAGAGGAAAAAGGGGCAACGAAGGACAGAGGAGACAAGTGAAAAACAAAGAGCAAGATGATAGTTTAAATCTAATTGTATTTATAATTACATTAAATGTAAGTGGTCAGATAATTGAACTAAAAGACGGATTCCTAGGTCAGATCAAAGAACAGGTAAGACTCAACTATATGCTATCAATAAGACACCTACATTAAATATAAAAGTACAAACAAGTTAAAAGAAAAGGATAGAAGAAGTGTACCATGATAACACTAATCAAAAGAAAGCTGAACTGACTATATTAATATCAAACAAAATGAATTTCAGAACTAAGAATATTACCAATGCTAAATATTATCATTTCATAATCAAAAAGGGTCAATGAATCAAGAGAATATAATAACACTAAAAGATTATGCATATAACAATGGGGCTTCAAAATATATCAGAATTAAAACTGATAAAACTAAAAGGGGACACAGGTGAATCTACATTGATAACCAGAGATTCTGACACCTTTTTCTCAGTAATAATTTGGGGAAGAATGTTCCAGGCAGAAGAAAAGGTATGTGCAAAAGTCCCGGAGTCAGGGTGAGTTTGAGTGTTGGAAGCACCCAAAGCTGCCCAATGTGTTTCAAGCAGAGTGAATTGAGTGAACACGGTGCCTGGTAGGCCAGAGAGGCAGGCAGAAGCTAGAGTCTGTAAGATCTTGTCGGCCACGGTAAGGGTCTACAAACCAGAATTGGAGCAAAAATACGTGCTTCATAATATAACCTTGGTTTAATATTTAGTTATTAGATATTCTTAGAATTTCTCTATGCCCCAAAACTATAAACATTGGGTGACAAAGAGCCCCACAATTTATTTTTGATTTGAGAGAGAGAGATTTTTGTTATTCCACTTATTTACGCATTCATTGGTTGATTCTTGTGTGTGCCCCGATCAGGATTAAACGCATAGCCTTGGTGTATCAGGATGATGCTCTAACCGACTGAGCTAACCAGCCAGGACCAAGAGTTCCACACTTTAAAAAACACCGAGACCTGATAGCATGCCATCAGGAAACAGATCTGTTTCTCTTCCATCACTTTTCTCAACCCTGTTCTGTTAGATATTTCTTTTGTATTTCTGGATTATATCTCAGGGATCTACCACAGCTTGAGTCTCATTTTCAGTTATTAACAGTCTAATATGATCTAAATCACCCCCATCCCCCATTATTCAATTCAGTGTCTCTATGCTTGCTTCAGCTCAAGGCTGACCTTGTCTTGAAAATCTGCAGCAGAAGAAGGGTGTGTGGCCATTTATCTCAGCTCTCCTTGCTCCCTCACTTTCTACACAGGTTTCTGGTTTCTCAGGGTCCAGGCAGAGAGAGTGAAAGGGGAAATTGGGCCTTTTGTGGGTTCTTTTAACTTTCTCTTGGTCACTGAATACTTTTTTCATGGAATATTTTGGTGGTTCTTTGTCTTACCCTCTGCCACTCATCTCCACCAACACACACTACACACAGCCTTACACTTTTCCATTCCTTGTCTGGTGGAATGTCTTTTCCATTTGATCTTTTATCAAGCCCTCCTCTGCTGGCTCCTGCTTTTAGGGGTTCAGCTACAGCCTCTTCTGCTGGCATCACCTTGCTCCGGTGGTAGCCAGCCTACTTGGATAGGGTCCTTTGAAGGCGATCCAAGCCTGCTGCAGCCTTCTGCATCGTCCACTTGGTCCACAGGACCGGTTATGAATCCTTGCCTCACCAAACTTTGGAAGTATAGGCTTCTTACACTGTCCTCCTTCCCTTTCCTGTTAGGGGCAGCTCCAGCAGCCTTTGTCCCTGTCATACCTGCCCCATTCTCCTGACAACTCCTCTACACCTTCTCTGGGGGCAACTTTACAGGCCTATGAGTTTCCTTCTGCTGGCTGTCTTCTGCACCTCCACTCTTGTAGGGGAGTTCTCTTCTGCTGCCCTCACTGGAAGGGAGAATGTCCTCTTTCCTTCCCTGCTGTAAGAAGGAGGAACCCCACAGCCATCCTTAGTAAGCCAGCAACTGTTTAAACATTTTTCCTCATTCAGCCAGCAACTCTCAGATAGCTGGAGGTGGGGGACGAGCTCAGAGTGGTGACTGTGGTGACAGCGTGTGGCGACCACCCTCATCCTGGCAAACCCTGTGTAGCAGAGTCTCTGTAGTGTGGGACCCTTATTTCAGCTTTCGGCCATTTAGTATCCTGTCACATGTAAAAAAAAGTTTGAATACACAAATAAAACTATCATTGATACTTATTTGTAATATTGAAATATAAAGGACCAGCTGGTTTGGTTGTTCAAAATTTTTCTGCTCAGCAAAAAACCCTGTCAACATGAAAAGGCAGTCTATGGAAGGGGAGAAAATATTTGCAAACCACATGTTTGATTAGGGCTTAATATCCAAAATATACAGGAACTCTTAGAACTCAATAGCAAATGAATGAATGAATGAATGAATGAATGAATGAATGAATAAATAAATGAATAAATAACCCAACTCAAAAATTGGCAAAGGATCCAAATAGACATTTTCCAAGGAAGAGGTGCATGTGGCCAATAGGTATGTGAAAAGATGCTCAACATCATTAATCATTAGGGAAATGCCAGTCAAAACCGCAATGAAATATGACTTCCAACCCTTTAGGATGACCATTATCAAAAGGACAAGAGGTAACAAGTGCTAGTAAGGATGTGGGGAAAGGTAATCCTTAGGCATTGTTGGTGGGAATGTAAATTGGTACAGGCACTATGGAGAACAGTATAGAGGTTTCTCAAAAAATTACAAATAGAACTACTATATGACCCAGCAATCCCACCCCTGGGCACACATCCAAAGGAAAGGAAACCACTATCTTGAAGAGATCTATGCACTCATGTTCATTGCAGCATTATTCACAATAACCAAGGGATGGGTACAACCTCAGTGTCCACCAACAGACGAAGAGGTCAAGAAAATGTGGCATGTATGTGAATACACAATGCAGTATTATTCACCCATAAAGAAGAAGGTAATCCTGCCATTTGTGACAACGTGGGTGAATCTGGAGGGCATTATCCTAAGCAAAATAAGTCAGATGGAGAAAGACATGCTATGCTGCATGGTATCACTTATGTATGGCATCTAAAAAAAGTTGGATTCATAGGAACTAAAAATAGAAACTGGTTGCCAGAGTCTAGAGGGTGGGGAAAATAGGGAGAGGTCGGTAAAAGTGTACGAATGTTCAGTTATAAGATGAATAAGGTCTGAGGATCTAATGTAAAACATGGTCACTGTAGTTAACAAGGCTTCCTTGCATAATTGGAGCTTGCTAAGAGAGTAGAACTTAGATATTCTCACACAAAGAAAAGGAGTTAATGGGTGAAGTGATGGGTGTGATAGTTAACATGAAAGAAGAATCCTTTCACAATTATACATGTATCAAATCATCATGTTATATACTTTAAATATCTTATCATTTTACTTGTCAATTATTCCTTAATAAAGCTTGAAAAAAAGATTATTTTGAAAGGCTCTAATATGGTAATAGAAATTTAAGACCTTGCTGAATTAAAAGTATTTATCAGAAATCAGCTCATTAAAATGTCATCTGGTTTGGAAAGGAACAGGCCTCTTATTGTAAAGAGATGTTTTAAAAAGTGACATTTAAATATTAGCCACCATTTGCCCTGGCTGGTGTGGTTCAGTGGTCGAGAGCCCGCCTGCAAACCAAAGGGTCTCCAGTTCGACTCCCTGTCTAAGGCACACTCCTGAGTTGCAGGCCAGGTCCCCAGTAGGGGGTGTGCAACAGGCAACCACACACTGATGTTTCTTTCCCTCTCTTTTTCCCTCCCTTCCCCTCTCTAAGAAATAAGTAAATAAAATCTTTTAAAAAATTATCCACCATTTGTATAAATGTGTCTGGAATAATTTTATATGAAATTTAATGATTTGATAAATTAGTCAATATTAAGTACATTCACAGACATGAGCTTCATAGAATTTAAATATTAATTAATTTTATTATAAAAAGTAAATGTATCCTCAGGCATTTTATTGATGATTTTACACTGAAGCTCACTTCTTAATCCATTATTGGGCCTTTTCCCAAAGTACCCCATTTATCAGAAAAGCAATGACAAAATAAAATCATGACTGTTCTAATACTGACTGAAAATGGAGAAACAAATCAGGAATAATTGACCAAGACCACCCTTCATTTCCATCAGATTACGGAGAAACCATTGATTGAGTCTGTTTGAAAGATAGTCGTATTCTGTTGCTCTTAAATTGTCCAGAAATAAAAATGGCCTGCCATCTTGAAAAGGGTTAGAAACAGTCTCATGGCTCAAAAAAAAAAAAAAAAAAAAAAAACCCCAGCAGAAGCCATCCTGTTAGAATTCCCCTACAGAGGTAATGAAACCAGCCTGCAGGCCTTCTGAAAGGAAGTCACTTTACGATGATGCACACGTGTGTGATAGGAGGAATGTCGTCTCCAGGGAGACAGGAGAGGCTACTAGGAAGGAGCAGAGCTAATCCTGGAGGTTCTGCCTCCAAACGCAAGGCCTTTTGAGACGTGGAAGTGAAAGGGTTGTTAAAACATTTCTTTCCAGTGCAGATGGAGATGTATTGGAAACCAGTTGTGAGTGAAATTAAGCATTGATTACAGTTTGGCAAGACTCTGGGAACCGCACTTACTTATGTTTGCTCTCAGTTATGTGATTCTGTTTCTAATTAATCACTAAGTTTAGTGTAACTGATAGCCATCAAGTAGCTGTCAGTCCTCTCCCCACATCAGAGGGTATCTGTCTGTTCATCGCTAAATACTCCCTCTGTCTCGTGGGACTGCCCAGGTCCTGGGTCAGTGGGTTTGCGCTGCACCCCTAGACCTGTCAAGTGCTAGCCGGTGCCTAAGAAGATCCCAGGGATATGCCTTTTAACGGTGTGCAAGAGGGACACAGACTGGCCTGCTGTCCCCTGAACTCAGGAGCTTGTCTGGGCTCCCCGCCTGACTGAGAACTTTTCCCTGACTCTGCCTCAGCAGTAGAGGGGGTTTTCTATGTGTGGATTCAGAGAAGTGTCTCGTGTTTGCAGTGAAGTCATTTTTATTCCTGTGTATTATTTGAGGGCATTCCTTTGCAGGTTGCTGACAGCCTCCTATTTTTCCCCTTTTCCTCTCTGCATCTTTGCTTAGGATAAAATAAGTTGGGTTACATTTTAGTCTATATGAAAAATATCTGTTAAAAATGAGAACACTCTGCCTCAAAAATAGTAGCAGGAGGCACATGTCTTTATTCACTTTATAAAGTATAAATAGTAACAATGTACTTCGTGTCTATGGTGTGGCCAGTTAAGATGGAAGCATCCTGCATGTGGGAATGGGGGTGGGGCTGGTAAACACGACTGGTGAGGGAAAAAGGCAAAGAAAAGATGGAGAAAAATACGAAGACAGACAGAATGGAGCTCATCAAGACAGAGGGAGACAGAGGAGCCTCCACATGTGTTTGAACATGTTCTTTCGTATTAAAGTGGTCATTGATTAGCTTGTCACAATCTCCCCATGTGGCTATTACACATAATCAATATCATCCTTCAAAAATACAGTTGAGAGAAGAAAACAGGTGTCTCTCTCTCGCTTATACCCTACTAAAATAACGAAGAACTAATCTGTGCTGGAGGCGTCAAGCTGGTGTTCAGTTTTAAAAACACAGGATGATATAAGAGTAGAAAGGAGCAGGGTTGATTACATACTCCTTACACAAAAATTGATTTCCATACTTTATATTTAAACCTCATCACCAGGTGTGTCAGTGGTGTGACTGCTCCAATATTTGTGCACAAAATGCGTTTCTGTGGTTTTACTTAATTTCGCCTTTGTAGTACCTTTTGTCTGCCGTGTACAGAATGGGTCGTGGCCTCTGTCTGTTCTGTCTTCACTGCACTTGCAGCACACTGGGGACAGGAAACCCATCGTGACAGGTCCTCCGGAGGAGGCCAGATGGACTTGAAGGGGCCACTTGATTTTTTCCCCAAAGTCTGTTTTGCAGACCACAAAACTAGAGGTTCCTCCTTGTGCAGGAGTGGGTGGCTGCTCCGCCCACTGGGGTACTCTCAACTGGTTTTACAAGGATTAGGGCTCACTGGGTTTTTACCTCACTTGGCGTGTGATATGATGTCTTCAACAGAAGAGACTTTGCTCGTTTTTCGGGTATAATAGTTACATTTAGAGGCTCTCCTGGAGAGTCCCTGACATGTGCATGATTGTCACGTCATTAACACCAACCCAGTTGACTCTCAGATGCATGCTTCTTCGCACGGTGAGCTTTTGCCAGTATGGAAGCGCAATGGAGAGGATGAAGCACGGCGGCTAGGGGGCCATACGGAGGGTAGCAAGGGGGTTTGGGAATGATCCGTGGCAAGCAGAAGGGGGTGCAAAGGCTCTAGTGAGTGTTGAGGGCAGAATGCTTTTTGGTCAGAGAATGGAAAATGTTTTGTCTTTAGTGAATTAAAATCAATATGAAGTTTTATTCAAATGCTCATTTTGCTCTAGGTGAAACAATATATTCTGATATCTCGGTGTGCTTTCTTGGAACATTTAAGTAAACAAAGACCTTCCTTTTATCATATTTAAGTGAATAAAAGTTTTTACTCTTTAGTACTAAGAGCTTTGTATGTGATACTTTGTTTCTAAAATGCTGTTGTAGGTTCTGGTGAGTAGTTTTTCAGAGAACGAATTTGACTCTTCTTTACTGAAAGACTAAATTACAGGAACCCATCATCCTGCCTCTATTCCCACCCATCAAAATGGGATGGTTTGAATATATGGTGATTAGCTTATTAACATGCTAGATTAAAGCATGGAGGAGGTGTCACCAGGTCACGGCTAAAGGTTTCCAAGCCCCCTCCTTCCCATTGGTGTCTGAGCACCTGGTATTTGGTGCTGTGTAGCATGACCATGGAACCAATTTTCTGATAGGGTTTTTTATTGTTATATTATTATTTGATTTTTATTATTACTCTTTATAGCAGCTTTATTGAGGTTTGATTCACCTACCATACCAGTTGTTTATTTAAAGTGTTCCGTTTCATAGTTTTTGGTATATTCCCAGAGTTGTACAACCAGCACCTTATCAATTCAGGAACATTTTCATCACCGGAAAGGAAACCCTGTGTACCTCAGCTGCCACGACCCCATTTCCTCTCACTACCACCACCTCCAGCCCCAGGAAAACACAGACCTTTCTGTCCGTGAGAATGTATTCTGGACATTTAATATAACTAGATGATTATAGCCTGTGGCCTTTTGTGTCTGTCTTCTTTCACTGGACTTGTTCTCAAGGTTCACCCACATTGTATCAGTACTTCAGTCCTTTTTAGGCTGGACAGTACTCCATCCTATGGATATATCATGTTTATTTATCCACAAGATGTTTCTGTTTTTGGCTATTGCACAGAACGATGACATTCCTGCACAAGCATACAGGAACACATGCTTTAATTCTTGTTGGGTATACACCAAGGAGTGGGGCTGCTGGCTTATATGGTAACGCTCCGTTTCACCTTTAGAGGAACTGCCAAACCATTCTGCAGAGCAGCTGTGCAAATTTTCATTCCCATCTGCAATATATGAGGGTTTCAGATTCTCCCTATTTTCCCTAACACTTGTTACTGTCAATTTTTTTCCTTATAGTGGGGACAGTTTTGAGACTGAGAGTGAGCACTTATTAACTACATCAGGTATGAACCAGGTGTGACTATCCGAGCTAACCAGGAAGTGTGATTACTCTGAAACTCTGGGAAATGGAGGCCTGCTCAGAGCAGCAGGAGGGGGGCAGGCAGGGGGACCTTCCTGGGGGAGGTGACTGAGTGTCAGGAAGTAGTAGCAGTTGGATATAATCAACAAGGAAAACATGCACAGGTTAATCACCGTGTCCTGTGGGTACTTGTTACTGTTTCTAATGATCAAACCTACCTTTATTTCAAAAGGCATCAAGGCTCTTAAAATCACTTTTTCAGGTACAATTATGCTATCACTCCTAATAGTGAGATACAGCAGTACATCAGCTCTGTTAAATAAGTAAAATAACTGTAACCAGGTAACCCATTGGCTCCCAGGGGCAAGTATGTAACAGGAAATTCAGTCGCATCTTTGCTCTTCCTGTGGAGTGGCTGCAGGGGCAGGGTTTGGGCAGTGAAGTGCATCTCTTTCCCCGGCCTCTCCCGATAGCTTGTGCAGGCCACTAGATCTTCAGGTTTCACAGACTTTTATCAACTTACTGTATTTTGCTATGTGTAATGCACACTTTTTTGCCAGTTTTTTTTAGGGAAAAATAAGGATGTGCATTATACATGGGCATAATGATTATGTACTATGGGTATAATAATAGGCATAATAATCCCATGTATAATACATATGGAAACTGGGTGCATATTATACATGAGAACACATTCTACATGGGAGTGGATTACACATGGCAAAACACGGTATTCCATTTTCAGTATTCTCAGTGACCACATGGCAGTGTTCTTGTCAGATGTCTTGTGAGGGAGTCTCTAGCTCTCCACCCTGTCATGCGGGCAGGTGACTGATGGGGCTAGCAACAGGTCACATTCCTTCTGTGTCCTGGTGAGGGCGATGCCACATACAACATCAGCTGACCCAGAAACCGAGACATTATCAATAAAGGTGGTGTTGGCACAATAAATACTTGTTGGACTTTAATACCCACAAAAGATATTCTTTCCAGATTAGATGATCTGGTGTGTTGGCTTTTATCTGTTGGCAGAAAACTACCTATCACAATGTTTCCATTTTTTATTTGCTGCTGGAAAGCTTGGGACTGAGGCTTTCGTTGTTGTCATTTTTGTTCAATCATTGTAACGTCTTTAGTGTAATTTCTGTGCTTTTTCCAATGTTTCTTAATTATATTTTTCATTGTCCTTACCTAATGACTTAAAAAAAAATTCTAAGCCACCTTTGAATTTTTAAAAACACCCACCCAGAAAATATCACTGTCTTTTCTCTCCAGAACTGTAGGCCTCTTGAAAAATCTCACGATTTGATTTAGTCAGGTGGCCCTGCTAGGTGTACACCCCCTTTCTGAGCTCCCTGCTGTCGAGGGTTCCCCTTGTTTGTTCATACTAAGGAAGTGCAAGGAGAGTAACTCTGAGCGTTCTTCCAGAATTTAATTAGAAAAGGCAAACTGCTTGATAAAGAGGCACTTTTCTCAAGATTAAATATCCTGCAGGGAGAATGGGCTGCAGTTGAAGCTGCAAGCTCTTCTGAGATCATTCAGGTTGTCTCTGTTTAAAATGTAATCGATAGGGAATAGTCTCGTTATCGCCCATTCTTTTCTAGGGAGCAGGTAAGAGAAGCTCTTCTAAAACCGGAGCGAATACTGCTCTGCTGCTAAGGCCCTTGGGAGAGCTCAGGCCCAGTTCTGCCTTGACCAGGCCGCTCAAGGAACAAGGGGGCACGTGGGCTGGTCCTCCGAGGGCTTCGTGCCTTTGAGCAGTCTGCCAGAGAGCAGCACTGTCCGTGAGGTGGAAGGGAGGTAGTCGGTCCTCATCATCTGTGCGTTCTATAATTGAGAATTTGTCTACTCCCTAAAATTGATTTGTAATCCCCAAATCAGCACGCACAGTGCTTTTATGGTCATTTCTAGGCACAGGCGCAACAGTGAAAAGCTGAAATCGCCCAACGCGAATGTCCCCAGCTGAGGTTGAACAAGACGATGCTCTGCCCTTCTGTTTCAGCTCTTATACTGCAAACCAGTGTCCTTTTCTCCCAGTCTGTTTAGTGTAATGTTTTCCACAATTTTATGCTTTTTGTTGGTGATTTCACTGTTTAAACTGACACTCAAGCATACTGCTGAAGTGCTGTCCGCTGAACATTGTGATGTGTTTTAGAAAGAAAATATGTGAGTTAGATAAGCTCTGTTCAGGCATGAGTTACAGTGTTCTTGGCTGTGAGTTCACTGTTAATGAATCAACAGTATGTTCAACAAGATATCTTTAAATAGAAACACACATTTTAAAAGAGGTTATATGACCAAAGGCTTTCAGGAACCTACCTCTGTATTTCCCCTAGCAGCAATTGTTGGGTATTTATTGATTCAGTGTGTGCAGTGACTTTACAGAACATAACTGTTGTGAGTAATGAGCGTCGACTGCATCTCTCTTCCTAGCATCATAAGTGTTCAAGCATGTGGGGCCTGCCTTCAGCCTCCGGGATAAAGTTGGGGCTTATTACTTCTTGGATATATTTCTTCTGGAGAATTCCTCTTGACACATTATGAATATTATGTAGAGTTGAATTGAGCTTTTGCAAAACCAAGGTCATCTTTAGGGATTTTGTTCCAAACATTGAACTGGACTTTAATCAAGTGGAGAACTTGGCCTTTCTTCAAGCTTCTCTCTGTAATATTTTCATAGGACATAGTAGATGTCTGATATGTTTCTTTTTATTTGCTGGGCATTCACAATGTGGAAAAATACATGTCACTGTAGAACCTAGAAAAGAGTGATTTATTGGGCATTGAATTACACAAATTGTAGATCTAGAGAAAATGATTAACAATAAGACTTCAAAAGCTGAGAGAATGTGTTTAGTGAACTACTGTCATGCAAGTAAATCATTTCCCAGTTCCCACTGTAGAAGCCTTGGATGTGCTGAGAGAGAGTCTGACACTCACAGATTTCTGTAGTCATTTATGATGTTAGCGCTCACTCTCTGAGTTTTGTCTCTAAAGAGTCTTCCTGAATTAGAAAGTTGGATGGGCATTAAGTAATACTTATTGCAAAACATCGATGAAAAAACAGAAAACAGAACATCAAAATGTGTATATGCATCATGAGTTTTCGAAAGTTAACTGTGGGATTTGATTCAGGCTGTCACCTTCAAGCCCACCTGGTGTGCCTCCCTGCATTCAGAGCGACTGGCTGATCCAGTCCCCTCTCCCCACTTCCTGGGCAGCTAGCACCCGTTACTAGTTACTAACGACAACAGAAAAACATTGCACGGTGGGTTCATGTGAAGGTGTTGCCTCCTTTTTCAGTTCGTGGCTCCCTCTGCACTGCCTCCCCCTGAGCTGGGAGGGGAGCTGCTGAGTCCCAGCCTGGCACATCTCAGTGGGGGTGATGGGACAGGTCTTTCTTCTGGAGGCCAAAGCAGGCCAGGCAGCCCTCACCGTGCCCACCTGACTCTGAAGCTGCTGGCCTGTGTCTCATCCTCACTGATGCTGGCGTTGCTCTCTGCTCTTGATCCCTCACCAGGATCTTAACCAGGGTTTCTCACAAGCTCTGTCAGTCATCGGGGTGACCCAATCCCCTGACAGTGGGTAGTGATTAAGTGGCTTTCAGAAGGTTTCTTACATGATATGAAATAATTGCAAAGAGATAGTTTACAAGAGCAGTTAGAAGAAAGAGTTCAGGTGAAGGCAGTGACTTTAGTGGGTAATGAATTGTCTACAGGTAAATTGAGAAATTATTTCATTCGCACTTAGAATATAACTAACCATAAAATGACTTCATTTGCCTTTTTATTTTCAGCATCTCATTTCCTCCCATGTTCCCTCTTAACCCTTCACTCCCACCTCTACTTTGTGCTCCCAGCATGGGAGCTAGTGCCTGCTCAGAAATGAGGTAATGTGCTGATGGTCTTTGGACAAGGGATCCTAGAGCTGCTGGTCTGATCTTAATTACCCACGCTGCTTGATGCAGTCCTTGGGGGACATATGTGCACAGAGGGTAGTGATTGATGGCTTTTGCTGTTAAGTCTTTTTTTTTAAAGATTTTATATATTTATTTTTAGAGAGAGGAGAAGTGAGGGAGAAAGAGATGGAGAGAAACATCAATGTGTGGTTGCCTCTCATGCACCTCCTTCTGGGGACCTGGCCTACAACCCAGGCATGTGCCCTGACTGGGAATCAAACTGGTGACCTTTTGGTTCACAGGCCTGCGCTCAATCCACTGAGCCACACCAGCCAGGGCTACTGTTAAGTCTTAACCTCCCTCCCCCCCCCCCATCAAATGTGGGACCAGGAGAGCCCCCTCCACTGGACCATGTGGAGAACTACATTGGCAGAAAGAAGAACCAACAGACACACCACTTCTCTCTGAGGTGTGCTGCAGGGCTGGTGGGTCCAGGCCTTCCCTAGGGAGGCTCCAGGCCTTCTCCCAGCTTACCTCACCCTAGACAGGAGTTAGGGCTCAGGAGCTACATGGGAATTAAAAACCTCCAGAAAACAGTACCCTTCCCCATGTAGAGCAGAAGCTCACCTCTCACTATTTGCTCAGGACTGAAGTCAGCCCTGGGATGATTAAACACTGCTCATGGACTTTCTGAGATGACGGTGTTTGGGGGATGTTGGCATGTGATGTCAAAGCCAGCCAAGTGAGCCTCCACTGCCGTCCGAGGCTGGAGCTCCATGGTTTGGAGGCTGGTGAAGTCACCAGAAGTGTTCCCTGGGCACCAAATACTCTTCTGTTTCTCTCTGTCTCTGTCTCCGCCTGTCACTCCCAGCTTCCACTTACCAGGACCATCCTGGGTCTTCGTGGCTTCGGATTTTTGTCCTCATTGTAAACACTATTGGCAGAGTTAAGGCCCAAGTTTACCTCCATGTCCTCTCTAGAAAAAAAATCCCCTGGCTGAGCCTCTGTTCGGTACTTGGGCCAGTGTCTTGCATGTCCTTGCTCTAGTTCGGTTCTGGTCTGTAGGAAGCTGAGAGGCCTGGTAGGTAGGATCTCTGATCAGAGGAAAGCACGATGTCACCCTCAATTATCCTTATGCTTTTGCAGACTTGAATGATGACCTGGCTCAGGATACCCATTTTAGTTTTTCAGCTAATGTGTTGCCGTGCGATGGAAATCACAGGGCCCAGTCTCTCTGAAGGCCTGTGCTTGAGATCACAGCGAGACTTCATGTTATCATAGAGATACTTGTTCAAATGTTTCAGTGAGAAGTTTTACGTGTTAATGCTAATGCTGAAACATAGTATAAAATCAATCTTCTTCATTTAAATTTCTCTCTTTCCAATAAATACTAGTTTAATTTAAGTCAGTATTTCAAAAAATGCCCAGGTTTACTCCCTGCTCAGGGAAGCTCCGTGGCTCCTGTTACTTCCGATTGCAGCGGTGCTTGGCTCAGTGCTTTAACGACCATGAACTTCTGAAAGGAAACAGATACACAGCAGCTTGTGAAATGATTGTAAGGGCTTTCTTAAGTTGTTTTCATTCCATCCATAAGTATATTTTTATGTCGTGTTTCACTAAATACCCTTGATTATGCGGAGTTCTGATGAGTGAGTACGTGTAATAAAAATAAGGAAAGGGAATTTAGGTTCAGTGAGGACACCACCAAAAAAATAAACTTGCTTAATTCCAAATGTCCAATTCTTTCATGATTTGATTATAAACAGGGTTTTTTTAAAATTACATTTATATGTTATGGGCTGTAACTCAAGCAAGCGTTGCTATTCTCGTGTCAGTTATTTTCATTTTATACAGTGTTTTGTCTTCCTGACGTTATGCCCTTTTAATCCCACTGGAGCCTCCAATAATACTGTAGTTCCCAACTTCTCTCCAATGGCCCTGGTGCCCTCTGGGGCCTTCTGTTTCCACTTAGGAAGCAGTGCACACTCGGGGCTGCTTGCACAGCAGCAGCTGGAGTCTTGGGAAAGGGTACTGGGCTGTGAGTCATCTTCTCTGATGGAAAATTCTGAGTCCTGGTGGAGCAATGTCCAGTGGACGAGGAAAGCTGGAAATGGCGAACTTTCCTCCTGGCGACCTGAGGCTGGAGCCAGATGTGGCAGGATGTGCCAGATGCGGCAGAAGAGTAAAACTTCCACACAAGCCTTCCTGCAAGAGGCAGGTCTGAATCTTTGTCAATACAACCTTAAAATGCCAAAGAAAGGCATGTGTGATGAGAATTAGGGCCTAACCCCAGACTGACCGTAGAGAGAGCTCCCTGGGGCTTCCTTTGCTGAGAGGTGCTGCCCCAGAGCTGCCCAAGCTGGGGTGCAGCACCAGGAAGCTACAGATACACTCTACATTCTCCCAGACTAGGAGTTGCATTAAAGTCCGTCATTTCAGTGTTTTAGTAATAAAAGTGTGCACATATTAGTGATGAGAAGACAAGTCTTTTTAGAAATATTTTATTTATTTACTTATTTTTAAATAGAGGGGAAGAGAGGAAAAAAGTGAGGGAGTGAAACATCAATGCAAGAAACATCAATTGGTTGCCTCTCATATACGCCGCCACCAGGGACCAAAACCACAACCCAGGCATGTGCCCTGAACAAGAATTGAACCCATGACCTTTTGCTTTGTGGAATGATGCCCAACCAACTGAGCCACACCAGTCAGGGCAAGAATAAAAGTTTTTGCATATCTTTTACATTGTGTAAGTAAGCACAAAAGTGGTTTCTTTTTCTTTAATAGACTTTAATTTTAGAGTAATTCTAGATTCACAGCATAATTGAGCCAAAAGTACAGAAATTTCCCTAATGCCCATGCCCCCACATGCGCACAGCCTCCCCATTATTGAGATCCTGCACCAGAGTGGTGTGTCGTTACAATCGATGAACGTGCATCAGCACCTCGTCATCGCTTCAAGTCCGCAGTTTGCAGCAGGGCTCACCCTTGGTGCTGTGCATTGTGAGGGTCCGACAAATGTGCGGTGCCGTGTATCTACCATTATAACACACAGAGCAGTTTCATCGCTCTAAGGGTTGTCCATGCTTCGCCTTTTCATTCCATTATCTTCTCTAAGCCCTGGCCACCACAGATCTTCTTACTGTCCTCATAGTTTTGCCTTTTCCCTAGTGTTACGTAGTTGGAATCATACAGTAGGTAGCCTTTGTAGGTTGATTTCTCTCACTTGGTAATATGCATTTATGGTTTCTCCATGTCTTTTCATGGCTAGAAGGCTCGTTTCTTTCTAGCACTGAATAACATTCCGTTGTCTAGATGTACCACACTTTAGTTATCCATTCGCCTACCGCAGCACACCTTTGTTGCTTCTAAGTTTTTGCAATTGTATACAAAGCTGCTATAAACATCCATGTGCAGGTTTTCGTACACACATAAGTTTTCAACTCCTTCGGGGAAATGCCAAGGAGTGTGATTGGTCAATCGTGTGGTAAGAGTATGTTTAGTTTTTTAAGAAACCACTGAACTGTCTTCCAACGTGGCTGTGCCATTCTGCATTTCCACTGGTGAAGAACGAGAGTTCCTGTCGCTCCACACCCTCACCCGCCCTTGGCACGGCTTCTGGTCTGGATGTTTGGCATTCTAACAGGTGTGTGTATATCACTGTCAGTTTAATTAGCAATTCCTTCATGATATATGATGTAGAGCATCTTTTCATATGCTTATTTGCCATCTGTACATCTTCTTTGCTGAGGTATTTGTTACGGTCTTTGGCCCATTTTTTAATTGGGTTGTTTTCCTATGGTTGAATTTTAAGAGTTCTTTGCATATTTTGGATACTAGTTCTTTATCAGATGTGTCTTTTACAAATATGTGGCTTATCTTCTCATTCTCTTGACATTGTCTTGTGCAAAGCAGATGTTTTTAATTTTAATGAAGCCTATCCTATCAATCATTTCTGTAATGGATTGTACCTTTGGTTTTCTGGCTTAGGAAAAAGTGTTGCCAAACACAAGGTCATCTCAATTTTCCCGGTGTTATCTTCTAGGAGTTTTACAGTTTTCAGTTCACGTGTAGATCTAGGTTTCTTTTTTTTTTTTAGGAACTTTTAAATTGAAGAACCATATACAGACAGAAAGTTTGAAGATCATATTATTTGGTGAATTATCACAAAGTAAATATATTTGTAACCACCATACAGGGTAAGAAGTAGACCAGTGTTCCAGAAAACCCTCTCAGTCATTATTCCCTCTCTTATAGTTTTAACTTATAAAACTGCACAGAGGTGTTGCCAGTTTCTGAACCTTATATAAATGAAATTGTTCAGTATATATTGTTCGATGTCTGGATGTTTTTGCTTAGTATTAGTTTTCAGAGATGAATCCATGTTGGCGTATGTTGCAGTAGGTAACACGTTTTCACTGCACGATCACACCACTAGTTCTTTATTTATTCATTCTAATGTTGATGGACATGTGGGATGGTCCCATTTAGGGCTGCTGTAAGCAGTGCTGCTATGAGCGTTCTGGTGCCTATCTCTGGGTGCGCATGGAGGCACAGCGCGCCCAGTGTTTGCCTGTGAGCGGATAGGTGGTGTCACCCCATTTGCAATTTGTGCCTAAGGATCCCAGTTTATGCCTCATCTCCCAGAGGAATGATTAATCGTGCTTCCTTTTATTTTTAGAATTATCCCAGTTTAGACTATAGAAAATTATGTCTTTTGATGAAGAGAAGTTTAATGCAGTTCAATAAATCATTCCTTACCCCAAGGTCATGAAGATGGTCTCCTACGTTATTTTTAGAAGCCTATTGTTTTTAACCTTTTCCTTTCATTCTTTTATGTTAACCCAGATACAATAACCTTTTTTACTCACTATTTCTGATTCTCTTTATTCACTCAACAGTCATGTTTCCTTCTGGTATCATTTCCTTAAACCTGAAATAATTATTTTAGCATTTCCAGAACTGCAAATCTATGGCCAATGAATTGTCCTAGTTTTGCTTCGTCCAGAACTGTCTTAACTTTAAAGTTGTTCCTCTGTCTCATGTCTCCACTGTTTCTCATGAAAGTTTAGCCATCGTTTGGATAACTGCCCCACTCTGTGTAAGATGTGGTTTTCTTTGGTCGCTTTTGTCTTGGGCTTTTCACAGATTAAATATAATGTGCCTAAGTGTAGCATTCTGTATCACTATCTTGTGATCTGTAAACATGTAACAATTAGCAAGTTGGGAAATTTTTCAGCCTGTTTTCTTCCTTCAATACTTTTACCTACCATTCTCTCTTTTATCCACATGGGACTCCGATTACCAATATGTTACATGTTTTATATTGCCCACAGATCCCTAGGTCTCTGTTTACTTTTGTAAATCTTTTTCTTCCTTCTTCAGATCGGATAATTTTTATTGGTAAATGTTCATGTTTGTGGATTCTTGCCCCTTAATCTCTATTCTGATGTTACTCTCTTTCGCTGAATATTTATTTCTGATCATGTATTTTTCAGTTCTAAAATTCCATTTGTTCTTTTTTATATTTTCCATTTTGGGCTGAAATGTCTTCTCTTTTCATTTGCTATGAGCATGTTTTTTCTCTGCCTTATTGAGTGTAATTACAATAGCAGCCTCAAAGTGCTCGTCTGATGACGACTCCAGCGCCTGGGCCATCTCAGGGTTGCCGTGAGTTCCCTTCTGTGGAGAGATTTGGGGCTGTGTTGTGGACGTGGTGGATATGTCGAGGAGACTCTGGATTCTGTTATGGTTTTCTGAAGGCTATTGATTGTTTTGTTTTGTTTTAGTAGGCAATTAACTTAATTAGTAGGTAATTCACTTAAGGTGGATGGTAGCTCAAATCTCTGTTAAACTTTTTATCATCGGCCGGTCCCCTGGCAGTCTGTGCTGTGCATGAATGGTTCAGGGTTCAGGCCAATATTTAGGCAGAGCTGAGAATCTCCCTTCTCCAGTTCTCTCTCTGCTGGAATGCTCCCTTCACTGTGTAGCAAGCCTCCTCGCCCCAGGCCCCATCCTCTGGTTCCCCAGGTGGGGCTGGTGGTGAGCTGTCTACCAGGGTTTGGCTCTCCCAGGCCATGCTGTGGCCGGCCCGCAAGGCAAAGCTGAAAAACAGGGAAACCCAGCAGGTGTGGACTCTTTCTCCAAGTTTCTATCTCCCTCCAAAAATCTACCTGCTTTACTTTGATAGCTCTAAGGTGTCATTTTTTTGTCAAGAGTTTATTATAATTACTAGTGAGAGGGTTGGTGGTTTAGGAGTTTACTCTTTCTAACTGGAAGAGAAACCTAGTTCATTTATATTAAATACAAGTAGCAATATATATATATGCTGAATGCTCTTATCTTACTATTTGCTTCTCTTTTCTCCACTGGTTCTTTTTTTTTTAAAATCTTGGTTTCTATTAGTTTAAATATTTTATTTCACCTCCCCACTCTAGTTTACACACTGTTTAATATGCTTTTGTAATTCATAGACATGATAAAACTACTCTTATTAGTCTAATGTTAATGCCTCTGCTCCTCTACCAGATAATAGAAGGACTTTGGAACATTTAATTTCCAGTAATTTTCCCACTTATTTTATGCTCTTGTCGTATATTTTAATTATCTATTTTTTTAAAGTCAGGAAGACATTACTATTGTTTTCTACAGTCAGTATTTATTTAGATTCACTCGTGTATTTGCCTTTTCCAGTGATATTCATTATTGGCTCCATCTGTGAGCTTCCATCCAATATAATTTTCTTTCTAAGTACAGGTCTCCCTTTAGTCTTCTTTAGTGCCGGTTTCCTGGTGACAAGTTCTCTCAATAGTTTTCTTGACCAAAAAGTTTTGTTTTATTATTATTTTTGAAATGTATTTTCACTACACATAGAGTTCTAGGTTGGCATGTAATTTATTTTAGCATTTTGAAGATATCGTTTCATTGTGTTCTGCCTCCCATTATTTCCATGGAAAATGAAAGGTCAGTTTTACTATTATTGCTCCTTTAAATCAATGTGTCTTTTTTCCTGGGTTGTTTTAAAACATTTTTTACTTTGTATTTTGTTTCCAACTATTCTTCTATGATATGAATAGATGCTGTTTTCTTTGTATCTTTTCATCTTAGGGCAGTAATGCTTCTAGAATTTGTGGGTTGATCTACTTCTTCACTATTGGAAAATTCCCATGCATTTTCTTTTTAGATATTGTTTCTGTCCCATTCTCTTTCTCATCCTACTGGGACTGATATCACATACACGTGACACATTTTCTTTGTGTTCCAGATGTCTCTCATGCTCCTTGTATTTTCTATTCTTCTATCTCCCACCTTCGTCTTCTGACATCTACGAAGTCTCTCCAGAAAAAGTCCAGCCATTGTTAATATAACTGGAATGGTTTATGGGACATTGATATAACCTGGCAGCCAAGGCGAGTGGGCTGGAATGCACATGTGTGAACAATGATGACTTAACTGTACTAATCAGTGGGGGCAGTAGATGCCTTTGTGTGAGCATGTGTACTGTGTGGCTATAGCATTCAAAATGACTGAGCAAGTAGAGCAACGAATCTGCATCATATTTTGTGTGAAGCTCGAACTTTCTTCTGTGGAAACTGTTCAGATGATTCAGAAGCTGCAGCTCTGGGCAACTGGTGATTGGCAGCTTCATCATGACAGTGTGCCTGCTCATGCATCACATCTCATGCAGAGTTTTTCGGTGAAACATCAAATCACCCAGGTGACTCAGCCCCTCTACAGCCTAGATTTGGTGCCCCGTGCGTGACTTGCGGCTTTTCGCAAAACCCAAATCACTTTTGAAAGGGAAGAGATTTCAGACCATTAATGAGATTCAGGAAAATACAACAGGACAGCTGATGGTGATTAGAACTGTGTGAGGTCCCAAGTGCCTACTTTGAAGGGGACTGAGGTATCATCGTCCTGTGTACAATGCTTCTTATATCTTGCACCTTCTTCAATAAATGTCTCTATGTCTCATATTACATGGCTGCATATCTTCTGGACAGACCTTGTATTCCAATTTTTCAATTTTCCCTTCACTATGCCTCATATCCCTATACACTCATCCATTTAGTGACTGTTTTTAATTATTATATTTTTAGTACAGGGATAGCTCACTTTATTGCACTTTGCAGATATTACATTTTTTACAAAGTGAAGGTTTGTGGTAACCCTGCATAGAGCAAGTCTATTGGAGCCATTTTCCCAGCAGCATCTGCTCACTTCATGTCTGTGTCGACTTCAAGTGAAGATGCCATGAAGATTGTTGGACTGATAACAAAGGATTTAGAAAATTACATAAACTTACATAAGTAGAATATTACATAAAGAAGCAGCAGGGTTTGAGAAGATTGACTCCAATTTTGAATGAAGGTCGACTGTGGACAAAGTGCTGTCAGAGAAATTGTTCCTGAAAGGAAGAGACGATGGATGTGGCAAACTTCACTGTTGTCTCATTTAAGAATTTGCCACAGCCACCCCAACCTTTTGTCAGCAGCTGTCAACAGAGAGGCAGCACCCTCCACCAGCCAAAGGATCACAATTCGGTGAAGTTTCAGATTATGATTAGCATTTTTTAGCAATAAAATATTTTCATTACAGTGCGGACATTGTTTTTAGACATGATGCTATTGCACACTTATCAGGCTACAGTACAGTGTAAACACAATTTTAATTTGCACAGGGAAACCAAAAAAATCACGTGACTTGCTTTATTCTGATCTTTGCTTTATTGCACTGGTCTGGAACCAAACTTAGAATATCTTCAAAGTATGTCTGTACTAAAATTTTCACGTGGTTCTTTTTTATAGTTTCTAGCTCTTTGCCAAAATTTTGCTATTTTGTCTTTTAATTCTTTGAACATATTAACCATGGTTCTTTTAAAGTCTGTATATCTTCTATGTATCTAATTATTTTCCCTTTTTGGTTTTTAGTCTATTTTTATTTTTATTACAACTTAGTTATTTTTATTGAGTGTTCGACATTATACTTGAGGAAATTTAGAGGTAATTTGAAACTCTTGGTGAGGGGTGTCCAACCTTTTGGCATCTCTGGGCCACACTGGAAGACAAAAAGTTGTCTTGGGCCACACATTAAATACATTGTGACACATAATCACAAAAAAATCTCATAATGTTTTAAGTAAATTTACGGTTTTGTGTTGGGCCGCATTCACAGCCACCCCGAGCTGCATGTGGCCCGCGCAGGCTGAGGGTTGGACACCCCTGCTCGAGATGATGGCATATTCCTCCAGATAAAATCTAGTTGGCAGCTGAGCAAAGGACAGGTGATAATAATTCAGGCATCGATTGAGATGATTCAAAGAAGGATTTCATCCAGGAAGTCTGGTTGGTTTCCAGATCAATCCTATGGCGGGGTTGCAGCCCACTGGGTTCCCAACTGAAAACCTAAGGTGTTTACCAAGGTGCTTCCTCCTTAATGGGCCCTGAATGCCAGTTTTATCCTCCCGTCTCTGCGAGATGGGTGAAGCTCTGCTCAGCTTGTCAGCTGCTGCTTTCGGAATCATCAAGGGCCTTGAGGGGACATGGGTGCCAAAAGCCACATCCTTGCTTTTTACCTTCCTTTATTTCCCACATCTTGGTCTCACAGTGTCTCACTGCATTGTACTCTCTCTAATACTTTCAGATAGATGTTTTTAAAACATATTTTGTCCAAACTTGTAGTTATTCCTGTAAGAGAGTTGTTCCAAGAAAACAGGTTCCGGGAACATAAATCACTTGCTCAGGATCATACAGGATCTGGAAGTAAAATCTTACAAAATAATTTTAAGTAGGAGACACTTTTAGACCAGGAAAATCTGGGGCTTCCAGTAGCCTATCTCCCCAACCATCGTGCTTTTTTGTTTTTAGGGTTCATCTCTAGATATGTTTGTGAAGCACTAAGTTGAACTCTTATTTTACAAAACTGGTTCCCAGTGGGATGGTGTGACTTGCCCAGGGTCACAGAGCCAGTTAATGTACAAATTGGGACAGACGTCAGCCTTTGATCCTCAGGCAGTTTGCACCTGGTCCACCTTGTTGGCCTCTATTATTTTTATTATTCCTCAAGGACTCAGACCACATCTCAGCTCTACTGAGACATCTCAGTAGTTCGGGAGGATCCCTCCCATTTGTAGGAAATTGCCCTTGATTTACCTGATCATGGATGAGTGTCACCTCCTACCTGCTATTCCCTTTCTCCTTTATCCCTTTCCTTTGCTTCCCTGGAATTTGACATTGCTACTTATATTTCTCTTTGCCTATTAGGTAAGTCCACAATGAACGACGTATGTTCTAGTTGAGTGGTCTCAGAGACTGCTTGATTAGTTTGTCCTCTTTTATGGCTGGGAATAATATGTCAAATCCTGCAAAAGGCTTTGGAAAATAAGATGCGGAGAAAAATGATAAAATGAGACATTTGAGGACATTTTTAAAATCATGATTAGCCTCTTCATTTAAAAATAATTTACAATCTCTTCCAGAATTGCTAGGAAAGGCTTTTAACCTTTGTTGCTTACCTGCCATTCTCTCAAGCCCATGGTATATATTTATGGGTTCTTACACTAAATTATTAGCAAATCATGAGTTAGGAATTGGGAATAAAGCTGACCACAAATCTACTCCAACAGCCTCTCTTTGCAAGGCCTGAAACCATGGTGTTCTATGATTTTGTTTTCAATGGGAAAGCCTTTTGGTGGTTACCAGGAAGAAACGGTGGGTGCGGTGGAAATATCACTGGCCTGGCAGCCTGGGACGTCACACGTGTGTGACCTTGAACACACCACATACCCTCTTAGGCCTTATTTGGCAATCTGTAAAATGGAACATTTAAATAAGATGGCTCCTTGGAAGCCTCCCAATTCCCTGATTCTTGGAAATCATCTTTTACTATGACTTCCATGTCTGGAAGAGTATTTTTTTTGTAATACAAATGAGAACAGAAAGCAGTTCTTGATTTTCTGTGGTAGTGGAGGGGAGAGAGCTTAAAGTTAGCTGATCCAGAAGTTGACATTCGTGTTTTCACATAAGCCAGTCAAATGTTTGGGACAACATTTCGATGCCAGCTAGAGAAAGGGCTTACACTGTCATGATCCAGTGTATTAAGTTAGATTACAAATATAAGGCACCTACTTAGTTTCTGGCTCACTGTGGGTCTCAGTAAGGATTTTCCAAAAGAACGAATGTGAGATCATCATAACAATATCTATCATTTATAAACTGCCTGCAATGCCACACACTGGAGAAACATCCATGAATAATACACGCCTGGCATCTGCCCGCTCCAGGGCGCAAATGTTATTACTGCTTAGGTACATATGGGAAAAAGGAGTTCCAGATTTGGTGTTATATTAAAAACCTTTTGCCGAATAGCAACATTGGCAGCTTTAGTTCTTCCGCAGCCTGCATTTTGTGCCAAGGAACTGAGTAGTCTTCCATTCACCAACGGTTTTCTCAGCTTTTTAGTGGTGTATTAACTTAGACACCCACTCACCAAATATCTTGAGTCTCAGTTGTAGCAGATGGATTTGGGCTTTGGGTGCTGGGGTGCACCCCGTCACAGCTGATCATTTACTGGTTCTCTGACTGTGGTTGGCTGGAGTTGGCATGTGTCTCCTAGGGTACTCCTGCCCCTGAAAATTTGTGATTATGGTGACAGAATTATTACATGATAAATATCATAGTAGATATATAAACAGAATAGGGGATAGCAATTGAAAAGAGTCTCAAACACATTTTAAGGTCTTAACCATTTAAGTTACCAAGTCCCAGGAAGGCATGCGGTGTGTGCTAAGGGATCCAGTGTGTCCCTGAAGCGTTTTCCTCTTCCTCTAGCAAGGAAAATAGTGATTTCCCTAGGCCTTCCCCAGCACTGGGGATTGTCACTTAAAATACTGGGAATGTGATAAGCAAAGTAGACTCTATCTTTGATTTGTATTTTTTGTTGCAGAGAGCTGGGCATTGTTGCATAATTCGTACAGTCTATTTGTGTATTTGTTTTGTGAATTGCCTGTCTTTTACTCTTCCATTTTTTATTGGGATGCTTGCTTTTTTTATAATTGTCTTATTAGAGTTTTTAAAAACTCTGATAAGATGCTAACTCCTTTTCTATCCTATATTACAAATACCTTTTACAGTTTTGTTACACTTTCTTATATTTTATTTTTATTGATAAAAATCTAACAATAATTTTCTTCAGTGTTGTGTGCTGGATGTTATTTTTAGCAAGGCATTCTAGGCCTTTGAATGATCTAAGTGTTCACCTACTTTTCAATATTCTCACGAGGTTTTTTTCCATTAAAAACTTTTACCCAGAAGTTATTTGGATATATGTTATGATGCATGGAATTAATTTTTCTCCACATTTTAACCCATTATCCTATCATTATTGAAATCATTGAATTATTCACTTCTTCCCCACTGACATAAAATGACACTTACTGTTTACTAAAATCATACTTCCAAGACAGCATGGTTCTAGCAGAGAGATCAATAAAAGATAACAAAAAGCTTAGGAACTGGAAAAACATGTCAGTATTGTTCACACATATGTTTCTATGGTGTGTGTGCGTTCCTAAGCTCTGTTATCTTTCACTGAGGTCTCTGCTAGAACGGTGCTGTTTTAGTAGTTTTCTTTGAAGTCAATTGTTACACCTGGCAGAGCAAAATACCGGCAGCTATTCTTCTACATGAATTTGAGAATTATTTTACAAGTTTAAAAAGTTGCTCCAGGACATTTATAGTAATTAATAGATTGATTATTAAGGGGAGACAACATTTTTTTAATATTGACTTCCCATCCAGGAAGGCAGCATATCATGCCATTTATTTCAGTCGTCTTGATATCATATACCAGACTATTCTGATGACACAGGTGAGCTGGTGTGTAATATCGTATGTGAAAGCACAGTTTCTGAAGTCAGAGAGTCTGAGTTCAAATCCAAATCAGACTATTTATTAGCTTGTATAGCAGTGAGCAAAATTTTTTTCCAGTGACTGGAATATACACCTGTTCAAGAAATGTTTGAATGAAAGAATTCATTCTTTAATGTTTTGTTTTTGCTCTTTTAAATAAGCATTACTGTGCATCCTTGCCAGCAATTGGAATTGTCAGGTTTTGCTTTGCTTTGTTTTTTTGCTTTTAGCCATTCTAGCAGGTGTTTAGTGGTATCTTATTATTTTAATTTGCAATTTCCTAGTGACGAATGATGCTCAGCATCTTTGCCTAAGCCATTTGACATCTGTATGTATACTTTGGTAAGGTGTCCAGTATTTGCCCATTTTTCAATAAGAGTGTTTTCTTATTGTCAAGTTTTAGCATGTGTATATTTTGGATACATGTCCTTTATCACATATGTGTTCGAAAATATTTTTGCCCTATCTGTTGCTTATCTTTTCATAGTTTCTCTTGAAAGCAAAAGTTTTTAGTTTCGATAAAGTTCGACATACCATTTTTTATGCATCCTACTTTTAATAACATCATTTTTAACCCTCTAAAATTCACCCTCATAAAAAATAGAGCAATAATGTTAGTAAAGCATATACCCACAAGCAGCACTTTTTACAAAACTATGGATCAGAGTAAGTCTATAAATTCTAAAATATAAGCAGTTGGGTCCAAACCACGAACAGTAACAAGGAGCTCTGCAGGAAGAAGCATTTGGAAGGCAGAAAGGTGTCTGTCTGGTGGTCCTGAGTGCTGGGAGCCCGCACATGGCCCCTGGGGACTCATCTGGGGGGGCGGTCCCACTGGGAGTGGGGGTGAGTTGTTCTGAGAACATTAGCAAAAATGGAGGGTTTCACAGGCTCAACTCTGAGACAGTGAAGGCACATGAGAAACATATGCCCACAAAACAGAGAAGAAACTGCAACTTAATATTTCAAAATGAGCTAAATAAAATTAAGAAAATGATTAAAAGATAGGAAAGAACCAGATGAATCTGAATTAGAAAAACACAGATTAAATGATTAGAAAACAGAAAGTTATGAAAGAGTTGATAACTTAGAAAAGAAGTAGAAATAAAAGCAAAAAAAAAAAATCTGAGAAATGAAGGTCAAACCAGCAGAAATATGAGAATGAATAAACACTGCAGAAAGTACCACAAGGGAAATAGATGCTGGAAAGAAAGAAGAAAGAAAACAGAAGTGAATACGGAAAGGTCTGAGAGAAAATGATAGCTATGAAAGATAGACAAAGGAGAATATGTGTGTGTGTGTATTCTCTCCATATATTCTTTCTATATATATCATATGGATAAATATATCATAAACTGAATCAATGAAATAGGACATATATTTAAAATTATATTAAAGAAAACCTCTCTGGAAAAAGATGGAAACCCCCACCTGCAGAAAGGATACATTATATACTGGGAAAATTGATCCTGAAAGGACATCATCAATATATATCCTAGTGGGGGTGGGCAGGACAGGGGGAGCAGTGGGGGGAAAATCAGGACAATAGTCATAGAACAATAATTTTTTTTCAATGACCCAGCAGTTCCAATTCTATGTATATACCCAAAAGAACTAAAAACAGGGACTCTAACAAGTCTTTATACACAAGTGTTCACAGCAGCAATAATCACAGTGTTCAAAAGTGGAAACAATTCAAATGTCCAACAATGGATGAATGAGTAAAAAAGCTGGCATATGTATACAAGGAAATATTATTCAGCCACAAAAAAAAAATGAAGCACTAATACATTCTACAACTTGGATGAACCTGGACAACATTATGCTGCATGGAAGAAGCCAGACACAAAGGTTACATACCCTGTGGTCCAATTTATATGAAATATCCAAAATAGGTAAATCCATAGAGACAGAAAACAGTGTGGTGGTTGTAATAGGGGTGATGGGAGAATAAGGAGTAACTGCTTAATATGTACAGGATTTTATTTCAGAATGATAGAAATATTTTGGAACTAGATATAGGAATTGTTTTTACAACCCTGTGAATGTACTAAATGCCACTCAGTTGTTTGCTTTAAAATGGTTAATTTTGTGTTATGTGAATTTCACCTCAATAAAAAAAGAAAGATTGAAATTATATATATATTCCTAGTCTTATAATCACCCTTAAAGAAAAAAAAAATCTATTGGGGCATCCTGGCAAAAGATCAAGTTATATCCAAAGGGAAGAAAATTAGATTGGTGTCAGACTCTGATAGCAATGCTTAAAGCCAGGAGACTCTAAAGAAACATGTTAAAGATAATCTAGAAAAGAAAAAGCCAATCATCCTATATCCATCAAAACTGACCTTAAAATATAAAGACCACACATAAATTGATTGAACGTGCCAGAATCAGGAAATTTGTTCCCCATGAACCCATCTTGAGAAAACTTCTGTGAACCTATGAACTGTAACTGGAGACGCTTTGACTTAGGACTGGTGTTTGACTGTGAGACCTTGGGTTGCATTAGCTTCTGCTCAGACCTCTGGTTTTCCTGAAATTCTGTAAGTACTTTTGGTAAAAAAAAAAAAAAAAAAAAAACTGTGCAAAGTAGTTCTAATATTATGCCTCAGTTTGAATATGTCATTTCTCCTCAACTCAGGTGTTGGTTTTGACTCTACTTTGGGTTGTGATTGTTTCATACACTTCCCTTTGAGAAGCCACACGCCATTGCATATGTAAATTGTGCAGCCCATTTTCCACCCAAAGGGTGTATATTATCAGATCTCCTTCCAGTATCAACAAAAGGAGAGACTTGTGGTCAAGATGACAGTGTAGGTAAATGCAGTACTTGCATCCTCCCATAACCACATCAAAACTACATCTAAACTACAGAACAACAATCATCGACAACTTCCTGAAACCTAGCTGAGTGAAAGTCCTACAACTAAGGAATTTTTAAGTATATTATTCTATTACAATTGGATAGGATAATATTTTATTGTTTCTCCCCTTTATCCCCTCTACCCTGTGCCCACTCTCCCTCTAACATTTCCCCTCCTTAGTTCATGTCCATGGGTCGTACATATAAGTTCTTTGGTTTCTCCATTTCCTATACTATTCTTAACCTCCCTCTGTCTATTTTGTACCTACTATTTCTGCTTCTTTTTCCCTGTACCTTTTTCCCCCATTGTCCCCTTCCCCCCATTTATAACCCTCCACATGATCTCCATTTCCGTTATTCTGTTCCTGTTCTATTCTTTGCTTAGTTTGTTTTTATTTTGTTCATTTTACTGTTCATAGTTTTGATCTTCTTCTTTTTCTTAGATAAGTCCATTTAACATTTCATATAATAAGAGTGATGATAAACTCCTTTAATTTGACCTTCACTGGGAAGCACTTTGTATGCCCTTCCATTCTAAATTATAGCTTTGCTGGTTAGAGTAATCTTGGATGTAGGTCCTTGCCTTTCATAACTTTGAATATTTCCCTCCAGCCCCTTCTTGCCTGCAAGGTTTCTTTTGAGAAATCAGCTAACAGTCTGATGGGAACTCCTTCGTAGGCAACTGTCTCCTTTTCTCTTGCTGCTTTTAAGATTCTGTCCTTATCTTTAATCTTGGGTAATGTAATTATATGTCTCTTGGTATGTTCCTCCTTAGGTACAACTTGTTTGGGACTCTCTGAGCTTCCTGGACTTCCTGGAAGTCTATTTCCTTTGCCAGATTGGGGAAGTTCTCCTTCACTATTTGTTCAAATAAGTTTTCAATTCCTTGATCTTCCTCTTCTCCTTCTGGCGTCCCTATGATTTGGTTGTTGGAACATTTAAAGTTGTCCCGGAGGTTCCTAAGCCTCTCCTCATTTTTTTGAATTATTGTCTCCTTATTCTGTTCCAGTCGAATGTTTATTTCTTCCTTCCCTCCCAAATGGCTGATTTGAGTCCTGGTTTCCTTCTCTTCACTGTTGGTTCCCTGTATATTCTTCTTTATTTCACTTTGTATAGGCTTTACTTCTTCCTTTATTTTGCATCTGTACTCAATCATTTTGTGAGCATCCTGATTACCAGTGTTTTGAACTCTGCATCTGATAGGTCAGCAATCTTCTTTCTGCTTAGTTCCTTTTCTGGAGTTTTGATCTGTTCTTTCATTTGTGCCATATTTCTTTGTCTCAGCACACCTGCTCCATGGTAAAGTGCAGAGCCTTAGGCATTCACCAGGGTGGGGCAACTTACATAATTGCTTTGTGATGCTGTATGTGGGGGAGGGGTCAGAGAGGGAACAATGGCACTTGCCTGGCTCTCATCCGGCTTTCAGTCACTTCCCCTGCTATTAGCAAGCAAATTAGTCCCTTCTGGTGCTGATTCCTGGGTGGGTGGGTTTGTGTACATCCTAGGACCCTGTGGGTCTCTCCAACAGACTCTCCTGTGAGACTGGGAGTTTCTCCTGCCACCACAACCCCCACAGATTTTTACAGCCAGAGGTTTTGAGGCTTTATTTCCCCATGCTGGAATCCTGGGTTGTGTGGTCTGTCTCACTCCCCAATTGCTCCTCCTGGTTTATCTTCATGCAAATGTAGCACTCCCTGGTCCACCAGCTACCACCTTCCCACCAGTCCTCTCCACCCCAGCTGCCCATCTCTGCCCCTCCCACCAGTTTGGATGAATGCTTTTTCTTCAACTCCTTGGTTGTTGGACTTTTATACAGTTCAATTTTATGGCAGTTCTGTTTTTTTTTGTTTTTAATTTGGTTGTTGTCCTTCTTTTGGTTGTGCGAGGAAGAAAAATGTATGCACCCATTCCTCCATCTTGACCAGAAGTTACAACTAGGGATTTAAAGAAGCCACATCGAGACTTGT
>PVKU01001408.1:239706-306471 GCA_004027475.1 Anoura caudifer
AAACCAGCAGGGATTGTGGCTGATCAAGATGCAGGGCCTCCAAAGCCCCAGGTAATTCCTTTTAAAGGACCTGCACATGGACTTACTCTGACTCACTCTGTCTGAGCTCCAGTGCTGGAGTGGCAGCTCAAAAGGCACCAGGGACAAATGGGGAGGAACTGACTTGTAGAGAACTAGGGGGCAGTAATTACTCTGAGTAGAGTAATCTTTGTTGTAGATCCTTGCTATTTAGAATGGAAGGACATATAAAGAGCTTCCCAAATAAGAAAAAGCTGAAGGAGTTCATCATCACCAAACCAGTACTACATGAAATGTTAAATGGTCTTCTTGAAGAAGAAGGAAGAGGAAGAGGAGAGGAGGAGAAAGAAGGATAAAAAATATGAACAATAAAATGGCAATAAATATGTATCTGTCAATGATTGAGTCTGAAAAAACAAATGAACAAACAGAACAGAAACAGACAAAAAAAAAAAAAACAAAAAACAAGAGGAAGGCATTAGTTTCCATTGGGATTATTTTAATGTTGAACACAGAAAAGCTTATTAAGGCTTGTGATTTTATTACTTAACCAGTAAAGGCAATTTAGTGGCCCAAATAACTGAAAAGTCCAGGGGTAGAAATGGTGTGGCATTGGCCAAGACTTAATCTGGCAGTTTGGTGATTTCTTTCCATTTGTCCACTCTACTTTCCATGGTGTTGTGTTCATTCTCATATAGCATCACGATGTTATGAGCAGACAAATGGCCATATGTTTCTTTTGATAACCAGTAAGAATGAAGACAAAAAGAAAGAGAGAGGGAAGGAGAGAGAGAGCGCATTTTTTTTTTCAGGATTGCTAGCAAAACCCTGAGATAAAACTTTGAAACAGTCTAAGTCATTTGACTACCCCTAACCAATCACTGTAGCCAGGGAAATGAAATGCTCAACCGCATTCACATAAATTCCCATGTTTTCTTCAGAACCATGTAGATCCCCACAGGAGAAGTCACAGGAGTCAGTGACTTCTGGGAGAGAGAAGGAGGGAATGGATGTTGGAGAGGCTGTCAATAAAGAAGTTTTTACAATGAATATTGAATTTTATAAAAATGCCATCTTCACATTTCTGGTGGGATTTCCTAGAAGCATGCCTGAATTCACAGGTGGTACAAAATGCATCTTGCCTGAGTTCCCACAGCAGTCTGCAGGTACCTCTGGCTTATTACCTACCACCATTATTGAATTAACTGCAGAATGCTGTGTTGTCTGATGAAGGTATTTTAATGCCTTGAGTACAGAGAGGGGAGAGCCTGAGGCATATAAGAATGAGCAAGTGGGCAAGCTCTGCCGCAGGAGTGAACCCGCTGCTCGCAGGCTGCCTACAGCCCACGACCACTATGAATGCGGCCCAACACAAAATTGCAAATTTACTTAAAACCTTGTCTTTGCTCATCAATTTTTGTTAGTGTTTGTATATTTAATGTGTGGCCCAAGACCACTCTTCTTCTTCTAGTGTGGCCCAGAGATGCCAAAAGGTTGACACCCCTGCGTTTAGAGCAAGAATAAAAGAGCTCTCACTTCCCATTCCTCTTTGGGAGGGGAATGCAATTCAGCCAGTTCTCTGGTGAAGAGAAGAGGAAGATGTGAGAGGATCCCAGATAGGTTGTGAGTTTGAATCACTTTCTTAAGGAAATGTACTTTGGTTGAAGAAAAAATGGACTTTTGGGACTCAGTTAATCTTTTGTTGTGCTTGGGAATTTTCTTATTTTCATCTCTCCCTCCCACATTTATTCTGTACACCTTCCTAACTCTCCGAGTTTCTGGGAGAAGGAAGGAGGGAGGAGGGGGCTGTGATGGGAGCCCTTCCGAGGTTCAGACACATGTCTTTAAAGAAGCCACTCCCACCCTCCTGGTGCTCGCATATTCTCTTCCCTAAATATTAACAAACAGCAATTGTTAAAAAGAAGAAATTAGATTGTGGGAGTTGTCACATTGGCTTTTGAGGTAAGCCATGGTGGAACCAGAAGGCCAGAGCACACGTGGTGACTTGCCAGCTATGTGTGTACCTTTATTGGGTAAGGAGGGAGGCTCACAGAACCCTGGGGATATCCTCCTGGGGTGAGCCCTGCTGGTCTCAGGGACAGTGCTGTGTATGCCATTTACATACACATGCTGTGTATGTAAATGTTGAGGTTTTAGTTGTAGAGTGCTTCACTTAGGTTTTATATCCTTAGCATGTGAACTGTACTTTTTAGGAATAGTGGTTTGGAAATAATTGTTTTTACTCAGTAAGTAAAATTCCCTTCAAAAGGAAAGCATTTTCATTTTCCAGTTTCTTTCTCCTGAATTACATTTAAGTGAGATTTGTTGAAATGGGATTAGTTTTTATTTATACTTATTTGTTGGTTTATTTATTTATTTATTTATTTTTTAGAGAAAGGGGAAGGGAGGGAGAAAGAGAGGAAGAGAAACATCAATTGGTTGCCTTTTGTATGCACCCCAACTGGGGACCGAACCCACAACCTAGGCACATGCCTTGACCAGGAATCAAATTGGTGACCTTTCACTTTGTAGCACATCACTCAACTGAGCCACACTGGCCAGGGCAAAATGGGATTAGTTTTAAATGAGAAACGTTTCTTGAGGCTGACTCCTAACCCCTGAGGTTCACGTGATCTGTGGACTCACACTGATGGTTGCGGTTCACCTGTGTGTGTGGCCCTGACACACTCGAGTCAGGAAAACTGGCATGGTTGAATTTTTGGTGTGGTACTAGATGTAGCTGAAAAGTCAGAGCTGCTTCAGGGTCACCACGGACCCAGTGTGGGATTTTCCCGGAGCCAAGCAGGGAAGACATTTAGCTATTGGTTCTCTAAAGCAGCTCTAGCTTATCAATGATAACATTGAGGGCAGAGGCAGCCTGGATAATTGAAATCCACAGGAAATCTCAGACTCATTTTTAGCAGATGGCTTCTGTCTCCTCTCCCAAGAAATCTATTTACCAGAACTGCTCTTTGACCATGGAGCAGAATTGACTGATTTGACTATAATCCTTCCCCATTTTCTCCCGTCTTCATTTAATGTTATGGAGAAAGCATAGAGCAGGATGGAGGAGCATCCGAAATGCTTAGGTTTTTCTGCAGTCTGGATATTTGCCTCCTGAGTAATCAAAAATCAACCGTTCTTGCTTGTCTTCTATTGTACAATGTAATTTTAAATGCTTGAGGTCTCCAGTTTCTATTATTGGTAATACCCCTAATAACAGGAAGGAAGTTAGTTGAGGATGTCACGTTTTGCAGTTGCCTTTAAATTCCCCTGCTGTCTAAGTCAGACTCTGGATTTGACCTTTGGAATCTGGGAATGGTGTTGTTTTTGCACACTCTGGGCCCAGTGACACTGTGGCTGAATTGTTGTTGATGTCTTTATTCTTGCATTTCATATATGAAATATTGAGATGCAGATAGGATTTTGTTTTGTTTTTCTTGTAAAGAGAATGCTCTCTAAGGCCTCCTTCAGGTACTCACCAACCATAGATTGTGTTCTAGACTACTTTTTCTCTTTCCATTTTAATGCATAATAGGTATTAGGCTGAGCTCTTTTCTCATGCCTATAGATGAAATGACTACCGTTTAAACAGTCCTCTTTCATCTGATTTGTGGGAAGGGAGTGGCTTCTCCTACTGTAGACTATGCTGGCCCCATTTTCTGGGTTTGAATCTGATGGCATCTGGATGTCTTCTGTGTCGACTTTTAATTGCCACCACGGTGTGAAAGGATGGCCTCTCCTTTCCCACATGTTGTTTTCCAGGCACGGTAGGATGTGTCGTCCTCTCCCCCACTTGCCCAGTGATGCTCACTGAGTGCAGTAATAATACAGGTCCAGCAAAAATAATGCCCCTTTTTATTACAAAATCATAAGCATATAATTCTGTAACATAACACTACCACACTCAAGCACACCACATGACATTTCAGGTGAAATGTTCAAAGTAAAACTATGAATTATTACACCTATATTACTACCACACCAACCACACTCAAGCAGGTGTTACTTCTGCTGGACCCTGTATTTCTTAAGGAAGAACAGCCTTGTTACCAACGGCGACTGGGGCATGGAGGGTTGGGCGTGAGTGGGGGCACTGTGAGACACAGTGCTGGGAAGCCCATCGTCTGTCGGGTGCACAGGGTGGCTGAGAGCAGCCTCTCCCCCTTTTACGGGAGCCAACTGCATTTGCTGCGACCAAGGTGCACGTTCACCTCTGCCCTTGCTTCACCTTCCCTGTGCTCATTGTTTCTCAGCCAGCTCTTTCACTAAGAAGTCATGTTAAAACTTTTACTTAAAGTCTCTTTGTGCACCATCTTAAGACCTTTTGGGAACAAACTGAGATATAAGTTAATGTGTAAATAAAAGCACAGCCTTCCAAGTAAGGAGGGTCTGGGCTTAAATCTCAATGCCAGCCTCTTGGGTGAGTTACTTAACCTTTTGGAAGTTCCGGCCTCTGTAGCTGTGAGGAAGTGGGATTGCTGAGACCGTTGCATGAGATGGCATGCGGGGCGGGTTCCCCAACCTTCTCCTGCTTTACCGAGGTACAGGACAGTTCACCATCTTGAGCAAAGTCTCCTGAGTCCCAGCCCAGTTTTCTAGGATTTCATTTTATCAAGTTTTAGGGGAAACAATCTATCTTCTGAGGAAGTTTAAATACAGCATTTTATTTTACCAAAAAAAAGACTTTGTTAGAGAAAATGGTATTGAATTGGCCAAAAAGTCCATTATGTTTTTTCCATAAAATAAAAGACACATTTATTATTTTCACCAATAACGTTATTGATTAGGATATTTTGAGTATGTCGGCTATCTCCCACTATTGGCTTCTAGTGGGTAGAGGCCAGGGGTGCCACCAAACATATTCCAATGCATAAGACAGCCCCACAGCAAAGAATTATTTGACCAAAATGTCAATAGTACCAAGAAAATTCACAAACCACTTTTGACAGATTTGATCTGTCACAGCACCTTCTCCATACACTGCACAAATCTTTTTTCATGTTTCAATGGCATTTTTGCCTTTCTTGAAATAATAAAGTATAATATGCCAAAAATGTTGCATGTTTTCTTCCATCTTCCATATCAAAATGAACACACAAAAATTCACTAATTTTGATGTTTTTAAAAAATGCACGCTGATATGACAGCTGTTACAATACAATAACAAAATTGTTTCGAATGAAGTTAAAGACAGGCACTATTAGAGCCATTGTAATATTATTTACAATATAACCCAATATATGTACAATATTTATATAGTAGCATTTGCTCAATTAAGGTTAACCCAAACATAGAAAATGGGCTTTTTTAAGAAAATGAAATATGTTTTATATTTATTTTGCATTATTTAAGATATACAACAAACTAGAGAGTGTAATTCAGTAAACACCTATGTACTTACTGCTCACTGCTTAAAACAATAGATGAGGAACAAGACTTGAAGCCCCGGTATTTCCTTCCCTGACTGCACCCTCCTCTCCAACAGCAGAACTACTTGCCTTGACTGGGAATTTATAAGCCTTTCTTTCTACTATTATAATATATTCCTAAACTACATTTGTCTTAAATATTTTAAAACTTTATGTAAGTAGTATTCTAAGACATGTATGTATTTTAAACTTTTTTATTTGATGTTTGTGAGATTCACCTATTTTGAATGGGTAGCTCTAGTTGATTTGCTTTTATTGTATAATATTACATTGTATGGCTATTCCTCTACATATTAGTTTTTCTGGTGATGGATGTTAATGGATTATGGATTAGATTGTTTCCAAATTTTGGTTATAACTATGCTCCAAATGATTGTGTGAATGCCTCCCCATATACACACCCCAGAGAAACACTCATAGGGGAGTTGGACTGAGGAATACATCCTTCTTCATCTCTAGTAGGAATTTCTAAAATGTTTTTTCATTGCTGAACCAAGTTCCACACCCACCAGCAAGGCGCACATTCCCGTGGGCCCGCCTTCTTGCCCATGCTAGGCAGTGTTTGACTTCTTCCTTCCGCCATTCTGTTGATTTTTTAAAAATGGCTGGGCATGACATGGTATCTCATTTGTGTAGTAGGTATTTAAAATTTCATAAATTTTAATATAATTACTATATTGGCCATTTAAAATTAGCTATTTAATATAATTAACATATTAGCAATTTGAAATTAATAAATTTTAAATAGCTAATAGTTTAAAATTTTTGTTTGCCTGATAACTAAAGGTGTAGCATTTCTTCATATTTTGCATTTCCTCTTCCGTGAATTTATTTTTTAAATTTTTGCCCAATTTCATCTTGGTTGTCTTTTTATTGACTTTTTGAAGGTTTTGTTATATGTTCTGGGTACTAACACTTGTTGGTTTCCTGTATTTTAGGTAGCATTTCTTGGGCTGACACCTATCTTTTTTCCTTTTTAGAGTTTTATGCTTTTGAGATTGTTTTTGATAAATAGGAATTTTAAACTCTAAAATCAAGTTGATCTTTTATGTTTGTACTTTGATGACTAGATATTTGTATGTCTGTATTTATGTGATAAAAAAATAATCATGCTGCCAAATTGCTGTGATAGTTTAAACAGCAGAGCATGAAACACAAAGTTTGGGGCTGCGTCACCCACCGTGTTTCACAAACACAAGCGATTGTCCATGTGTGGTGGGGTAGTGAGCACACAACCCAAAAAGACTATACAAGACATATTTTACTTATTTTGATTCTAATTCAGGGATACTGTGTTGGGGGAATAGGTCATCGAATGTGAAGGACTATATCTTCCTCTTGCCTAAGTGATAATATTTTGGAGGGAGTATTTGGAAAAAGTCCTGTGTCTGGGTGCAGGTGTGACGGCTTGGTCTGAGTGGGTCTGGGTACCTTTCACTAGGTGAATTGCTCTGTTAATGTTTGTTGAGTAAACAAATATGTAACAGAGTCTGATATTAAGACATATCTACTCCAAAGGATCGACCAGTGGTTCTCAACCCTGGCTGCACCTGAGGAGATGTAAAAATGGTGATGCTTGGCCACATCCTTGCAGATTCTGATTCTCTTGGTTTGAAATAGGACCCTGGTATTGACATTTGAGAAGTCCCCCAGATATATAGGACTTCTGGGTCAGAGAATCAGAAGCAGGAAGGTTCAGGACCACCTGCTGGGCACTGAAAGGTCAGGGCAGCAAGCTGCCTACAGGCTCTACAGAATCAAAGCTGGTGAGGGCCTGAGGCTGGCATGAGGGCAGAGCTGACTACCAGGGCAGGGCCGTGGCTGACAAGAGACAGAGGAAGCATTCTGGTTGTGCTGAGGGCAGGGGGCCTGGGAAGCGGAGACCAGGATGAACTAGAGATGTTCAATCTCGTGGTTGGTGCTAAGGCCCATTGGATGGGAAGCCAGAGGGCAGGCAGAGGCCCATTAAAAAGGCAAAAGTCAAATACAACCTTTGCTCACCCAGAGCTCAGAGGGTTAAAGAAAGAAATTTGGCTTGGGAATGAATGGTGGACAGGGGACATCCCAAGACAATTAAATATCATTTTAAAGTTGGAGCTAACAAGGCAGCAAGCAGAGTTGATTAAGGGCATTAAAAGGCCTATTCCTGAGCCCACGCTGGCCCCATCTGTGAGTGAAAAATGAACTTTACGGTGGAGTCCCTCCTTGCGCAGTTGGGTTTGCCTGAGCTCTGTGTGCCTACGCCTGTGTGTGAGCATTCAGTACTGCGGTGGGGAGGGGGGGGGGCGTTCCAAAGGAGAAGTGGTTGAAGTGGGGGAGATCCAGGCTTCCAGCTTGTTGTTGGAAGGTGGAAATTACGGAACAACTCCCCCCACCCACCCCTGCAAAGCACACGTGCACACCTTCCCTTCCCCTTCTTGGTCCTGGTCGCTGCCCTGCGAGCACCAGGACATGAGCAGGGATTGCCCTGCTGGACCATCTGTTTTGCGAAATCAGAATGGAGTCCAGAACTCTGTAACAGAAAGGTGGGCAGTGCAGTCCGAATTCTCTAAGTTTTGGAGCATGACGGAAGAGCGGTGCCCTGGGCACCAGGAGCAACGAAGGCTCCGTCATACCTCTGTTATGTAAAATCTGTGTCCTCTCAGGCAGTTTAATTCAATTCCATTTATTTGTGGAGCACCACCATTTTTTTTTTTTTCAGCATCTTGTAGATGCTGGGGATAAGATTGTGAAAAAGAGTCTGTGTCCTTGAGAAACTTACAGTCTGGCCAAGGAGAAAGCTCTTTAAACAGGTAATAAAGCCATCGCTGTGAACTGCAGGAGGCGTGCAGAGGACAGGCGCTGGTTCTGCGGGGGCGCCCCTGGGCTGGAGCAGCCTTCAGAGAATGGGGGCATATGAGCAAGTTGTGCTGAGCAGATGGGGTAGGAAGGGCTTACCAGGTTACTACTTTTCTTCTTGAAATCTCACTTCTTCCTTGTTTGAGGGAAGCTCTAAACTCCAGCCCAAGTCATGTAACAAAATTCCTGAAGCGGAAAGTACTAAGGGCTGTGGCGCTCACCACCAGGGAATGCAGGCAGTGACAGGTGAGCCAGCCAACCTGAACGTACACCTGACTCCTCCTGGGATGTTGTCTCTTTCAGCCACCTCCCCCACACCAGCTGGTTTTCATCTTGCCATTTCTTCTCCATTGAAATGAGGCCAAGCTCTGTGGGTTTTAGGTAATCTTTTTCTTCATCATTGAGATATATTTCCCTGACTTGCTTTCACCGCTGTAGTTCCCACTCACAGCGCTGTCTTTGTTTTGTTTTTGCTAAATCTGTTACTGTCTACTCGGAAAGTAGGCAAACCAAGTGTTTGATTTCCCCCTAGTCATAAATCCTGTTAATCCTCTGCTCAAAACCCAGCATTGTGGTTGGAGCTACAGAATAAAAAGGGAGTTCCTTCCGATCTCCTCCCTGGAGCTGACCCCAGCCCTCCCTGCCTTGCTCTCATGTTCTTTAATCCAGCCCCCTCAGATACCATTTTCTCCCTGTTGCACCTGCATGCTCTTCCCTCCGTGCCTTTGCTCATGTTGTTCCTTAAGCCTGATGTTTCCTCCCCCAGCCCAGTCTCTGCATCTTCCTAGTCTTCACGACCTACTTGTGTGCTCAAAGCCTCCCTTAATCCTTCCACTTTCAGAAATCAGAATTATTATCTTCTTTCTCTCAACTTCTGAAGGAAAATGTGTATCAACCAGAGTTCTGTCTCTTGCTAAATTATCAAATGAAAGCAAGTGATAGACATCTGCAGATCAACAAAGACTGAAGAAGTTTGCCACTCATAGACTCTCTGCATGAAAAGCTGTATTCCCTATTGCACACTCACGGACCTATATTGCCAGCTTGAGATCTCTGCTAAGGTGAAACTATTTACACCATAGAATTAGCAAGTGCTACAAAATAGGACTCTTTTCTCCCCCTAAAGAGCCCAGATGTGAATTGGTGGCCCTGCTGCATGTATACACGTATGTGTGTGTGTTACCATATACACACAAGTATCTGACACACTCTGACTGTTGGACAGTTAGCACTGCGCCCTTGGCCAGCAGTCCTTCCTCATTCGGCTGCTGGGAAAGGCCATGTGGTCAGAGTGTCTAGGAGGCTTGTCCTTTTCACACTGTCGTCCCATCCCCCGTTCCTCTCGGATCTGGAATTGTATTACCTGTGCCCCACCCGCTTCTTGCTTCTGTGTTCTTGGCCAACTTGGTCACTTCCTGGAATCAGAGCTAATATACTAATTGAGGATCTGTGCATCTGCAGTTGCTCAAAGTTCACTCTTTGAAGTAGCGACTCTTGGCTTGGCTACACAGACATCAGTAAATGTTCTCCTGTTTCTCTTCATAATTGTCTCTTACAAATTGGTGAAATGCAGGCAATAAGACGCCTGTGTCTGAAACTGCTCTGCCAACTGCTGTCTGTGAATATACCTGCTACAGAATTTCCTTTGCTGGTCACTGCCTTGCACCAGCCCTCACAGCCAGTGAGGAGAGGTTCCAGGGTTGCAGGAATAATTGTCCTTTCTTGGACACAGAAGCCAAGGTCAGAGGACTGGGAGCACAGACTAAGAAGGAAAAGGCAAGCCAAGAGACACGAAGCAGAATGTGGGTCAGACTAGAGGAGCTGGTATAAACCAAGGCCCTGGCTGGCAGTGGAGGTGTGAGGTGGGGCTGGGAGGAGACCGGTAGAGGGGGGCGCAGAGGTTTTAGTGAGGGTCCACCAGCCTTGTGGTTCCTCTCCTGGGCTCTGCCAGGCAGGGAACTCTGGTGGCTGTAGAGAAAGTGGGTCTTTCCTGTCTTCTGGCAGGAAAACAGTCTTTTAGACTGAGTGTTGCCTTTCAAATTCCACATTGTCCCTCAGTGGCCATTGCCTGTTTCCCACTAAGATCACTTGTATGAAAGTGCCTTGCAACAATGCTTGAGACAGAAGGGAGATTTGGGGGGGCTTCACAGCACCATGAGGTGTCCTGCTGGCAGAGTTTAAGATGGCCTGTGTAACTATCTGTGCACATATTGGTGTCCTACAAAGTGTACAGGACTGCCTTGATTAGGTGTGAATTAGGGTTATTTATTTGGACAGCCTGGGCCCTTCTAGCAGGGATCCTTGTCCCAGTCTCGGCTTTCCAAAGTGAGTCACTTCTTACTTTATTCCTTTTAAGCTCTTACTGATTTCTTATTTTGTTTATTTTCTTCCCCTGGATGATTCCCGTGGGAGCCAGTTTTGCTGGAAAAGCCACTGACAGGTGGTCTTGTTGGAGGGGCTTCTGTGTTGGGGATGCAGTGAACCCAAGAGAGAGCACAGGGAAATGAAAAGGATACCTCCGATTATTGATCAGATTTACCTTACTGCATCAAATTGGTTTCACTTATTAATCATTAATTTTTTTAGTTTAATAAAATTCTGGCAGTTGCACTGCTTTTGAAGGAGACTGTCTCTTCCTGACAATAAGAACTGCGTTTAGGGCAGAGCTGGGAAGGGGGCCAGAGGCGCAGTGACGCAGGAGGCCTGGCGACAGTCCTCTCCCGGTGGGGTGACTGCCAGGGCCGCACATGCACACGGGTGCTGGCGTCAGCACAAACACCCTGCAAGACATTGCTTTGCTTAGAGAAAAGAAGCCTGAGAGTGGGGCACTCAGCTTGAGCCTGTGGCTTTTACCTGAAGACGGCAGGGAAACATTGAAGGAACTTGTCACTGGTCCAAGGGCTTGGGGACTCAAGGCCCACAGTTGGTTTTAGTCGCAGCAGGCCTGCTGGGAAGGACCCACAGTCATCGAAGGCCCCCTTGCCGAGCACAGCGGGAGAGGGCAGCTTTGCCCTGCTGTGAACCCCTCACAGAGGCCCAGAGCCTCGGATGAGTGGCATCAGAGGGCTCTCTGAGTTTTCTGCTGGCTGGTTTGGTGAGAGGCCAAAGCCCCCACTGTCATTTCTTCACAGATGATGCTAGGGTGCAGTGGGGCTTATCAACCTCACAGCGGAAAAGAATGAAAAGAATGCCAGCAACTTGTGGTGATGTGTTGGAGAAAATTCACACCATCAGGAGTTAAAGATGGGGAAAGGGAAAGAAAGGAGAAAGGTAAAATTTTTAGTCTTCCAAAATATAAAGAAAGTGCTGGTTTTCCTGTTTGTGTTTTAACCGACTGAGCCTCTTCTGGCCCTTGAGCCACTGCGGTGTCTGTAGTCCTGAGAATTGCCAAAGGCGTCCTGTCTGGCTGACGGGCCAGCAACAGGTGCTGAATGCAGGATAACCTTCCCGGTTGTGGCCAAATGACTGCAGCCTCTTAGAGAAAAACAAAACTGGATCCATGGAGGTGAGGCCAAGACCTTCAATTCAATTATTGAAAGAAAAGTCATTTTTAGATGTCCAAGTATAATGATTAAAAATGCACATGCTGGCTTTGTGCTTGCAGCCAAAGGCACTTGGAAGGTGTTGGCCAGCGAGCATCTTAGCTCTTTCCTGGAGTTGCAGGGCACGACTTAGTCTCTGGTGGTCATGGTGTGGTGTTTATCTGAGGAGATACAATGGAAATGAATAATTTATTCTTGGTAAACATGGGTAAGAGTAAGCTGTGTATTCCCCATACTAAAACATGAAGATAAGAAAAATAAGATCTAAATGTAGGAACACCTCGTAAGCCATAGAAATGCTTTATCTTCCACATTTGAGAGAAATTTTTAGTGTTTTGAGATTTCAGAACAACAGCCTAGTATGGTTCCCAGCACATGGTAGGTGCTTTGTAAGTCGTTACTGAGTCAAGTTGCTTTCTTCCATAAAACGGGACATGCTTATTGTAAAAATCCATGAACTTAAAGTGGAAAATAACCTGAAATCCTATAAGTTAGCATTTGAGGGATATAACCTCCTAGACGTTTTCAGTGCATATAAATGTTATGTATTTTATAAAACCAAGATTGTTTGTACATGGTATTTTATAAACTGTCTCCAGATCGATAAACTGGATCCTCTGCAAAGTGGCATGTGTAATATCCTGTGTAAGGAAGAATTTGTCATCCTTGTAGTTTCAGACTCGAAACGTCTCATGTGCTGTCCTTTATTTAGCAGGTTTCTCCTGCGGAGGTACGCATTGGGCCCATGAGACTGACGCAGGATCCTATCCAGGTACGCCTCCGTTGCTCAGTGAGGGCTGCGCTTCCAGAGCACATGTTACACGAGCAGTACTGGAGAGCCCCTTCTGGTACTACGGCAGATAGCCACCCTTGCCCCTCCCTACATATCTATACATAATACATAGTTTGTGTATGTGTCTTGCTTGCTTTTATTGATGTCATATTTGAGGAATCAAATTGTATAAATATAATTGCATAATGGATTGTGAGGGAGAACAACTCTTCCACCGAAAGACTGGTCTGTCCCATACCCTGCTGCAACCAGAAAGGGAAGAATCATGTGTGGTAGAGGGCAGGGCTTTGCCATGAGCCACAGCTGGGTGCGAACCTTGGCTCCCCCTTTAACCAGCTGTGTGACCTTGTGTGTTTTGCTCCACTTCTCTACACAGTGCCCTGTGTGCAAATGGAGACGATAATGCTTTTCCCATAGGGACTATGAGTTACATGGAAGAGCATCAAGTGCCTAGAAGGCCTCTGGGCTGCAGAAGATGGTCAGTAAAGGATGACTGCTGTTGCTGCTGGCTGGGAAGAGAAAATGACAAAAGGGTCCTCTTTCTTGTCCTGTGCGGCTTAAGCCAAGCAGCCTTCTGGGCTCTCTAACACAGCGGGAACAGGAAGTGCATCCTCCCTCCAGCTCCCATGGTCCCTTCAGAGAAACATCTTTGAAAGGGGCTTGTACCCTTTTGGGTAATTGTTAAATCCCCTTCTGCCCATACATCATCGTGGTAGGTGTCAGTCAGTGAACCTCCTCGTGAAAACTGTAGCTCGTTAGCACCTGGAGCTTGTCCTGCACCTGGGACAAGTGAAGAAGCAGCAGAGATGTACTAAACAAATCCACCAACTTGTAGAGGAAAGTGAAAACCAACCAAGGAAATATGTACTGTTTGATTTATGAGCGAATGGAAAAGAAAATAATGTTTTACCGTTGCTTGGAAAAGGAAATGCAAATCTTGGGAAAGGAAAAAGAAAACAAAAGGAAGAGATTTAAGCTTGGGAAAATTTGATGAAAACAAACTGAAGAGCAGAGAGAGAGAGAAAGAAATTACTAAAATAAACATAAGCCACAACTGTCTGTGCAAAATATAAATGAGTGGAAAATTCCCGTAATCATTCTGGACACACATGCTCTGTGGTCCACTTTGAATAAAGGCAGTGACAAAGGCCCTATTAACAGAGTCTATTCCCACAGCAACTTCCAGAATATTTCTTGGGATTAAGAAATATTTCTTAGTGTAGTTTTTTAGATGTTAGTTTAATTTACTTTCATTTTTGCCCTGTGCTTCCTGGCATTGCATGCTCATGATAAGGAAGTCTCATTCTTTTAGAAATGTAATTCATCAATTTGTAAAGAATTTCAAATATTCATAAAGGTGCATGTGTATACCCGTATTCACTTTTATCAAATATTAACAGTATACCCTATTTGTTTGATTGTTTTCAGAAACAAAAGATTACAGATACTGTTTAAGCCCTTATTTATTCCTTTGCCTCCCTAAAAGTAACCTCTATTCAGAAGTTGATTATGATAGGTATTTATGTACTTATTCCACATATGTATGCATCCATTCATAATATTTTGTTTTGAATATTTTTAAGCTTTATTTGAAAGGTAACAAGCTGCAGGCATCATTCCGGAATTTTTCTTTATTTAACATTATTTCATTTCATATATAAGAATCTGTTGCCTCATCTAAGGTCACAGATTCCTTTGTTTTCTTCTGAGAGTTTTATAGTTTTAGCTCTATGGTCTATTTTGGGTTAGGTTTTGTATTTGGTGTGAGGTAGGGCTTTATTCTTTTGCATGTGGATATCTAGTTGTCCTAGCAGCTTTTGTTGAAAAATATTCTTTTCCTGTTGTTGTTTTGGTACCTTTGTCAAAATCCAATTGACGGTAATTATGAAGGTTCATTTCTGGATTCCCAATTCCATTCCGTTGATATGTCTGTTGTGTGCCAGTGCCACTCTGTCTTGCTTATTATAGCTTTGAAATGTGAGTCCCCCAAATTTCTCCTTATTTTTCAAGATTGTTTTGACTCTCTTTGTCCTTTGCATCTTCATGTGAATTTCAGAACCAGTTTGTTAATTTTGGAGTGGAGGCAACCAGTTGAAATTTTGGTAGTAATTGCAGTAAATCTGTACATCAATTTTGGGATTATTACTATGCTAATTTTGTCTTTAAATCCATTAACATAGATGTCTTTCTATTTATTTAGATTTTATTTAACTTCTTTCAACAATGTTTGATAGTTTCCAGTGTATGTCTTTCATATTTTTGTTAAATTTATTCCTGAAACATTTTATTCTTTTTGATGGTATGGCAAATGGAATTGTTTTCTTAACTTCATTTTTTTGGGTTGGTCATTGTTAGTGTATAGAATTACAGCTTTTTGTGTATTTATCTTGTATTCTGTAACCTTGTTGAACTCTTACTAGCTTTACGGTTTTTTTATAGACTCCTTAGGATTTTCTGCATACAAGATCATGCCATTACTTGCTCCTTCTAATCTGTGTGCCTTTTATTTTAGTTGCCTAATTGTCTTGCTAGAACCTCCAAAATAATGGTGTTTAGTTTTATAAGATAATGTACTCCCCGATCTTTCCCCAAAGTGGTTGTACCCTTTTATACCCTTACAAACAATACAAGAGTTCTGGTTACTCCAAATCCTTGGCCGTATTTGATGTAAAGTCTTTTCATTTTACCTAATCTAGTGGCTGAGTAACACTCTTTTATGGTTATTTAAGTTTACAGTTCTTCATGACCAATGTTGTTGAACACTTTTTAATTCGTTTATTAGCCATTTTTTATCTTCTTTTGTGAATATTTGGTTAACCTTCTGCCTATTTTCAGTTGGGTTGACTTTTTAAAAGTTATTGAGTTGTAGGAGTTATTTACATATAAGTTCATTGTCAGATTTTGAGAATATTTTCTTCTAATCTGTGGCTCTTCTATTCATTTTCATAGGTCTGGCTTTTGAGCAAAATTCTTAATTTTGATACAGTTTAATTTATCACTTCTTTTATGGTCATTGCTTTCTGTGTTCTAAGAATCTTTACCTATTCCCAGGTTGAAAAGATAATTTTTCTTCTAGAAACATTTTAAGTTTTCATTTGAGATCTATCATCTATCTCAAGTTCATTTTTGTGTGTGATGTGATATACAGGTCAAGGCTCACCTTCCCCCCATGTTGATGTCCAGTTGTTCAGCTCTCCTTGCTGAAAAGACCTATATGTTACTTCCTCCACTGAGTTGCTCTGATGCCCTTGTTACTGATCCTTTAATACTTGTTGCAACTTTTTAGTAGCTATCATATAGATGGTTTTGAAATTAATATTCCACAAAAAGCTTTTATAAAATGTGTATCTGTCAAATGCAGGATTCTCTATCATGAATTAATTTAACTATTAATTATACTATTCAAGCCATCTTTATCATCATTTTTGACTGTGTGATCTATTAGTTTTTATGGCAGTAGATTTGTCAGTATCTGTTGACATTTGCTGATATTTTGAGTCTATAGTGTTAACTTGTATTCTTGATTATGTATATTCTTGGTGACTGTCCCTTTTATTATGGAGTGTGCCTCTTGAAACTTATGCCTTAAAGTCTGTTTACTTGTTGTTAATATTGCCAGATCAGCTTTCTTTGGTTAACATTTTTCTGGTATATCTTTTTCTGTCTTTTCATTTTTAGCTTTCATTATAACTTTATATTAAGTACGCCTCTTGTAAACAGCACATAGCACTGTTTTTCTAAGACCTCCTCTGACAGTCTATCTTTTGATAAGGCAGTTCTGTCCAGTTACATTGAGTGTGATTACTGATACAATTAGTCTTATCTTGTAATTTCTGTTTTATTGCCCCTTTTCTTTCCTTTTTTCTTATTTCTGCTTTTTATCAAATTGATTTTTCAGAATTGCTTTTTATTTTCTGTTTTCGAAGCTAGAGGTTAAGTTTCTATTTTTTTTAGTGGTTACCCTTATTTTTTAATATGTATGCTTAGCAATCAAATTTTATAACCAAATCTCAAGTGTACTGTATTTCTGTCATCTCAGACATGATCTGGTCCTCAGCAGGATTTAAATGTCTCTTAATAGCCCCACTCCTCATCACTAGAAAACAATCATAATTTTGGATTTATTATTAGGTACATTAAATGTAGAAAATATTTTCTAACTTGTACTTATAAGCTATAAAATATAATATTAAAGGGAACACCACAGGCCCACCACCCAGGACAAGAGCTTGAATATTTCCAGTGCCACTGCAAAACCTGCCTGGTGCCATCACATGAATTTGACCCCAAAGGACAGCAGGTGCAAGTGGTCAACAGTTCTTTGAGTGAGGGAGAGAATAATTGAGATTCTTTTTTTAAAGATAAGAAGCTTAGAACTAAAAAAAAATTTAAAAAAAAGAAGCTCAGAACTAAGCATGACTTTAGTATTTGGTTTCATTCAAATGTAGAGTTTCATTCATTGACCTATTCAACAAGAGTCTGTTTAGTACCTACACCTTCAAGGATCCATGCTTGGTGCTGGCCAGGGGCAGAGAGACTGCGTGATGCTCCCCAACAAACCAGAGGAGTCTGGTCAGTCAGTTTCATTATTTGTAACGCTCTAATTTTGGAGGCAGTGATATGTAGTTAAGTGTTTTTGTGCTCTTCCTACTGACATTGCAACTCTTTAAAAAAAAATCATACCACCTCCTAGTGCCTTTGTTTTTGTTTTTTGCTCCCTTGGAGAAAAATATCTATTCTGTTACTTCACTGGAATCCCAAAAATGTTAATTAGCTACATCCACCAGAGCCCTTAGGGCTTGGGAGGAACTTGATAAGAACATCTCAGGATGGTTTCTGAGTTCACCAGGGGAAATTTGCTCCCACGTGAGGACAGGCAGCGTGGGGCTCCACCCACCCCGTGCAAGCTGGCTGGAGCGCTGTTAGGAGCAGAGTGGGTGGGAGTGTTGGGGGAAGCACAGTAGGGGATTGTAGAGCACGTCTCTCCTGGTGAGTAGCTGTGACTCACAGTAAAAGTCATGTTTTCCAGTCTTGGCAAGAAGCTAAAAACTTTTGTAGGGGAAATATTATGAGGCACTACATTCATATCAACATGATAACATCTGAAAATCAAGTGGCCTTTTCTGCTGCAATGCCTGGAGCATAGCTCGTCCCCAGTGTGCAGAGCTGACGCGTCTCTACTTCGAGTGCCGTCCCCGCTCCCCTCACACTGGGGTTTCCACCTGGACTTGGAAACGGAGCCTCACAGCTGTGAGCTGAGCTGTTTCCTCCAAGGCAGCACTTCCCTTTAACATTTATTTTTCCATATTGTATGGACATGGATTTTTCTGGAACTGTTATGTATCAGAGATTTTATGTGTTGGAGATCATGTGGCCTCATGGGGGGCTGTTCCTCACATAGTAAGTGGAGCGGCTGAGTGATGGAGACTCAGTAACTCACCGTGGTCAGCGTTCCCCCTCGGGTCTGCCCTCATGCTGCTACCAGGTGGTGTCCTCTACCTAACCCAGCCGGTTTGGTGGAACCACAGGGTGGGTTGGAATTTTGGTCCTATATTTTAGGAGGTAAAAATAAGACTGTCAGAGAGGAGGTTACTTAACACAATGATCACACATGCTCCGGTGTCAGGTCAACCTCCATTCAGATTGTGCTAGCCCTGTGGCTGTGGACAAGTCTCTCGACCATTTCCAGCCTCAGTTTCCATATCTGTAAAATGGAGGTAATGTCTACTTCCAAAGAATGTGTTAAAGGGTTACTGCATAGGATATCTAAAGCACTTTTAATATAGAAAGGCTGATCCTCAGAAAATCCTCATCACACTTTAGCTGTTATTTGCATCACTTTCCTAGAGACAGGTGAGGCTTCTGAGCCATTTTTGGCCAACTGAACTGACCCCTCTCTGATCAAATTGGTCAATCCTTTAGTATGATGTAGCTACAACTTACATGATCTATACATGTGGTCTATTCCAGAAGCTCCTTGTTACCCACTTTTGCTTAAAGCCCAACCTAGTATTCCGAAAATTGGATGTTTAATAGTTGACACTTGTGATCCATTTGGAGATGTGTAGAACATACCCTTATTTAAAGAACACTAATAATAATGAACACTTACATCATCACCTTTAGGTTAAGGAAAAGCTGGTTTTGTCTTCATCTTTGCCAGAATTAGCCTTCACCAGAGGAAAGTACCGTTCTAATTTAGCTATCAGAGAGTAATTGTATAAAGTAGGCACTCTGCTACTACTTCAGCCCACAAACCATCTGTAAATAACAGTCGTGCAGCGTGATCAGGGTCCATCCCATCACTCTTTCCGGCATTGAGGTGATCGGCCTCTGCCTGGCTGCTCCTAGGTTCAGCCCAGACAGGAGTGTGCCATGTGGCCAGCAGGTTGCTCCTTGACCACGCCCAGGACACTGCACGAAAACAGGTTGTTGAAAGAGGGAATTGGCCAACAAACATGAAAGTGCAGCAAAGAAATGAAAAGTGGTCGTGGCAGAAGTGAGATTTGAATTCACTGTAAATGGGGTTGGAGGAGAAATAGCCCACCATGGGCACGTGGACACTGCTGCCTTTGAGAGATTCTAGACAGGTCACCAGAGGACGTTACTTGGTGCAGGTTTGTTGAAATAAATGCGGAAAGTGGTTGTGATGGAAAGGGTGAACTGTCGCAGTGGAAGCGATGCCAGCAAAAAACCCTGCACACTCATTCAAGGAACTCTGGGGATGTTTTATGGCATTGGAGTACAGAGGATAAAATGTTGGAAGCTGATCCAAACTTAGGAGTTTATAATTCACTAAGGCATAGAAAAGATTTTCATTTTGCTTAGTTATTGAAAAGTCATCTTTCTGAATATTTTATATGGAAAGAATTTTAAATTCTACCCAAAGAAATTCTCTAGTGAATGCTTTTATAATATGAATTCTCCTGTTTTAAAATGTAGGTTTTATTATCATTTAGGTAGGATGAGGCCAACAGATCAACAGATGTCATTGAAAAGACATTTGTCCCTCACAGCTCCCAAGAGGAGGGGACATGCCACAGCAAGCAGGACCACGGTGGGAAGCATCGGGGTTGGTCAGGAGGCAGAGAGAGCAAGGGGAAAACCTGGGCAAGAGCCTTTATTGTGGTTTCTGTGGGCAGAAACGGGTGAGCCAGAGTAAGCTGGTTTGGCTGGCCTGAGTCATTTCAGGGGAGTCTCGAGCCTAGGGGTGGTAGCTAGCTATCTGTTACCTTGCCCTGGAATGAATGATAGGGCTGGTGGATGGTGGGTCTGAATGTTGGAACTTGATAAATGAGGTGGGTAGGGTATGGCTCTGGGTTGGTTTGCACATTAAAAGTGCGTTCCCAAGTCGTTTGCTGTCTCCTCAGGGTCAGCCAGGGTCTGGACATGAAGGCATCAGAAATACAGCAAATAACAAGGCATGGTAAAGACAACGCCCCACTTTCAGTCAGTTCTGCAAGTTTCCATGTGAAATCCAGTTCAAAGTCCTAAAATGACCTGTAAGGCCTTACCGTGGTCACAGTTCTTACAGTGAGAACTTCAGTCTTTCTCAGCCTCTCAACCTCTCACCCTCCCCTCCGTCATACCCACTTCCTTGCAGTTCCTTGAACACAGCAGGTGAATGTCCCATTGTTGAGGCCACTGGAACTGTTCCCTCAGCTTGGAGTGCTTTTCCTCAGATGTCAGTTCTGCTTGCTTTTCTGCTTCTTTCAGGCACTTGCTTGCACGTCGCTTTCTCAGTGAAACCTACCCTAACCACCCTCCTTAATACTGCTACCAACGAGCCACTCCAATCCCCTTACCCTGCCCTACAGTTTTTATACAGCACTTACCACTTTCAGCATTCCATGTCATCTGTTGATTTATTGCACCTGTTGTATATTGTTTGCCCCTCCACAATGGCACAGCAAGGAGTCTTTGTTTCACTCATCGGCATACTCCAAACAATGGAAAACAGTGTCTGGCACAGAGTAGATACTCAGGAAATATTTATTGAAAATGACATTATTTTTCTGAAGGCGGAACTGTCCAGTTTTTTAAGGACACATGAGACAAGTGAGGTGAATACCTGTAGTGATGTCCAACAACCAAATACCGTTGTGTTTTTCTTGCACTAGTCAACCCCTAAGGCATAGGGGTATGAAGGAAACAGAAAGGGTTGAGCTTCTTGTCCAGCCATCCACAACTCAGCCAGAGAGCTGAGGGACAAGAAGTTTTGTCACCTTTTCTGACTCCTAGGCTCTGCACATCAGGTTTCTCACGTTAGTAGCACAGCTGCATGATTAAAGGGCTATTGGCTCCCTCTGAGAGCAGTTTCTTCCACCTGCTTTTGTTTGTGTAGCTCCCTTGTTAATGGCTTCAGCTGCAGGGCTTCTCTTCACGCAAAATCCACAAAGCTGTGCCGCACCTCCCCCTCTGTCCTAGAAGTAGCTCTGTGGCTGAAGTTTTTAGGAACACCCTGGACTGAGGAGGAGTCACTGACTTGTGCCCAGAGAGGGCTCTTAATAAGTGGCTGCCTCATGTGTTATGGGCTTGGGATTTCAAGCCACATACTAAGAAGAAAATGTCCAAATCATGCTGAAAAGGAAGGTTTTTCTGGAACATGACTTTGAGAAAACAGTAAAACAGAGGATATTTATGATACAGTCAGATATTTAATGATGTTAAGGAATTACTGGAGAGGCTTAGGTACGAAATGGCATTGCCTTTTCTTTTTGAAAAGAGTCTTTATCTTTAGCAGATGCATGTGGATGAACTGATGCAATGTTCAAGATTTGCAGAAGTAAAACAAGAGTTGGGAGAGTGGATAGGGGTGGAAATGAAACCAGATGGGCCAGTGTTGGTTATTGCTAAAGCAGGGTAATGGGTACATGAGGTTTTTTATGCTATTGTGTCTATTTTTTTGTATGTTGCCAATTTTCAATTAACAAAACATTTTTAAGATATAATAGTTGGACAGGATTTTTTTGTTTCTGAGTTTAAAAGAAACATATTTAATATTTCATCATGAAGAATGATATTGGCTAGTGGCTTACATTCTCTTCATGTTGAGAAACTATCCTTCCTTCCTAATTGTTTAAGCCAGAAGTTGGTAGTGAAAAATATTAAATGCTTTATCAATATCATGAGATTATTATGTGTTTCTTATTGCACCTGCTGCTGTGATGTAGTCTTATTCCTATTAATAGTAAATGCCTCTTGCGTTTTGCAGAAACCCCTACAAGTAGTTGTCCTTTCACTCCTCAGTTATTTCCTGAGCAGCGAGCTGTAAGCGCTGGCCCAGTGCCAGGCTCCGGGTGTAGCAGGGAAGGGGACCGGTGGGTCCTTGCTGTCCTGAAGCTCAGTTCTAGTGGAGAAGATAGACTATAAACAAAGAAGTAAATGAACAAGTTCAGATGATTTTGTTCATGTAGCTCCCTTGTTAATGTACAGGAGGCGAGGCTGTCTCCTGCTTGCTGGCTGCCAAAGAATCTGGGTCCCAGAGCTCAGGGCTGGTGAGGGGAGCATGGCATGAAGTGCTGCTCCTTCCTTCCGGGGGTGGGGCTGCACTCATCGTGGCCCCAGCAGCTTCACCTTTCATGACCATTCATTCCAGATTACGGCAAGGGTTGAGTGTCAGAATTAGTTTCTGAGGTCGTTCTGAGTTCCTTTCCTTTCCTGTATCTTTACATGGATGTAAGTGCTAAGTTCACAGAGGTAGGTGGCCTCCAGGTACTGTGAGGCAAATGCCACCTGCACTAGAGCCAAATGGGTGTATATGTGAGCATTCGTTTAACCTGTGTTAATTATCCTGTTGTTATTTTCACTGCTTAATCTGTTTAAAAGCAAAGTCACTTAAGAAATTTTTTCAAAAATCGCCACTTGCACCAGAGGGATTGAGCACCTATTGTGTGCTCATTCAAGTCCCACAACTAGCCTGCTACACAGGTGGCACTGCCCTTGTCATGCTTGGCAGTGAAGACACAGTAGGCCAGAGAGAGGAAATGCTTTGTTCAAAGACACACTGGAACCAGTCGGAGGAGCTGCAATTTGAACCCAGGTAGCTTCCCACCAGGGACTGCATTTTTTAATCAGAATACCAGAGGCCTGTTTTTAATACAGTCTTTGAGGGTGATGCTTTCTGTCAAGACACTGTTTTCTGTGTGTTCCAGGTTTTGCTGATCTTCGCCAAGGAGGACAGTCAGAGTGATGGGTTCTGGTGGGCCTGCGACAGAGCCGGCTATCGGTGCAACATCGCCCGGACCCCGGAGTCAGCCCTGGAGTGCTTTCTGGATAAACATCATGAAATCATCGTCATCGATCACAGACAAACTCGGAACTTTGATGCAGAAGCTGTGTGCAGGTGCCTTCCTTAATTTAATGTGCTTAATAACAGCCATTTAACAGCCTAGAATGAAAATCATTTGTTGATGTCTTTAGTTCCATCCCAAATATTTCTAAAGTATGAGTTGGTGTTCTTAAGCAGTATATTCAGATTTCTGTGATGAAAGCTCTAGCTCCTATAGATTTATCTCACCTTTTCTATTTTTTCCACATTTGAGTTCTGATGAATTTAGAGGTGTGAGCAGGCACTACTGAAAACTTTGGGATTTTCTTCCCCCTGAGTATTGCTCATATTTCACAAAAAAAGCATTAAAATTCATACAGTTCTTATTATACAGCTATGGTTTGGATGCAAACCAGATACTTTAATGTTAATTATTCCATCCCAAAATGAGCATCAGAAATGTGTGAAATATACATTTTTTTCCCTGCCTGACTCAGATGGGTGGATCCTACAGGCGTCAGGGAGCTAGGCAGCCACTTTGCAGCGGCAGAAAATCATCCAGGGATCCAAGCCCGCCCCTCTACCCCCTGCCCTGACTTGTTTACAGAAACCTTGTGCTCTGGGGAGGAAACGCATGCCAGTCCGTAAATAAGTGCAGCCCTAAACGTTAGCTCTGGGTGAACTGATCCATTTAGTAGAAGTGGAATGCTTTGAAGCTAGACAGGAAGAAGTCACTAATTAAATGCGAGGCTAGGCCAGATTCCAGTTACATATGGGGCTGGAGCTTTCTTGAAAGTATTAAATGAAATGAAAGGTAGGGGCATGGCTTCTGAGCACCTGGGTGCCCTGACAAGAAATGAGGGGCCTGAGAGGAGTTTCTTAGCACAGGTGTCACTTTGCTGTTCTTGGGCAGTTTTCAGTTTCCCAGAGAAGACTTTTTCTTTAGGAGCCTATTTTATTTATTTATTTTTAATGTATTTTTTATCGATTGTGGTATTACAGTTTTCCCAGTTTCCCCCCCTTTATCCCCCTTCCACCCTGCCCCACCAGCCCTCCGGCATCCCCTTGCCCTAGTTCATGTCCATGGGTTGTGCATATAAGTTCTTTGAGTCCTCTGTCTCCTATACCATTTTTATCTCTCCCCATCTATTTGATGCCAACTAACCATGCTTCTTCTTCCCTGTACCTTTCCCCACTATTCTTCCTTTCCCCTCCCCACTGAACTCCCTCTGTGTGATGTCCATTTCCCTGATTCTGTTCCTGTTCCATTGTTTGCTTAATTTTTATTTTCATTGTTTTTCTTTTAGTTTCATTTGTTAATAGTTGTGAGTTTGTTGTTATTTTATTGTTCATAGTTTTGATCCTCTTTTTCTTAGATAGGTCCCTTTAATATTTCATATAATAAGGGCTTGGTGATGATGAACTCCTTTAACTTCACCTTATATGGAAAGCACTTTATCTGCCCTTCCATTCTAAATGAAAGCTTTGCAGGGTAGAGTAATCTTGGATGTGGGTCCTTGCCTTTCATAACTTTGAATAACCTATTCCAGCCCCTTCTTGCCTGTAAGAATAACTTCTTTCCAGCCCCTTCTTGCCTGTAAGGTTTCTTTTGAGAAACCAGCTGATAGCCTTGTGGGAACTCCTTTGTAGGTAACTGTCTCCTTTTCTCTTACTGCTTTTAGGATTTTCTCTTTTCTTTGATCTTGGGTAACTTAATGATGATGTGCCTTGTTGTGTTCCTCTTTGGGTCCAACTTCTTGGGGCTCTCTGAGCTTCCTGGACTCCATGGAAGTCTATTTCCTTCACCAGATTGGGAAAGTTTTCCTTCATTATTTGTTCAAATAAGTTTTCAATTTCTTGTTGTTCTTCTCTTTTGGCACCCCTATAATTTGGATATTGGAATGTTTCAGGTTGTTCCAGAGGTTCCTCAGCCTCTCTTCATTTTTCTTGAATTCTTGTTTCTTCATTCTGATCCAGTTGGATGTTGTTTATTTCTTCCTTTTGTTCCAGATTGTTGCTTTGAGTCCTGGTTTCCTTCTTGTCACTGTTAGTTCCATGAATATTTTGCTTTATTTCATTTTGGGTATCTTTCATTTGTTCTTTCATTATTCTACCAAACTCAATCAGTTATGTGAGCATTTTGATTACTAGGGCTTTAAATTCTCCATCAGATAGGTTGGCAATCTCCTCATCGCTTAGTTCTCTTTCTGAGGTTTTGCTGTGTTCTTTCATTTGGGCCATATTTCTTTGTCTTGGCGCAGCTGATAGGATGTAAAGGGTGGGGCCTTACGTATTGACCCAGGCAAGGCAACTCTCTTTGCTGTGCTGCCTGTGGGGGAGGGGCCATAGAGGGAACAGTGCAGCTCACCTGCTCATCTCTAGCACACTTTCCAACAGAATGTCGTGTCAGACTGGAAGCATCTTGCACTGTGGCAAACCCAGCCTTAACCCACAGTCAGCTCCGAGTCTCAGTTTTCCCCTTAAGTCAGCCCCTCCCATGCAGCTCCCCCAGCTTGGCAGTCAGCCCCACCCTTCAGCTGCCTCACCACAGTTTTTCTGAGTTGCCCTTGAGGTTCACCTTCTGGTCTGGTTGTTCTGGTTGATTTATTCTTTAATTCCTTGGTTGTCAAAGTTCCATGCAGTTTGATTTTCTGGCACTTTTGGTTGTTTATTGATTTTAGATTGGTTGTTACCCTCCTTTTGGTTGTGCGAGGAAGCAAAGTGTTTCTACCTACGCCTGCCTCTTTGCTGGAAGTCTCCAAACTCTCCAAACCTATTTTAAAATATCTAACTGGTCTCAAGTAATTCTATCTTTTTATCTGTAGCATAGGAATATTTGCCTATTTATTATGCATATTAATAAATAAAGTGTATCAAAATATTTGGAGAATATTTTTAGTACTTAAAATAATTTTTCCTCTTTAAATGATTTTCAGAGTAGAATTGGATTCTTTATAACTACTTTTTCTTGGTCTTGACTGACTTTAATTACAAGATTTTGTGGTAGAAATACCACAGTCCTTTGTGCATACATAGACTGATTTCAGACAAGCTTCAGATATAAAAATTGGACATTAATAGGAAGAGTTCTTTTAATTCGGGCACAGGCCCACTTTAGCGGGGAACCTTTGCAGCCTAACGGGAATGTGAAGAAGTGGAGTTCTGTCCCTCATAAGCGTGCCTCCGTCAGAGCGGTGCACAGAAACGGTGGGCGATCTGCACAGTTCGCTGCCGGGCGCCCATCTGCTGGGGTGCTCCCCGACTATGACTGGTGCCGTTGAGCATGGCCCGAATCCCAAATGCCTGACTGCCAAGACGTGCTCCTGGCAAATGTGCATTCTTTATTGTCCTCTGTGGCCCAAGGTCGCTGGCTTTTGAGCTAGACTGGATCATAGCTTAGCACACTTCCTTGGACCCCTGCCCCGTCTGCCCCAGCTTCCCCTTAGTCCTCTCAACCAGGAAGGGGTCCAGGTGGCTCTGACCTCACCAGTTCCTTCAGAGGAATGAGAGAGAAGAGGGAAGCAGCAGGGAGCAGCCCAAAACACGGAAGCCATCTCAAAAGAATCTAAGCAAGTGTGTGCTCCAGCCCAGTTATATTCATAACAGTGTTTGAGCCTCTTGCCCAAGGCCCACCCCCTTGAATGTAGCCCAGAAATGTACTCTTGACACCTCCCTGGGGAGGAAGAGGTTGAATGAAGATGAGGAGTGCTCAGTGTTTCCTTAGAGATTGCAGCCCACCCTGGAAACACTGTGCATCTTTTTCATTAGGTGGCAACTGGTATCTCTGCTGAGAATTCAACAGGCTACTAAGTAGAGAATGTGTGTAGTGTCACCTTACCAACCCCGTTCTGTGTGCTGCATGGAAAGTAGACGGTGCTCCTGTTGGAGGGCTACGGACTAGTCCCCCCACCTCGCAGTTTGTTACGGCATCGTTTGTTATTCAGCCGCCATCCATCCACCAGGGAGACCTTCACTTCCCAGGAATACAGCAGCTGGCTGTGTTCTTGAGCCTTTCACCCTCGCAGAATGAGGTCTCAAGGAATAGGAAATGGGGAAGGTACACTTTTTGAGAAAGGTCAGGAAACTCTGGAGTTGAAGAGGATGAAGCAATATGAGCTTGCTGTCCCTGGGGGAACAGTAGAACAAACATGTTAAAGTGGAGACGGTCTGAAATCCCAGTAACTAGAAAGAAAAACAAATATCTGTTACTTCACACACTGTTCGGAAGCAGCCCTGAGCCTTCTGTTCTTGAACACAGTGGATCTCTTTTCAGCCATCTCAACCCAAGCAGAGGCCAGACCCAGGAGGGGGGTCGGAGCGAGCAGGCTCCTTTGTACTAAGATTTGAGTGTGTGGCATTTTATTAAAATGCATCCATTTCATGACCCCTGACCAGAATAGTGCAGAGTCTGAGCTGAAGCAGTCACAGCACATTTTCTAAGGAGACTCATCGACCTCCAAATTTGTCATCCTTATGTGTTATGATCCTGTTAAATTCCTAGGGAATGAACTAACTGTGTACAGGTGGTCACAGTGATGACAGTTGCCATATTGCAACATTTCTCAGCCCCAGCTCATGACCCAGTTGTTTACAGTATTTGAGGGCGAACAGCAGGACCACTGGAAAGGTGGGGGGCTCTGTGCACCATTTAATATGTGGTAACCCACATGCACATATCCAGCTACTGGGGAGAACTGTCCATCTTTATTATAAGGTTGATCAGCCTTCTGCACTATCTACTATTTTCAAAGAAAAAAGATCCAACGCAATTACCTCCCCAAGTACAAACTGATAACTAGAGAATTGTAGGACTGCCAATTGTTTTGCGGAGTGGAATTTCAATCAGAAAACATGGAATTTAAGTGGGATTTGCTGGGTTTTGAAGTGGAAAATTGGCAGATCTGACCTACTGGATAATTGCCTGGGAGTTAAAAAAAATTCCTTTTTTTAAATAACACAAAGAGATTGTCCTAATCCACAAGGGCATCTTTCTTTGTTGTCTTCCATGTGTTTTCAGACTCATCCTGTTTTGTTTTGTTTTTTAGTTTAATAGACTTTGCTTATTAGAGAAATTCTGGGTTTACAGAAAAATGTGCAGACGGTACAGAGAGTCCCACCGTTCCCATATGCCCCCTGCCTTCCAGTTCCCCTTATTGTTAACATCTCGCATTCACATGGTACACTTCTTACAATTTCTTGTTACCTTTTTCAGTTACAGTTAACATCCCATATTATTTTAGTTCCAGGTGTACAGCATCAGTGGTGCTGGACACCAGACTTGTTCTTTAGAGGGAGATTGGAGTTTGTGCCATTTTCAGCGTGAAGCCGTTTTGCACTGGTTTAATGTAGCAAAGCCCAGGTCACCTGGTTTGACTTGGCACCTTCTTGTTGCAGGTCGATCCGGGCCACAAATCCCTCGGAGCACACGGTGATCCTCGCGGTGGTTTCACAAGCGTAAGCTCGCCTCCCACCCCTGCTGGAAATAGTCCTGTCCTTTCTGAGACATTTGTCTGATGTAATCCAGTTTTGGAGCTGGCAAAGCAATGGGCATGTCCTCGGCCCTGCAGCACCGAAGTAGGATGTAACTAAAGTTAGATCATGCTTTGGGGTGTTTTCTTTGTTTTCTAAGTTTTCTCCCTGTCACATCTAATTGCTGTTACCACATATTCATACATCTCAGGAAAAAGTGGTTACTTCATTATATGCTAGACATGAATAGAAAATCTGCGGAGGAGGAGATCTGGAGAGTACGTGATTTTAGCTTATCTTTTTTCTTCAAAGGAAAGAGACGGGGGTGGGGGAAGAGATGGGAGAATGCTTGCTTAAGAAGAAACAAATGGTAGCATGAGAACAAGGAGGCGCATTTATAAATCCACTGCAAGAAAAGGGATGTGCAGTTTACATTTGGGGACAGTTATGTGACTAGAAGCAGGACTAGGTTGCATGCCAGTGCTGGAAGGCAGGAAAGAGGGATTCAGCTGTCGCTGTGAGATTGGGATGAGAAACTGGTCTGCCGGGTTTAGTGTCTGAAATGGCCAACACTTAGAATGGAAGATCTAGAAGGAAAACAGTTGTTTGTACAAACCACAGTGGTGGGGATCTTTGCAAGTATCAAATGTGTTCTAATCACTTAACGGCCATCATTCGCTTTGGAGAGAATAAGACCTAAAAAGAGGGACTAGGATCTACTGGACTTGGACCCATTGTGGCAAGTGGCACAGATTCTGCAAGGAAGGAGCTGACTGGCCCATCACTCCGGACAGCTTAGGGCCCACCCCAAGCAGGCCCGAGCCAGGGGGGATTTGAAATTCTCTGCTGCAGAGCATGTTGGTGCAGTGGGGAACCCTGGCCCCAAAGTTTGGGCCTGACCGGAGACCTCCTCTCCTTACCTGATACTCCTCGAGGCTCATGTTAGGAGTCCGCTTTGATACCTGCCATGGGCTGTGGGGCATTAGTTCCTTCCTGGTGGGAGATGGCACCTCAAGCAGACTGAGTGAGGGATGCTGAGATGGACCATCATCCTTCTTCAGGCTGATGTTTTATCTTCTGGGGACTCAAGGACCCTGGATGTGGACACCAGAAGTGCATCAGGCCACATGGCACATCCCCCAAGCCTGGCTTATTTCATGGGCCCAAGAACAAGGCACTCTTTTAATTTCCTACTCATATAGCAAAAATGTGTGCTTGTCCTTGACAAGTTATGGTTTGCTGTGGCTTATTATTATTTTTCACCTTTTCCTGCTATGGTTTAATAAAAGGTTTCATAGATGGAGAGAGTAATAGTAAAAATGAATGCTGAGTTTGTGCCACTCAGCTTATGAAATAAACACTAATAATAGATAGATTATTATTAATACCTTTAGAAGCCATTTTGTGCCCATCTTGATTTATCAGTTAGCAAAGGTAGACCCTTGAGTTCCAAGGAGAAAGGGAGTTGGGGAGATAGCTTTTCCCTGGACAAGTAATGTCACAAATAAGCACTGGGATTTCTCTTCCTGTTTTCCATCTGCTCCTCCACGCAATCCCCTCTGTTCCGTTGTTCTTCCCTGTTTTCCAAGGTATGTGTAGCATGTCTCGGGGAACCTTTTCTCCCTCATAATGGTGACAGCTCAGCCTGTCTTCACAACAAGCCAACGCACACCCCCACCTGTACTCACACTGAGTTCTGAGACCCAGCTGTAGGCTCAGTATAGGAAACCTTCCCATGAAATGAGTGATAATGATCACTTTTGTTTTTTCTTCTTCCTTTCCAACTTTGCATTGGTAATGACAAGTCTTTCCCATTTGGCTATTGGCTCAGGCAGCTTATAATGGCTGTTGTCTTCCTCATGTTGAAAAGTGGACCCTGCTAGGTGTTGGCAGTGGAGGTGGGGGGAGGTGGGAGTTGTACTTTTGGAAGGTTTGGGGGTGGCAGAGAGGACAGCAGTCTCTGGGATGCGCATTGCACCTGCCTTGTCCCTTTATGGGACTGCTCCCCGGCACCTGCCCCAACCCCAGGGGGCAGCCCCGAGCTGGGGAGAGCCACTGACATGCCGCTGCGTTGGTGCTTTCAGGAACGCTGCTAGTTTTCTCTCTACTGTTTTGTTCCTTTTTCCCATCTGGAAGTCAGATGTGGGGGTCTGGGTCCTTGAGGGCAGATGTACCCTGTGGGCACATGCTTGTCAGGAAGCCACTTGGGGGGCCAGTGCCACAGTCGCCTCATTGCTCTCTCTCCATGTTTCAGTGTGAGGAATCCTGGTTTGTATCTGCTGAGTGACCACATTTTCTGCTTTGCTGCAGATCGGGCGACCATGAAGAGGCCTCAGTTCTCCCTCTTCTTCATGCAGGCTTCAACAGGGTACGTAGACGGTGGGCCAGCACCTCCCTCAGGTGCAGGCAGCTCATCCCTAACCCTCCCACAGCCGCAGAGGCCAGTATCCGTGGATAAGTGCTGAGGGCGTTGAGCCCCCGGGATTGTGAAGGAAAGAACTGTTCTCGGGGTGGTAATGAGCACCTGCTAGCTAGTTAAGCTTCTTTTCCTTTTTCTCTCATAACTTCATAATGACATAAAACACATCTTCTTATATTGGGTCAAAATTCTGTGGTCCCAAAGTTACCTCACTTGAATCAGTCTGGTTAGTTAGAATCAGCGAGTGCGTGTGGTTACAGACGTCCGCTGAGTCGGCTCCCAGGGCTCGTTCATGTTCAGCAGGCAGTGGCACGGCATCCCGTGAGCTCCTGGCTTCAATCATAAATTCTTAGAGCGATGACATGAATTACACTGCTGTTCAACTGGAAAACGAAGATTGCTTACTCCAAGGAGACTTACCAACAAACTAAATAACTAGGCAGGCTTGGTATTTCAGGCCTTTTGATAGGAATAATCAACCTCAAATAGATGGTGTTATGCATTCTGTTGCCTTTGCCTTGTGACGTATGAAGATTCTTTTGGGTGCTTTAAGTAACTGTACATTGCAATCCCTGGTTTTAAAAAAGTCCTATCTTTGTCGCAGACCATAGAGGAGCAGGAATTGCCGTGAGCAGCAGTGCTCTGCTTGGGCTGTTTTCTGCTCCCACGTGGAAGCAGCCGAGCTCTGTCAAGCATCCGGGTAGCTCCGCGGTTCCCGTGTGTCATGGGAATGAACGTTCCTAGTCAACGGCATCACTCCCCTAACTCTCCTCTTGTCCGTCATGGCGTCTCTTGGAGGCTGGCATTTGGTTCCGAAAGCTGTTCTTCCGTGCTGTATCTTGATGGGAATGCATAGAACGATGCTTCTGAGTTCTGGAATGGAAAGAGGAAAACTGGCAGAGAGTCCTGAGACTTCTTTCCTTACAATGCTCATTTTCTGAGAAGTAACCCGAGGTTACCCCCAGGTTTCATGGCTCTTCTGTTTGATGTTGGCCACCCCACTGCAGCCCAGCCCAACATCATCCTTGACGTCTGAGGCAGGGCCTCTCTGAGTGTGAGGACGTGGGTTCTTACCCTCCAGGGGCCCTGCTGCTGAGATCAGCAGTGACGCTGTGGTGATATCCATGAGGACCTCTGAATGTGCTGGCAAGCGTCCTTTTGGCAGTCAGCTTTCAGTTCAGTGTTCTGCCCCTGACTAGTGTGGAGAGTGTCCTTTGGAGGGGTGACCCTGGGATCGCACATCTACTCACAGAAAAGTTAAGGGGAAGCAGCTGGCCTTCTTTGGCTGAAAATGCAATTAAGAAAATTTAGGAGGAAAAAGTTCCATTGCTCCTTTTTCCATGTTTTGTAACTTGTGCCTGCTATTCTAGAAGGTTTCATTGCCTTCTGTCTGGACATGGTGCTACTTTCTGCAGTCAGCATGGCGAATAAAACCCCTGGTGGGGGCATGAAGCGTGAGGCCTGCCACAGACACCTGGTGTTCTTTAGTGCTGGATCTGATCAAGGCCTTTGCCGGCGAGGTCAGGGTGCCCCCGGATAGTCTGGGCTCTTCCCAAGGAAGCACACGGCACCTACAAAGGCTTTCCCTCCTGAGTTACTGTGGCACAAGATCAGCCAAAGTTCCTCTTCAGGTGGCTGGTCTCCTTTTTTGGGCAAAATCTTATCTTTGGCAACTCTCTACCCAAGCACCCTTCCAAATATGCCCATAATTCTGCCTTCCGTGTGGTTGTTTCCCATCTCTGAGTTGTTTTGATTGTATTAAAGCATCTGCTGAAACTCTGCCCTGTGTTGCTAGCTAATAGGCCAGCGCTTCAGACAATGGTTCCCTAAGTGGGGACCCAGGAACAAACTGTACCGTGAAATATTCCACAACAACTCCACTTGAGGCCTCGGTAGCTCTGTGTAAGTGGCCACCTGCATGATGCTCAGTCTGCTCTGAGCCTTTCAGAAACCTGTATCTTAGGAAAGGGAAATTGCAGCATTTTTATATCAACCTTTGTGCCCCTCTCTTTTTATCTGAAATGATGCTCATTCAGTTGACCGTGTATTCATGGGCCACTTACCATGTGCAACGTGATGTGCTAGGCATGCCAGTCAGTTTCCCCCCTGGAGAGGCTTCCTAAGGAAGAAGTGGAGAGCCAAGATTGATTTGTTTGGCTCCATTCTAGGTTACTTAGTTCATCCTCATCGACAAATGAGAGATTGAATATTTTTCCCATTTTTATAGAGGAGGAAGCAGGCCCAAAATGACTAAACAGTTTGCCAGAGCTCACACTCACTGCAAAGTCAAAATGCAGACCCCACACTGGGCCCACTAAAGCAGTATTTCTCAGACTGTGGAGCACTAGTGTTCCAACAGCTCTTGACAGGTGTTCCTTTGCAAAAGACTTCTGTGGTCAAACAAGCTTAGGAAATCAGCTAAGACTCTTCCTCCTCCACCCCTGGGAGCGCGCAGTACCCATTGGCAGCATGGCGCATGAGCACATCGAATGACCTGAGAAGTCCTGTACCAAGGAAACATGCCTTAGTTTCTGGAACTAGGGCCTGGGAATCTGAATTTTTAACCGAAGGCCCAGGTGAGTCTCAGCATGTTGAAGTTTGAAGACCACTGCTTTTGATTCACCCAAATCATTTCAGAGGTAGGGGTTTTCAACTACAGTCTTGAAAAATCCCCAAAAGATAAGGTACTGGAATCTTACCTTACTTGGTACACTTATTAAGTACCAATTATGTACAAAGTCCTCCAGTGTTTAGAAACCATCACCTACAGAAAGCTTTGAACTTCAAGAAAAGTAAAATATAAAAAACTATTTCTTAGCCATGGCTGGTGTGGCTCTGAGGATTGAGTGCCGGCCTGCAAACCGAAAGGTTTGATTCCCAGTCAAAACATATGCCTGGGTTGTGGGCCAGGTCCCCAGTAGAGGGCACATGAGAGGCAACCACACACTGATATCTCTCTCCCTCTCTTTCTCCCTCCCTTCCCCTCTCTCTAAAAGTCAATAAATAAAATCTTTATAAAAAACTACTCCCAAAATTAGTGACTTCATTAGTAGCTTATGACATTATCAGTGGTTTGTGGGTTTCTCTTTATATTTGTCTGTATGTTATACATTTTAAAATTAATGTGTATTACTTTTCTAATTAGACGTAGACACCAAAGTTTACTTTTAAAGCTTCTGTCTTAAAGTAAATCAGCCTAAATCTGTTTACTCCAACATTTCCAAAACTTACTTTATCACAGATTGTTTTTTGTATACTATGAAACATCAGCTAACAGTGTTCATAGGCTGATAATAGAATCTCCACCCATCCAAGAGCGAATCCAGAGCCCAACCATGTTTAACTTCACACAAAAAGAAGAAAAGGTATTTCCTCTCGTGCACGTCCACGATGTCCCCTTTTTCCCTCACCCTTCTCAGCTTCCACCTGCAGTAGTGGGGCCCAGGGCCACAGGGAAGTCGCGGCTTCAAAGGTGTTCCCCACGGGGAAGCCATCCACACTGGATAGTGGCAGTGTGTGTGCGCGTGCGCGTGTGTGATAGATATCGGGGAAGAGAGTACAGTAGACACTCAGGAGATGAGGAAGGAAGCAAAGAACGGCCTCCCCCTTCCAAAGGGGTCCTTCCCAGTGCGGCACACACCAAACGTGTCTGGTGCTGGGTTGAGAAGACCTTCATTAGTGCAATATAAAGCACCGGCATTTCGGTAACTAACTGCAGTTTTCCCACCCTTGTTACACAGGGACTTAAGCACACAATATTACCTGCTCTGTTGTTTCTCATGCATTTAAACAAGCATTTCAAACACCTTGACAACTGTGTCATTTCATCTTATCTACTAGTTGTCTTATGTCACAGTTACTCGTGAAGGAAAAACTGTTCAGCTTCTTTATTTAACTCTCGAAGAAGTAATTGTATATGTCTTATGTATTATCTTTGCTTTCTTTTCAGAGATTTATGGAGAATAGCAGCATCACTGCTTGCTATAATGAACTTATTCAAATAGAACACGGGGAAGTTCGCTCACAGTTCAAATTACGGTACGTAGTTAAATAAGACAGGGCACGAGGTTAGTTACCAGCTCCACAGAAAAGCTTGTCTGCAATCAGGCTGCTATTTGCAGGGTCCTGGCTCCGTCACAGGGATTTTGAAGCCATTAAGCAAGTAATGCTGGCTGGTAAACAGGAGAATCTAAACTGGAAGCCCTTTGTTATAATGAAATAAATTAGAAGCATTTCTTATTTGACAGTATTTTCCACTATTTACAGCAGTTTTAAAATTGTATCCCAAGCAAAGTACTGTTTAATTTTTGTAAAATTAGATCAAGATTAAGAAGAGCCTTTGAGGATTACTTACTGCTTTCAACATTTGTAAATCCCTCCGTGGGTTGTTATGGACAGGAGCAGACCCATGGGTATATTTATGATGCTCACTGTAATAATTGCTGAGCAACCACAATAGCAGTTTCACGAGACCTGTCTGTGACCCCCATGTATGAAGTATCTTCAGGAAACCGATTTTAGGTCTTTAAACAGGTGTGGAGCTCTTTAAAAGCAGGCTGCTCTCCGGTGCTCGCTTCTGGGTTGGGTTTGCCTGAGTGGCTGGAACTCTGGGTGGTGGGTGTTTTGCTTCTGGGACATCTTGGAGTGTTGGGGTCCAGGGTCAAGCCTGGTTTGGCTCAGGCTCCGCTCCAGGACTCTCCCAAGACCCTGACTTTCTCAACTTGCCCATCTCAAGCAGAGAAAGAGGAAGGGACAGAGGGGGCCCTACCCAACTTATGGCCCCTGGGAGGCCAGTCCCCAGCAGCTCCAGGCTGTAGGATGCCAGAAGGCCCCTGATCTGGCTTCTCTCTCTCAGGCCAACTACAGGTCAGGATGGTGTCAGGCTCAGGAAAAAAAAAATCTGATAGCATCTCACTGTAATGCTTATACTTCTTATTTCAGTTCTTCATTTGAGTTCAAAGGGAACTAAACCCTTTTTTAAAATTATTTTTTCCTTTCCATTCTCAGTCCTGTGGAAGTAAAATGGATTAGCATAAATCCACAAAGGCCGTCCTTCAGAGGTGCCCCATGGCCGAGGAGGGCGCCCTTTGGTGGAGAGAGAGCTTTAAGAAACAAAGTGTGCGGATAAACAGTGACTTTCTTAGGTGGGGGAGATTTAAAAAGAATCTCAAACAATGGAAATTTAGGTATTTTAACAGTTTTTGGTGAGTAATATTACCAAAGACTTTGAAATATGTACATACATAATTAGATCCCTTGGTTTCTTTCTATCCACATATTTGTTAGCTTTGGAGAAATTCATAGAATTTTTTAAGAAAGTCATAGCACCCTTACTTCAGAAATTTATGATTTTTAGTATTGCATATTCATTGAGGCTCTTTATTCCTGGGGCTCTTTACTATTTTTACTTGAGGGTAAAAAGGCTGTACTTGGTTTTTTAGATGTTTTCACAATTAATAGAATTAGAAAAAGAGGGACTTCATTTTGATTTAAATCTTTTATTGTGTATTATCTACAACAAAAATGAACAGATACCTTATTGCTTCGGTAGGTAATTTCCTCATTTTATTTTAAATAATTGTTTAAGATTCATAAGCAACATTACATTGATGGCACCTGTAAGGTGTCAGAGGTGCCATGTCCACCTGTAAGGTGTGGATGGTGAGCGGGCAAAGACAGGTCTGGCGATTGGAACTAACCATCCCCAGCCAGCATGAGGGCGTGAAGAAAGGGCTTCTGGCTATTGTGCTCATGAAATCTGCTTAGAGTCAGGGCACTGAAAATGTTTCAAGGTCTCATCAAACTAGGAACTTAGCAAATTTCTAAGTACTTAACACGGTGTAAATCCCGTAACTTCTCACTCCTCACTGACTGGAGCTGGCGGAGGCAGTCGGTCATAATAAAAAAGGTCAAGTTCTTAAAACAAATCAATGTGACGCTGGTGAATGGGCTTGACCCAGGCAGGCAGTGGCCCCAGGAAGGTGGGTTTGCCCAGCGCACTAATCCCTTACCTCCCACTCCTGCTGATGCTTGGTGGGTAAGGAGCATCTCTTCCCAGTCATGAGCAACCAGTATGAGAGCTGCCCCTGTGTGGGGTGGGGATGGGGGTGGGGGGATGGGGGCGAGGTTGGGGGTGGTAGAGTTCTCCAGAAGAGAAAGCCAGAGGAGGACAAAGTGGTCGGTTTCTTCTGTTGCTTTTTGGCTGGCTATGCCTCCACTGTCTCCAACTTCTTTCCCTTTTTGGAGGAGTGGGGGTGTGTGCGTGGTTTGGCTCTCCCTGGCTCTCCTAGATCTGGGTCCAGTGGGTGGGGCACGGTGGCCCCAAACCATGACCCTCCCCGGGTCCTTAGGGCATCCAAGGACCTCTAAAGCCTCTACCTGCCCCCCAGAGGCAGGCAGGCAGCTCCGTCACTTGCTGCAGACTGGGAAAATGAGGCTCTTTATTATACAATGCCAGAATAATTATAGTCTAATTATATAATACTTTCCCCTGCAATTCCGCCCCCAGCTGCAGCTAAATATGTGACATTGCTGGCATTCTGCAGGGACAGCCTGTACTGCAAGGACGGTGTCGGGTGCCGAAGGCAGATACTTCTGTCCAGGTCTTCATGTGTGGTAGCCATATGTACTGAGCCAAGGGACGACAGTCAGGATTGTGGGACCGAACAAAAACTATCCAGTTTTAAAATTCTATTTTATAGGATAACTTTTTAAAATAGGAGAACTAAATCTCATTTCTGAGTGCATGTGATGAATCACTTTATGGGACAAAAGAATTCATGAAATGGGGACTGGCCAGGGAAATAGGGACAAGAGATGACCATTGCCTCTGACTCCGTGCCTCTTTATTATGAAAAGAACTTTGTTATCCAGAATACAGATGGGATTTCTCTACTTCCCAAGAGTTGCAGCTGATCAGTTTATACTAATGCAATGCCAGCCATGTGTCACCATTAGTCTGATGTCTGTTATCCTGGAGGACACCCAAGGCATCGTACTTATTTTTCTCCAAGTCTTAAGAAGGTAGCAGGCCTCAATTTTAGAAACAATCAGTTTCTAAACAATGGTCAAAAGTTTGTATTCCATGGAACACTGCAGCTCTCTTGTATTAACAGACGTGTACAGAGTGCCGATCGACACGTGGGCTCTGCATAGCAGCCATTGTGTCACAGAAGCAACCCACCTGTGGAGGCTTAGTGGCCCGACTGCATCACTGCCCAGGAAGGTGCTGACCAGTAGCAAGTCCACGACCCCACACTGCCTCCACTCCTCCCTCCCCGTCCCTCCCAGCCCCCTGCAGGGATGTGGATCTGTGTTCAGAGTCTTCTCTCTACAAGCCACCACCTTTGGCAGTCCTGTCCTTGTTCCATGTGGCCTCCGTTTGTGTGTGCATGTGTTTCATTTGAGGAGACTAGAGCCCCTTTGGTAGGGACATGAGAGATTATGTGTGACCCCGCCACCTCAGCCGCAGCTGACAGAGGAAAACACTGAGACCCAGGGAGACTCGACGCCACCAATCACAGCTACCCAGTGCACTGCCAGCGTCTCTGGGGTGGGGTCCAGTGTCCCGCTTTGCCGTCAGAAGCACTCTGCACCCCACCACATGCTGCCGTGTCCTTTACGAGCTTCAGACCCGGGCCTCTGTGACACTTGCCTTCCCTCTGGACCTCCAAGGGCCCTTAAAAAGGAGGGGAACATGGTTACATCACCTGCACTTCAGGGATGTCCACGCCAAGGTTGCTTTTCCTTGTGCTGCTTTTGCCGATCTTCCAACTTCTTAACCTGAAAGATACAAAAATACATTTGAGGCACAGAGTTACAAGATCCTCAAGAACAGAAAATAAATAAAGCAAGGGCTCTTCTGAGTGAAGAGCATTAATAATTGATATAAGCAACCAAATTCCCAAACTCTAGGAACAATGATTCAGGGTGATTGCCTCATTTTGCCGCTGGTTATAGAACCATCCGCCAAACTGGTCTGAAGCCTCGATCCACACACTGTGGGCGAGGAGAGTTTACCCCCAGGGAAAATGACCTCTGGTCCCACCCATGTCCCCTCACCTCGCCTGTTGAAAAGTGTTTGCTTTGTCCCATTGGGCATCATGCTTATTGACAATTTTATACTTTGTGGATAATCATACAATGACCATTTCATAGATAAATTCTGGAGACTGGAGCTAAGATCTTGTATAAAGTAGCCTCTTCAGTTGACAAAACAATAGTACCCTGAAGTACCTGTTTACATACTTAGATGAGACACACGGGTACTTATAAAAGATACTTGGACAAAAGAGGAATTTATCATTTAATATATATTAGAGGAATTTACTACTTAAAATGTTTTAGAGCTTGATTTGGCAGCTTCCCGAGTTAAGGAACTAGCCCGCATAGGGTGTGCTTGACACGGCCAGCTCTGGAGAACAGAGAACAGGCAGCACTTTCCTATGGTGCCCCCCCTCCCCCCCGCCCCCCACACGCCTGGAAAGTGCTCCTGCGACTGTGAGACTAGATCTTGTTTGCTTGCTTCTTCATGAGCAACAGTGCGGTGACAGCTTTGGTAACAATTTTAAAGTCCTCTTGTCTCCTTTTTCTCTCACTTTAAATCATCATATTTACAAATACAGAGATGCTAATAGGACAGTACACAGTCCAAATTAGGAAACCTGGAGCAAGTTACAAAAGAAATCTTACTGTGCCCATCAGGAGCCGCAGCTGGGTCAGGTTTATGGTCTCCTCTGTTCGCCCACATCGTAATTACTGATTTTACTCACCCTTCACACTGGTATTAATACCTCATCTCTGCAACTGTAGGAACACGATCTTTCATCTTTCATTGGGCTAAAATCCTTCACTCCCCATATGGGTTACCTTGTTATTTATTATTGGTTTGTTATTTCAGTTCTTGGTTTGATACTTCAGATATAATCGTGAGAAAAGACAGGTTATGATTCACTTTTCACCAGCAGCCTTTGAAAGCCTTAGAGAACAAAGAAATAGTACTCTGGGACCTTACAAATAACGAGTACTGTGTGCTGAATTCTTACATTGTCCTGAGTGCTTTGAGAGATGCCTCATGTAACTTGTTTTGATTCTTATAACCTCCTGTAAAATATGTGTTAATCTCATTTTGTAGATGAGGCAGCTGAAGGCCAGTGAAAATAAAACATTGTCCAAGGGGGCAGGACACGGAACCAGATCTCCCCTGGTTTGTTCTGCCCTGTGCCTTGTAAACAGTTCGAACAGGATGGCAAAGTTCGATGCCATTATGAGTGGGGAAAAAATAAATAACATTTTAATAGTTTGTTTCACAAAACATCAATCCAGTAAATCAACATCTTTTTTGTAATGAGTAAGAAAGCCTTCACTGGTATTCTTTAAACAGCCAGTATAAATAACAAAGCTTTAAGAACTACTTACATACTTTCTGTTCGACAATAAATAACCTATTGTATTTGGAGTTGGTCTAGATTTGGAAGACAGTTAAAATTCTTTCCAAGGAATTGAGAGATTGAAATGATTTCGGATATTCCAGATACGCAACCAAGGTCACTGAGAAGCTTGCCCACCTGCAGAGCTGCATCGTTACCCCGGAGAGGGGGTCGGTCTCCGGCGTGTTTGCCTGTCCTCACGCCAGTGCGTCTGATGCAAAGGCTTGTTTTTTTTGCGATCAGGAGGGAAAGGAGATGAAATGTTTGTGTCTGTTACAAAAGGCTAGACTACCTCGGATCCAAGTTGGGCTCAAGCAGGTTTTCTTAATGGATGGGAACTTAACCTCTGTTTCATTCACAGCACGGCAGGAAGGACGCCACTGGTGTAGAACATAGGGGACCTACAGACAGTCCCTCACACCTTTGTTCTCTGGTTTCATTCAGTGTATGTGTAGGTCATTTCATGATCCGTGAAGATTTTGTGGTTACAATTCTTCTCTTTATATCATATACATAGAAATATATGCTTTTGTTTATTCATCTAGTTTGAAAGCCTAGGTTGTTTTATTTTCCTCAAGGCACTATCAGAAGGTACATAGCTTTAATGAATCTGAGGAACTGTTTACTTTGATAAATTAACAGATGAAACGCTAATGGTTTTGTAGCACAACTAACATCGATCTTTTGCAACTTCCAGGGCCTGTAATTCAGTGTTTACAGCATTAGACCACTGCCATGAAGCCATAGAAATAACAAGTGATGAGCACGTGATTCAGGTACGGGGACACCTTTTATCTGTAGATGTCAAAACAGAACCTTTTAAGTTTGAGCTGCCCTTTTCCCAGCATCTTCCCATAATCTCACAGTTTGGCACATTTTCTTTGGAGACAGAAATATCAGCATATTCAAAAAATGATAGACTTAAGCTTAGAATTGGATATTCAGTAAGAATAAAAATTTATTCAGATCAGAGCCTGTAATTTCTCTGGCAGAGGTGGGATAAATTCTTTGCACCATCTGTGAAGACAGCATTTACGCAGAAGTATATCAGAATTGTACAGCAAATGCTTGTAAGTGCCTCTGGGAGTGAGACATTTTCTTTTTTTTATTTGTCAATTACCATTGACATTTAATGTTTTGTATTAGTTCGGGTGTACAGCAGAGTTGTTAGACATTTAGATAATTTATGAAGTGATCCCCCCATAGGTCCAGTACCCCCTGGCACCGAACGTAGTTATTGCAGTATTATTGACTTTATTCCCTGTGCTGTACTCACATCCCTGTGACTGTTTTCTAAATATCAACTTGTACATCTCAGTCCCTTCACCTTTTTCACCCAGGCCCCCAACTCCCCTCCCACCTGGTGGCCACAAATTTGTTCTATCTATGAGTCTGCTCCTTTTAGGAACAAAATATTTTCAAATGTACTCATTTATTTGCCTATAGTTGGTATTCTGATAATAAAGCACTGTAAGATGCTAAAATCACCTTCCTAAGGAAACGTGTATAGTAGGCAAACCATTGTTGAAATGACATCATGTTATATTTGTTGCAAAGTAAGACATTTATACTTCAAACATACTCTGAAAAGGGGGCTTGAAATGCACAACTGGTTTGCACAGCAGCACTGAGTGTGAGGAGCACTTACTCTCATCCGTAGCGACCAGTCGGTGTCCAGCCCAGTGGACGCACGACAGACAGAGCCCCGCATTTGCTGTGCTGGAACACCCCCCGCCCCGCCCAGTGCACACACAGACACACCCGGCTGTCACCCCGGACCAACAGTGGCAGAGCCCACCACGCCCAGGTCCTGCCATCATCGCACTCATAAGGTTATCTCCTTTCCATTCAGTGACCCTGCGAAAGCGACGTAAGTGCACCATAATAGGGATGGGAAGGCTAAGGGCAAGCAACTTATTCAAGGAAAGCCCCAGTGAAAAGTATTGAAACCAAAATACGTAGCTATATTTTTCTGACTCCAAAGCCTTCCCACCTGGTATCCCATTTGGTATCCTGTATGTATGGAATGTTCTTGTGGCTGTTCTTTGAAATGGATCTGAAAGGGTCCTCATATTGCTGCCTGTCGCTGGCCCACCTGGCCATGGGTCAGCACCCCGGACCGTAGAGAAACCAGGCACATTTCTACTGCAGACCAAGCACACATCTCCCATCTCCCCCGCCTGTACCCAGGCTTGAACAATCGGTTCTCTTCATGAAGCATGTTTGCTTTGCCCCTCCCTCCTGCACAGCAGGCAGCCTGGTGGTGACCCCAGCAATGAGAAGAGGGGGCACCCTGCTCTGTGGTCACCTTCCTCACTTGGAATCTGACAGATGGCACCTTTCACGGGGACCAGAGTCCTCCATTCCACGGGGAGCACCTGGTGGTTAGAAACCCTATGCCTCCGCTGGTACAGCGATGCTGTCACAGAGTTAGTCACCTCCCAGCCTTTACCATGAGCAGGAGCACATGGGCCGAGGGCAGTGGGCACCTGGAAGGGGGAGACTCTGCTGAGAGCAGGTTTTTTCTTGGGGACCCTTTCAGGCCCCTTTAAATACCTGCCAGCCCTCTGAAGATAAAACGAGAGCAATGAGGAAGAAGTTGAACAGAGGATGTTATATGTAAGGGGGCAATTACAAGGACCTTTGTGCTATAGAGTTGGAGGTGGTCCTGGGTGGGCTCTTCCAGCACGTTCCTCTGTGTCCCAGCAAGCACTCCTCCGGAGTGCGCAGCACTCCTGAACTGACCTGTAACCACTTCCCGTTCATAGTACGTCAACCCAGCCTTCGAAAAGATGATGGGCTACCACAAGGGCGAGCTCCTGGGGAAAGAACTCGCAGACCTGCCCAAAAGTGACAAGAACCGGGCAGACCTCCTCGACACCATCAACACATGCATCAAGAAGGGCAAGGTGGGTGAAACCAACCAAACAGACCCACATACCCTCCGGGGTGCATTCTCTCTTACTGTGGGTTTCTATGTCACCTCTTTAAGATTAACTTCTTTAATAATATTATAATTAAATACAACTTTTTTATATGTGTGAAGCAAGTGATTTTTGTATGTCAAGCAAATCTGGTGCTTATTGTGATGATAGAGAATCTGGTGATCTTGTTTAAGGAAATTTCATCCCACCTGTCACTGCTGGAATATCATCCGTATCCTGAGCAGAGGCACGCCCATGGAGCTGTTGTGTGTTTTTTAGCTTATCCAGTGTTTGGGGAAATAGAAGTATTTGATGTCAGTATTCACATGGAGGCATAGTTTTCCTGTTTCTCTTCTCATCACAGCTCAGTAGGGATGGATAGCTCACATCTTCCTACTGCTTCGCATTGTCAGGGGCTGGCACTCGGTCCCAGGAGCTGAAGGCAGCCGTGCAAGTGCAGTAGGGGCCTTCCCTGCAGCCCCGCCCCCTCCAGAGCAGGGGTGCTCCCGCAGCAGGGGCCCCCTGTGCGTTTCCTGTTAAGTGTTCAGAGTGCTTGCTCACATGCTGTTTCTTTCATCTTGCTTTCTCTGATGTGAAGTAGTTAGATAGCATTGTCTTTGTTTAATGGGGGGGGGCAGTGCACAGGAATAAAATAAGTTTGGTTTGTATGTGATGGCCAAAATTAATTTTAAAAAATTAGGGCAGTGAGGCTGAAAACAGAATGTTATCAAGTACTCCAAAAAAACTGCCACAGGGACACTGCCGCATATCTGGGGGCCCCAAGAACACTGCCACACACCTGGTGCTCCCCAGACCACTGCCGCACACCTGGGGGCCCCCGCTCCGCATTCCAGTTAGCCATCTTGTGTGAGAGGAGCAGGAAAGGGTCAGGCTCTGATTTAACCACTCCCTCCCAGAAACTGTGGAGGTGCGGTAGGTCCCCCTTGATGTCACCAGGGTCTTCATCCCAGCCACTTCCCCAAGGTCCAGAGATAGCAGGACCCTTCATCCTCCCCTTGGCCTGTTGCATGGACACTGTCAACAGCCAGCCCGACCCCAGAGAAGTCTTGTCTGGAGGCCAAATAGGATAGTAGAAAGGTTACGGGCTTCAATGCACGTTAAAAGGTGAGAATTCAAAACCCCATTCTCCACTTCCCAATATGGGCACATTGGTTAGAATCTCTGAGCCTCAGTTTACTCATTTGTAAATTAAGAATGATAACGTCAAACTCAGGCTGTTGTGAAGATTTTGGGAAAAGATCTCAGAAAAATCCTTTGAGCTGGTACCACTACACTCGTAGGGAAGAGAGCAGGGACTCTTCCCACTTGTCAAGTGTCCTGGGACCCAGGAGGGGCCGCCTGGTGGTGGACGTGCAGGTCCAATCGTGTTCGTGCCTTGTGACCATGAGCCTTACAGAGACGGCTTCGCAGCAGAAGCAACAATAGAGTCGTGTTTGGTGAATGTAATGAAAGCAGGTGGGAATTTATTGCTCAACTTGGTGAGACCCTCTGGAGGAGCAGACGCTGGCCTCGATGGAGGATTTTAAGAGCTCTCTTTGTCCATGTAGGAATGGCAAGGGGTTTACTATGCCAGACGGAAGTCCGGGGACAGCATCCAACAGCATGTGAAGATCACCCCAGTGATTGGCCAAGGAGGGTGAGAGCGAACTCGTGAACTCTTTTAGTCGAGGGGCCCATGTGGGCTTATTGAGATGTCAGTGTAAGCGTTAGACCTGCAAATGTGGTAGACTTGGGCTGTACGTAGTATATACCAAGGACACCTCCACGTGACCAGCAGACATGGCTTTTCCTCTCTCTGTCTTCTCCTGCTATGGGCTTTACGCAGCTTCACCCCAACTGCCCACCCCCATCTGATCATCTGTGGTTCCACTATGCCCACTACCCTCTGAAGGAGCTCAAGTTCTAGGCTGGCCCCCTTCATGTCAACAGCAAAACAAGGGGGAGCTGACCCTCCCTCCTCGAGGCACTAGCTCTGTGCTTTCTCCAGGCGGCAGGAAGCCAGGGGTTCATGGTTACCTAGAGAAAAGTATGTCGGATCCCAAGCTGAGGTTATCTGATTCTATTTCTTCTCAGATTACCAGAGAAGCCTATTTATTTGGGAGAGATAAGGCAAATATGTGATTCCTTTTCCTTCTCCCGGTTTAATTCTGTGAGGTTTACAAAGCCAGCCAGGATCCCCTAGCAGTCCATCACCGAGGACCCTTTGTAACCAGTCTGAAGGTCAACACCAGCCTCACAGCACAGGCTTATAAGGGCCGTGCGCCATCGCATGAAGTTTTGGAAAAAGAAAAGGGAACGGTTATCGTGCCAGTAGCCAGAGAGGAGAGCCAAGCCTGTGACTCTCTGGCTGCCCGTGTTGCCTGCAAATTGTGTGGTTAGAAAAACAAGACGTTCCATAAAGTCAGCCAAGGGTCCATAGGCTGTTCCCCCTCTGAGTTTACTTGCTTGGTCAGTTTCAAAATTGTTCCCCCTCAGTTTAGAGACCACTGTCTCATATGTCCTGTCATTCTGCTTCCATTGGGGGCGGGGGGGGGGGTGGGACTGGCGATCCCTGACCCTCCTCCTGAGTGCAGAGAGAGGCACCGGTCCCTTCTCCTGAGCCCAAGTCCCTCTGCGTGGCCACCCCCGAGCCGAGCTGTCAGTGCCCTTGACCACTGTGGCTGCTGTGTTGTCATCCTCATCCTCACTGCGACCTCTCAGAAAGTTTTAGCAAAGATTCACATTGTACGTGTGTGACCAGAATTTGTCAGGTGACCGAGGCAGAGGAGGTGTGCCATTGATGGTGATTTCTGTCGGAATGAATTTTTCTGATCTTTCTGATTTTACAGAGAAGGCAGACACAGTGTTATTCCCCCCCGCTCTACCCCCAATTGTAGGCAGGGAGCTACCAGAAGAAAATCTTACTAAAAGCAGGGAGTTTTTACCTCTTGCTGTTGAGTGAACTTCATTACAGGATAACCAGTATATTCTTCGCTCTCCTTGGAGTTCTCCAGAGAAAACTGAACCAGAGAGAGAGAGAGTGAAAGACAGGAGCAGGGAGAGAGGATACTCATTACTGTAAAATCTAACACGGCCCTCTGGAATTCCCCGCTTCACTCTCACTGGAGAATCTACCTCGAGCTGAGTTTTCTGCAGGGTGGAGGTGCCTGATTCTTCTCCTGGTCTCCTTCGTGGTAATGAGCAAGGCTGCAGGCTGTTTTGGGATTCTGCCTGTGACCTTGAAATAAGAGGATTTTTCTCTGCCTGAAAACGCCACCATTCTGATGACCATGCTGTGACATAATATGGAAAATTAAATATAAAAATAGCCCTGAAATTTGATCATCACCCAAATGAGTCTTTTGCTTTCTATATAAGCTATAAAATTATTAGCGTCAGCAGAATTAAAGCCAAATTTTTTCTGGAGTAGCATTTCATCCTATCACTGAAGATAGTGAGGAGCCAAGCCCCGGGAGTCAGTTACAAAATGAAATACCCATTAGAACAATGTTTCTGAGCCAGTGGTGATGAAGAGGGAAGCCCAGTTTCTGAAGGCATGTGTGGGCTGTGTGCGGAAATGCATTTTCTGTAGATTGGGTTTTATTCAAATTTTAAATCTGCCTTAGAATAGACCTTTGAGTTTTGCTTTGAAAAGTTTCTGTTGATGTTTTCACTTGCTGATTTGTTGAATCATCTTGTATCTGACTCACTAATAACTAATTATTTATGTTATTAGGAAAATTAGGCATTTTGTCTCCCTCAAGAAACTGTGTTGTACCACTGACAATAATAAGCAGGTACAGTATCCAGCTTGCTTCGTTTGCTTTGTCGGCTTGACCACGCATTACGTCCTCACCACTGTTCTCTGCTGTCTTTCTCCATATCTTCTGTAGTTGCAGGTTCAGAAGGCTTATGGCAAAATTCAACTCCTTTGGCAAACAGTTTAAAAAAAAAAATCCCCCACAAGCCTCTGGGGCTGTCTTAGCGGTGCATATTACTTACGATTTAGCTTGTGGCTGTGCAACTTGAGACTAATATTTTTTGAAAGCATAAAATTCCTCCTCAAAATAAGAACTGTTCTGTTTTTCTATCTTAATTTCTTAAGCCAGTAAAAAGTATATATGCATTGGAACATTTCACACCTATAAATTTATATCGAAAACAGGAATCATCCTGAATTAGTACTGTGATTTTTTTTAGCATTACATCATGCAGAACAATACATTTTAGCATTGTCTTCTGCAATAAAAGAATTTTAATCAGTTTCTATATTTAAGAACCTTCCTTTTTAGAAAGTTTTATTATAGAGAACAGCATTAGTATTTTTTTCTTTTTGATTTGATTTATACTTTTAATGCTGGATTATGTGTACTTTTCACTTCATGCTTTAAAGTTTGTTGATTGAGAAGTACTGAACAAACAATCATTGATTACCTATTTTTGACTACATAAAATATGGCCTTTGACATAGATGAGGACTTTAAAAGGAGAGGCAATGTATCTAAAGGGTATGAAAGACTGGAGCACAATCCCTTCTGGTGGAACGTGTTGGAGACTTGTCAAGTGTGGGATTAGAAGGGGAAGCCTGGCCAGGCAAAGAAATAAAGTGGGGGGTAACAGGACCCAAAGATGCCTGGGCTCCGTTTCCCTGCCCCCGTGAGAAGGGGGCTCCCGAATCAAAGGGAAATGGAACTGAGTGCAGGAGCCTGCGTGGGGCTTCTGGTCAGAGTTCGAGTCTGCCGAGGTGTCGAAGTACATCTGCATAGACTGTGGAATGGTCGCATTCATCACCACACAGAGTTACAGATGTCATTGTTGTGATGAGAACTTCTAATGTCTATTCTTAGCAACTTTCAAGTGTACATTATAGTATTGTATTGTTAACTGTGTCACCATGCTGCACATTACCACCCCGTGACATACTTATCTTGCAGCTGGAAGTTCGCACAATGCTTTCGACCCCTTCACCCATTTGACCATCCTCACCTCTGGAAACCATCAATCTATTTTTTGTATCTATGAGTTCAATCTTGATTTTTTTAATTTTTACTTTTTTAGATTCCACATATAAGTATATCATATGGTATTTGTCTTTCTCTGACTCATTTCATTTTGGCTAAGGTACATCCATGTTATTGCAAATGGCAAAATTTACTTCTTTGTTATGGCAAAATAATATATTATTATTTATACGGGTCCTTGAATAATCTCGTTTTGTTCAATGTTGCTTCATTATAATATTCATGAGATACCATAGGAACTTAATTACTGTTTGTATCAATTAGCCTATTGTAAAATTGGTTTTGTCATACGTGGTTTCACTTAAAGTTGCAGAACCTATCAGTGATGTTAAGTCAGGAGTTACTGGGGCTGTGTGTGTGTGTGTGTGTGTGTGTATACACTCATATAAATACCTCATTTTTTTACACATTTTTTAAGATTTTATTTATTTATTTTTAGAGAGAGGGGGAAGGGAGAGAGAAAGATAGAGAGAAACATCAATGTGTGGTTGCCTCTCATGTGGTCCCCACTGGGGACCTGGCCTGCAACCCAGGCATGTGCTTTGACTGGGAATCGAACCAGCAACCCTTTGTTTCACAGCCCATGCTCCACCAGCCAGGGCTAAATACTTCATTTTCTTTATTCATCTGTTGATGGACACTTGGATCACTTCCATGTCTTTGCTATTGTAAGTAACACTGCAATGAACATTTATCATGTCCTTTGGATAATTACCCTGAATTGGAATTACTGGATCATATCGTAGTTCTATTTTTAACTCTTTTGAGGAACCACTCTATTATTTCCACAGTAGCTGTGCCAATTTACATTCTGACCAACAATGCACAAGGGTTACCTTTTCTCCATATTTTTGCCAAAACTTATCTCTTGTCTTTTTAATAGTAGCCATCCTAAGAGCATGAGTTAATATCTTATAGTTTTCATTTGCAATTTTCCTGAAGATCAGCAATGTTGAGCACCTTTTCATATACTTGTTGGCCATTTGTATGTCTTCTGAGGAAAAATGTCTAATTTTTTCCACACATCAGTGAGAATCCACGTATGTGGGGGGCCAACTTAATTTATACAGGAGCTTTTTTACTGTGCACATGGTGGCACTTCTAACCCCTCCATTGTTCAGGGGTCACCTGTATTCAGATCCTCTGCCTATTGAGTTTAATTGGATTGTTTGATTTGCTCTTCAGTCGTATGAGCTTTTCCATATATTTTGGCTATAAACCTTTTACCAGGTGTATGATTTGCAAACATTTTTCCTCATTTGGTAGGTTTCCTTTTTGTTCTGTTGGTGGCTTCCTTTGCCATGGGAAGCTGTTGTGTTTGATGCAGTCCCACGTGTTTATTTTCACTTTCGTTGTCTATGCTTTGGGTGTCACATCCAAAAAACCATCACCAAGTCGAGTGTAAAGGGGTTTCGTTGCTATGATTTTGTCCTCTGTGGTTTCAGATCTTATGTTCAAGTCTTTAATCCATTTTGAGTTGATTTTTGTGCATGATGTTAAGATAGGGGTCCAGTTTTCCCAACATGATTTATTGGAGAGACTATTTTTCTCCATTCTTGGCTCCTTTGTCATAAATTAATTGATCATCTACATGTGGATTTACTTATGGGCTCTCTATTCAGTTCCATTGAGCTCTGTGTATGTTTTTATGCTAATACCATACTGTTTTGATTCTGTAGTTTTGAAATATAACTTGAAATCAGGAAGTGTGTGCCTCCAGCTTTATTCTTCTTCCTCAAGATTCATTTAGCTATTCTAGCAAAATATTCTAGAATAGCCAAAGCAATCATATGCCTTTTCGTAGGATTTAGTTGAATATGAAATTCCTTCTTTTGCACTAAGAACTTTATCTGGAATCAGGAAATTTTCAGTAAATACCACCAAGTCACTCAGAGAGGCAATTCCTTGGAAGACCAATGGTGAAAGAAGGAAATTGACTTTCATAGGGAAAAGAAGTCCTTTTAACAGGAAAGCTTAGCCAGCCCAGGAGGAAGAATGAGATCACATGGGAGTTGACACAGGAAGGGGGAGAGGTGCAGGAAATCCTGGCACCTGGTCACAGAAGAACCACTGAACCCAAGCAGCACAAACCAACCTGTATGGGCTGTGCTGAGTGTTCATGCTAGAAATGAGCCAAGTAGATTTTATGTCCAAACCAAGCACAGCCTTCCCCCACTGACCTAGCCTTATTCCTACCCCTTCCTCTCTTTCTCACTTAATGAATGGGACCCCCAATCTCCCTGTCACCGGTCTCCCTGAAACTCCATGTGCCCAGATTCTGCTAGGTCTTCATGGCCTAGCGCAAGAAACATCAAGTCCCATCTCCCTCCTCAAGTCCCCAAAGAACCTTCTTTACCATTATCATGGCTATTTGCATGCCAAACTGCCCTCTCCTCTCCAGCAGGGTCACTAGCACATGCTTGTCTTTGTTTGCACATGTTGCCTGGCACACAGTAGGCCTTCAAAATATTGGTTAGCTTGAATGGAATTGAATGCCCAGGTCCTGTCCTCCTGCCATCTGTAAACTCTCCCTGATTCTCAGAAGAGCAGCCAAGCCCACAGCACAGGACTGAGGGATGAGGAACCGAGGGCCCACCTCTTCTTTTCTGAGGCTCTAAATAGAAACGTCATTACTGCCATGAATTAGCTGCTGTTCTGAGAATAGTGGAAACGCAGAGCTCAGATACCCTGAGTCATTGACGTCACCTAATGGTGCTGCACAGGCCTAGAGAGACACTTAGATTTTCCAATAACAAAGAATTTTTATATCCCTGGCTAACCACAGTGTTTTTCCTCATCGAGGAGGCTGAAGTGAATGGTGATGGGTTTGTGACAGGGAAGGGCCCCCTGGGGGGTGGAGGGGTGGCGGGGGAAGCAATCTGTCTGCAGGTGGTTCTGGTGGTACTGCTTTCTGGGGTCTAGCTCTGACGTCAGAACTTAGCCATGGGTTTGCATTGTAATGAGGAATGAAATTGTAAGCCGGCTGCTGTCTTCTGGTGATGCTTGTCAGCAACAAAAGTCGCTTTTCCTCTGCGAAACTGTAGCTCTTTGCCAAGAGGCTGGAAATGCTCAGTGAGGTTTGTCTGCTATAAAATAGTCTCTACCTTCACCACAGGCCCACTTTCTCCTCAGATATGTATCAAAACCTGTTCTGTGCCGCCACCAGGGACGCAAAGTCTCTGCCCTAGAAGCCATAGGGGTTACAGACAAGTAAACAGGATATATGTCTAGAGCACAGTGTGGGGAGGCACGAGCCTAGTGCCAGAGAAGCACGAAACACAGGCCCACAGAGACCGGCTAGGATATGTTTAGGTGTCAACTACAACCTGCAGGCCAAATATGGCCTGTTTGGTAAATAAAGTTTTGTTGGGACACAACTACGCATCCTTGTTATATATTACTGTGGCTACATAAGTACAGTTACAGCAGAGACCATATGGCCTGCAAAGCCTAAAATACAGGGTCCAGCAGAAGTAAGGCCTGCTTGAGTGTGGTTGGTAGGGTAATAATACAGGTGTAATAATTTATAGTTTTAATTGGAACATTTCACCTAAAATGTCATATGGTGTGCTTGAGTTTGATATTGTTATGTTACAGAGTTACATGCTTGTGATTTTGTAATAAAAGATCCTGTAAAGAAAAGGGGTCATTATTTGTGCAGGGCCCTGCTGTATTGACTGCCTGGACCTTTACAGAAAAACTTAGCTGAACCTCTTTCTAGAATATAATTTTCTTTCTCAGATTTCTCACCTTCTTAGGCCAGGGACAAGTCCACCTGGCCTCCTGGAAGTCCCTCTCTCCACACATACACACACTTCCTTGGGTACCCCTTGCCTTCCCGCCAACCCCTGCACCTGGTTCAGAGCTGTGGAGACCTAGTTTCTCTGAGACCATTGCCTTTTCCTGAGATGCAAATTCAAATCCAAATGCATGACTCAGACTGTGGAATTTCAGGGATCGGGTCCTTGAGTCAGATTTGTGTAGGACCAGGGAGGCTTCCAGAATCCCTGACTTGGTACCAGCTTCCTTGAAACTAGCCCGGTCAAAGCAGGGAGCCTCACCACTGCTTCCCCCACAGTGCCCACCTCCAGCCGAATCACAGTGCATCCCCCTTCTTACCTTCCCCTCTGAGCCCTGGCCAGCAGAGCACTCCCAAAAGCCAGTGTGCCGGTGGTGAGTTAGGAGCCCTGAAAAAGAGTGCAGGAAGCCAGCAGGCAAGAAGGCAGGGGTGTAGTTGGTGATATGGATTGAATCAGCTGGTCCCCTTCTCATGGAGGGACAACACCTGGGCCTTGGGGAAGCCTCGGGGAGGTGCAGATGTCTCCTGTCTGGTAAGAAGAAGTGGTTTTCTTGTGAATTCAGGGAGCATGGCCCACGCAAAAGCAGCTCCAAAAAAGACTCTCTGTTGCATGGGGTTGGAGCGGGGGAAGGTCTGTGGCCCGGCTCAGAGGAAGAGCTCTGCCTTCTCCCCACACGGGGTTGCAAGGCTAAGGCTGATTAAGAGCAGAATGAGACCGGCCTGACCTGGATTTTGTACACGACTTTCTAGAGCTTGAAAATAGAGAACTCTTGCCTTTGGAATGCCATTGACTACCTTGTCACCGTTATTTCATGACAGGACGGTTGTTTTAACTAGGAAAAAAATAGGAAGGACATAATCTCTGAATGAAGAATAGCTGTTTAACTTGAATAAATCTGGCTTGGTGGTGAAATGGGTCTCTCCCATTGCAGACTGATGTGAACATTGTCACAGCTTGAAATTAGTCTGGGGACAGACATTTGGGAGTCACTGACTCCAAAGCACCTTCATATATGTGCCTTATTTGCAAATGGAAGAGGCAGAAATGGGGACTGAATTAGTTTGCAATGATGAAATCTTGCTTTGAGATAAACTTTTGGAGGTTCATTTATATTTTGTTTTATAGTAAGCTATTTAATCTTGAAATTGTTGTAAAGATTAGGAAAAATGGAGCTTTACTATAATGATAAGACTAAGTCTGTCAGAAGTGTGTACAAGTTGCAAAGGATATGGAGGAGCAGGGGGTGAGAGGGGGAGAACAGGTCTTCAGTTTCGTGAATGCTTTGTGTGGGGAAGAAGGGACTGAGCCCTGAAAGCCAAAGCTGTGGAAAGTTTTAAGGGATCAGATTAGACTCAATATGGGGAAGATTTATTAGATTGACCAAAATTGGTAGCCTTAGTAGGTAGTGAGTTCACCACCAAGGGAGGTAATCAAATAGAAGTACACCAAGCACACAGTAGGAAAAGCTGTCTAGGAAAGTTTCTCATTGGCCAGCTGTTATACGAGATTGTAAGTTCTCCAAGTATGGAGCCCTGGAGCAGCAGCAGCCCCAGGAATTTGTTAGAATTGCAAAGTCAGACCTACACAACCACTCTGGGGGTGGGCCCGTGCAACCTGTTTTACTAAGACCTCCATGGGATTCTAATTCCCTCTAAAGTTTAAGAGCTACTGGACAAGATGAATTGCTTCAAGACCCGAGCAGGGTCTCTTCCGGGTTAAATGTGGTCAGAGAGGATTGTTTTCACTTCTGCCCTCCACCCTCCCCGTCCCGAGTACGAGGGCCCTGGTGCAGGCTACTCAGGACCTTGTACTGAGAAGGACCCCCAGTCTGCTCCCGCCACACCCAGCCTGTGCCCTAGACCAGCCCGTCCAGTCTGATGTTTCTAGTCAGAGGGAGACGGGCTGTAAGTGCAAACCACATGCTGGGTTTCAGACACTTCCTATGAAAGAGAAGGCAAATTATCTCCCGAAAACTCTGTCTCATATTGATTACATGTTGAAATGATAACATCTTACACATACTGGGCTTGAAGTATTAAAGTTAATTTCTCTTGTTGGTTTTGGTTTTTACTTTTTAATGTGACTATTAGAAAATTTAAAATTATATATGTGGTTTACTTTTGTGGCTCCCACAATATTTCTGGTCCAGCCATTTCCTCCCCTGATCAATCTTACCAGGAATCTAGCCCCCATGCCCTTTCACACATGAGAGAGGGACCAGCAAGCTGTGCACACTGTGCAGTCTCTGCCAGTGAGTCAGCTGCAGACTGCTGAGCCTCCCAGGAGGCCAGGGGGACGTGCTGAGGGGCAGGGAACACTTTTGTTTGGGGAGAGGTGGGGAAACCGTCCACTAGTTCCCACACTGGAAAGCTAGCTCTCACTGTCTAGAGCACTTGAGTGGACAGCGAGAAGCCTGGGGCACCATGCCTCTGACAGGCTGCTCCCCACTGCCCCAGGGCCCCCTCCAGTCTCCCACCCCCCACCTGGCCTTCTCTCATGTGTCTCCTTGTCCTGAATGCCCCCGGGTCTCTAGTCTCCCCACATTTGCCAAGTTCCATACAAGCCCCTCTAATTCTACCCTTCTCAGCAGGAGGCTTGGCTGGTAGGCCTTTTCATGATTTGGGGACTTTTCTAGCATGTGGCAGAGCAGGGTCCTGATGACTGAGACTGTCTAATATTTCACGGCGTTCTCCATGAAACTGGGAGAAGAGGGTGGCTGGTGCAGGCATGGGGAGAGAAAGGTACATGGAATCACTTGCTGATTTCTGCTCATCGCTAGCCCTGGTGCCAAAACCAGGTTTCCAGTTTGTCCTCAGTACCCAGTACCTGATATCTGGCATGTGCTTTTGAGTGGTATGAACCCTGTGCCACTGCATCGTTCTGTAGGACTCAAACCAGCTTCTTACTCCAAGAAATCTTGCCATACCTGCTGACCATGTCTCTCCCCACCGAGGAGGTGACAGTGACACTGTCTGCATCACCCTTGGACCATTCATCTCACACTGCTTCGGGGCAGTTCGCACCCACTGTGTGTGCCCAGTAAACATCAGGAAATTATTTTGAAAAGTAATTTTTTTCTCCCCAACACAATAGCCTTTGGAACACGTAGGAAATAAAAGATGCAGCTCTACGTAGCCCTGAGTTATTATTACAGGTAGAGTTTTGATCTGTATGTGGCCAATATATATGTGTGTGTCAGGTGCTACGACAGAGCATTTTGCTGTATTCTCCCAAGACATCCAAGCGTGACTTCTTAGAAGGGGGATGGAGAAAAAGGAGGCTGCCGCTGCAAGCACGACCTCATTTTCCTGAGAGTGGCTGTTCACGTTGAGAAGCGTATTTTACGTGATCAGTGTTACTGTGACACTAGGTTTGCACGTACGTACTCCACTCACTGTGGGCGCCCCAAATACTTGCTGACGTATTTGGTAAAGCCACTAAATAAACAAAATTTTTCCACTTAGCTGTAGTAGACATTTATGTGAAGCTATTTAAAGAAAGGCCTCTAATATTGTTATAACTGCGTTTTTCCCCAAGAAATCACGCTACAACAGCCAGACCCTGAGCAGACACAAATGGAGTGAGTACCTGCTGTGTGTTTGAAGGTGCAAATAGGAGCTCACAGCGGGCACAGTGGATGGACAGGGACACTGAGAATTCATGATATAGGATGATGTGTGTGGAAGGTCTTGACTCCAAGGAGAGAGACACAGTTTCCTGCCTGGTGTTGGTGGTGGCTGCCTTCGTGGTAGCCAGGCAGTCTCCACGAGCTTCGTGAAGCCCCAGGGGCCTGCAGGCTGAAGCTGAGCTGGAGTCACCTGGCTAATGAAGGGAGGGTAAACTGAGAACATTCTGGGCATGTGCACCTACCCTGAGCCTGGCGGGGGAGGACTCTGCCTCATTTCAGGAAGACACAGGCACCCTCACCCTGTCAGAGAAGCTTGGCCCTTGTGGCCAGCAGGACAGTGTGCCTGGGTTGTCAGTCCTGCACGGGATGGGGTTCCTTTGCCCCGTTCAGTCTCTCAGTCTGTCCTTTCTGCCCTGTCAACAGGTGTTTATAAGGCACTTCTCCGTGGGGGGGGGGGGGACAGGTAGAAGGAGAACGGGAGAAACAGAGGAGAAGGGACTGTACGTTGGAGCTGAAGTTTAAGTTCCCCTCTCTGCAAAACCATTCATGCCTACTCCACGTAACAGTTTAATGGACAATCCCCGCCCCCTCCAAACAATTTTAATTTATATTTATGTGCATGTTAGCTATTTGCATCTTGAAACTCATCCTATACCAAACCCATAGCAAGTCCTGAACAGAGGTATTTATTGTAGGAAAATATAATCAGAAAAGTTAGAGTTTATGCAGATAAAAACCAAACAATTTAAATCCGTATTTGTGATTTAATCTAGATCACAATGTATCTGTATTGGCACGGATTTTATTTTTAGTTAAATTGACATATAACATTGTATTCATGGTAGGTGTACAATGTAATGATTTGTTATATGTATACACCACAAAATGTTCTCCATAGTAAGTTTAGTTAACATCTATCACCAGGGTTACAGAGTTTTTCCCTGTAATGAGAACATTTAAGATCAACTCTCTTAGCAACTTTCAAATGTGCAGTGCAGTACTGTTAACTGTAGTCATGCTGTGCATTACTTTCCAGAACTTATTACTGAAAGTTTGTATCTTTTGACCCCCTTCACCCATTTCACCCACCCCATAGTCCCCCACCTCTGGCAATTACCAGTCTGTCCTTTGTACCTACGAGCTTGGTTATTTTGGTTTTGGTTTAAAATTCTACAAATAAATAAAATAATATAGAATTTTTCTTTTTTTGACTTAGTTGGTTTTTTAAATTTTTATTTATTGTATTGTTTTCCATTACCACTTTGTCCCCTTATGCCCCTTCCTCCCAGCAATCACCACACTGTTGTCTGTGTCCATGAGTCCTTCCTCCTTTTTCCTCAATCCCTCCACACCCTAACCTTGCCCCAGCCCCCCGCCACTAGCTGTCAGCCTGTTCTCTATCTATGGGTCCGTCTCTAGTTTTCTTGTTAGTTCAGTTTGTTCACAAGATTCCACATCTGAGTGAAATCATATGGTATTACTCTTTCTCTGACTGGCGTATTTCACTTAGCATAATGTTCTCCAGGTCCATCCATACTGTTGCAAAAGGTAAAAGTTTTCTTCTTTTTTACAGCCAAGTAGTATTCCATTGTGTTTATGTACCATAGTTGTTTTATTCACTCATCTATTGATGGACACTCAGGCTGCCTCCATATCTTGACAATTGTAAATAATGTTGCAATGAACATAGGGGCGCTTATGTTCTTTCATATTAGTGTTTTGGGTCCCTTCAGATATAATCCCAGAAGTGGGATCACTGAGTCAAAAGGCAGATCCATTCCTAATTTTTTGAGATATCTCCATACTGCTTTCCACAGTGGCTGCACCAGTCTGCATTCCCACCAACTGTGCAGAAGGGTTCCCCTTTCTCCACATCCTTGCCTGCACTTGTTTGTTGATTTATTGATGACAGCCATTTTGTTGATTTATTGATGAATGCCATTCTGACAGGTGTAAGATGATATCTCATTGTGGTTTTAATTTGCACTAGTGACATTGAACATCTTTTCATATGTCTGTTGGCCATCTGTATGTTAGAGAAGTATCTATTCAGGTCCTTTGCCCATTTTTTAATTGGATTGTTTTGGTGTTGAGTTCTGTATAAATTTTGGGTATTAATCCCTTATCAGATGTATTGATGAATATGTTCTCCCGTTCTATGTTTTTTTTTAAATTGTTGATGTTTTCTTTTGCTATGCAAAAATTTTTTAGTTTGATGTACTTCCATTTTTTAAATATTTTCTTTTGTTCCCCTGGCCTGAGGAGATATCTCAGATAAAATATTGCTACAAGCAATGTCTGAGATTTTGCTGCCTATGTTTTCTTCTGTGACTTTTGTGGTTTTGGGTCTAACATTTAAGTCTTTGATCCATTTGGAATTTATTCTTGCATGTAGTGTAATAAGATGGTCTAGTTTCATTTTTCTGCACATACCTGTCCAGTTTTCCCAACACCATTTACTGAATAAACTATCTTTAGCCCATTGTGTGTGCTTTCTTCCTCTGTTGAATATTAATTGAATATAAAGGTGTGGGTTTATTTCTGGGCTCTCTATTCTGTTCCAGTGATATATGTGTCTGTTTTTATATCAGTACCATGCTGTTTTGATTACTATAGCCTTGTAGTATAGTTTGATATTACATAGTGTGATTCCTCCAACTTTGTTCTTTCTCAGGATTGCTATTGCTATGTAGTGCCTTTTGTGGTTCCATATAAATTTTTGAAATATTTGTTCTAGGTCTATGAAATATGTCATTGGAATCTTGATAGGAATTGCATTGAATCTATAGATTACTTTGAGTAGTATGGACATTTTAATAATGTTAATTCTTCCTATCTATGAACACAGTATGCACTTCCAATTAATTTTATCTTCTTCAGTTTTTTTCTTCAGTGTCTTATAATTTTCCAAGTATGGGTCTTTTATATCCTTGGTTAGGTCTATTCCTAGGTATTTTAATCTTTTTGAAGAAATTGTGAATGGGATGATTTTCTTAATTTCCCTTTCTGTTAGTTCATTATTGGCATATAAAAATGCAATTGATTTCTGAATATTAATTTTGTATCTTGCTACTTTCCTGAATTCATGTATCAGTTCTAGTGGTTTCTTGGTGGAATCTTTGCGGTTCTCTATGTACAGAATCATGTCATCTGCAAATAAAGACAGTTTTACTTCTTCCTTTTCAGTTTGGATGCCTTTTATATCTTCTTCTTGTCTGATTGCTGTGGCTAAGGCTTCCAGTATTATATTGGATAAAAGAGGTGAAAGTGGACATCCCTGTCTTGTTCACAATCTTAAGGGAAATGCTTGTAGTTTTTGCCCATTGAGTATGATTCTAGCAGTGAGTTTGTCATACATGGACTCTACTATGTTTAGGTATGATACCTCTAATTCCATTTTTCTGAGAGTTTTTATTATAAATGGGTGCTGGATTTTATCAACTGCTGTTACTGCATCTATTGATATGTGGTTTTTATCCTTCATTTTGTTTATGTGGTGATTCACATTTACTGATTTGTGAATGTTGTACCAGCCTTGCATTCTCAGAATAAATCCCATTTGATCATGACATATTATCTTTTTTGATGCATTGCTATATTTGGTTTGCTAATATTTTGTTGAGGATTTTAGCATTCATGTTTATCAGGGATATTGGTCTATAATTTTCCTTTTTTGTGGTGTCTTTATCTCATTTTGGAATTAGGATGATGGCTTCATAAAATGAGCTTGGAAGACTTCCCTCCTCTTGAATATTTTGAAGTACAGTAGTTAGAGGAGGAGAGTTGTTAGTTCCTCTCAGAATGTTTGGTAAAATTCACCTGTCAGGACATCCATTCCAGGCCTTTTGTTTGTTGGGTGTTTTTCAATCACTACTTCAATTTCCCTAGATGTAATTTCTCTATTCACATTCTCTAGTTCTTCCTGATTTAGTTTTGGAAGATTGTATGTTTCTAGGAATTTATCCATTTCATCCAGGTTGTCCAGTTTGTTGGCATGTAGTTGTTCATAATATTTTTTTACAATCCTTTGTATTTCTTTGGTGTCAGTTGTAATCCCTCCTCTTTCATTTGTGATTGCACTCACTTGGGTCCTCTCTTTTTTCTAGAAGAATCTGGTTAAAGGTTTGTCGATCTTGTTCATCTTCTCAAAGAACCAGTTCTTGGATTCATTGATCTTTTGCATCATTTTTTAGACTCTATTTCATTTATTTCTGCTCCGATCTTAATTATTTCCTTCCTTCTACTCTGGACTTTGTTTGTTGTTCTTTTTCAAGTCTTTTAAGTGTAAAGTTAGGCTGTTTATTTGAGCTTTTTATTGTCTTTTGAGGTAGGCCTATAATGCTATAAATTTCCCACTTTGGTTTGCTTTCCCAGTGTCCCATAGATTTTAGACCGTTGCATCCTCATTTTCATTTGTTTCAAGGTATCTTTTGATTTCTTCCTTGATCTCATTGTTGATCCATTCATCACTTAATAACATGTTATTTAACTTTCACATCATTGTCTATTTTTCAGTGTTCTTCTTGTGATTGATTTCTAGCTTCATAGCATGGGGGGCTGAAAAGATGCTTTGTATGATTTCAATCTCTTAAATTTATTGAGACTTGTTTTGAGTCCAAACATGTGGTCTATCCTAGAAAACTTTCCTTGTGCACTTGAAAAGTATGTATTTTCTCCTGCTTTCTGGTGAAATGCTCTCAAGATATCAATTAAGTCCTTTTGATCTAGTATGTCATTTAAGGGCACTGTCTCCTTGTTGATTTTCTGTCTGAAAGATCTATCCTTTGAAGTCAATGAGGTGTTAAAATCCCCAACTATGACTGTGTTTCTGTCAGTCTCTCCCTTTATGTCCATCAATATTTGCTTCACATATTTAGGTGCTCCTCTGTTGGGTGCATAAACGTTTACTAGAGTTAAATCCTCTGGTTGGATTGTTCCATTATGTAGCATCCTTCTTTGTCTCTTACTATAGCCTTGGTTTTAAAATCTATTTTGTCAGATATAAGTACTGCTACCCCATGTTTTTTCCCCCTTCCATTTGCATGAAACATCTTTTTCCATCCCTTTACTTTCGGTCACTCTGTACCTTTCTACCTGAGGTGGGTCTCTTGGAGGCAGCATATATATGGGACTTGTTTTCTTATCCATTCAGCTACCCTGTGTCTTTTTGTTGGAACATTTAAGCCAGTTACATTTAAGATGATTATTGACAGATATGTATGTAGTGCCATTTTATTGTTAGACTATTTTCCTTCATTTTTTTTCTTTCTCTTCTCTTCTTGAAGCAAGCCCTTTAACATTTGTTGCCACACTGGTTTGGTGTTAACAAACTCCTTTAGCTTTTTCTTGTCTGTGAAGCTCCTTATTTCTCCTTTGATTTTTAAATGATAGTCTTGCTGGGTAAAGTAGCCTTGGTTGTAGGTTGTTGTTTTTCATCACCTTGAATATTTCACACCACTCCCTTCTGGCTTGAATGTTTCTGTTGAGAAATCAGATAACGGTCTAGTTGGAGCTCCCTTGTAGGTAACTACCTGCTTTTCTCTTATGGCTTTTTTTCTCCTTGTCTTTTAGCCTTGCATTTTAATTATGATGTATCTTGGTGTAAGCCTCTTTAGGGTAACTTATTTGGGACTCTCTCAGCTTCTGGGACTTGAGTGTCTTTGTTCTTCACCAGGTTAGGGAAGTTTTCAGTCATTATTTCTTTGAATAGTTTCTTGATCCCTTGCCTGCTTCTTTGTATTTGTTTCTGTGTATTAGGTAGATCTGCAAAGACTCTGGTGTAGACCTTTGCCAGACACTGCTTGTGACTGATCCTGGGCAACCTATTTGGAGCTGTCAGTGATTCACAGCTTGTGGCTCTCTCTGCCAGACCTGGGTGTGTGCAGAAAGGACCAGGCTTTGTACCGAAGCTGGCTTTTACCAGTACCAAGCCCAGGAGCCAGGTCAACTAAGGTCTCAGAGCTCCCAGAGATCTACTTCTGCCTGCAGGCTTTCTGTTAGGCTTACTCAATGAAAGTCTTCCAGCCGTACTCCTCAACAGCAGGGCTAAAGATGCACAGTTGGGTGAGAGGGATTCTTGTGGGTGGGGCTATTGCTTCCCCTCAGGCAGGTCTGCTTGTAGGGAGGTGCTCTGCCTGAGAACGATGGCCTCGGCAATATGGGGAGTAACTCAGCACTAGGATCCTGGCAGCTGTTCCTCCAATTCTCTTCCTAGAGCCACCAGCCCCAGACTCTGCTCATGTGTCTCTGGTGACTCTGCCCTCCCTGTGCCAGAGCCCAGGATAAGTGGTTTCAAATGAAATTTTGTGCATTGGCCCTTTAAGAGTCTTTCAGCATCTCTAGCCATCTCTCCCTTGTGGATAGAATCCCAGCTACTTTTCACAGATGTATGTTATTTAGGTTCCTTTCTGGCTCTGGTATGGTATGTTGGGGAGCCCAGCTTGGGTTTTTACCCTATGCTTCTCAGGGGGAACCCCTCGGCAGTCACTGAAATGTCCCTCTGGCACTTCAGCTGCCACCCATGGAAGCCCAGCCAGCCCTCTCACGCCTCCTCTACACTCTCTATCAGGCTGTGTTGATGTGGCTTCTTCTGTTTCCGTGGTCATACGGCTTCTCTCCAGCTAGTGTTCAGTTGATAATTCAGGATGATTTTCTATAATTTTGTTGTAATTCCAGTTTGGTCCTGGGAAGAGGTTAGTGCAGCTTCCACTTACTTCTCTACCATCTTGGGTCTGCTCTTTGACTTACCTGATTTAGCATAATGCCCATGAGGTCCATTCATGTTTTCACAAATTGCAAGATTTCCTTCTTATTATGGCTGAATAACATTTCATTGTGTATATGTACCACATTTTATTTATCCATTTATCAATTGAAGGACACATTGTTTCCATGTCTTGGCTCTTATATATAATGCTGCAGTAAACATGGGCGTACATATATCTTTTTGAGTTACTGTTTTCATTTTCTTCAGATAAATACCCAGAAGTGGAATTGCTGGATTATGTGGTAATTATATTTTTAATTTCTTGAGGAACCTCCATACTGTTTTCCATAGTGGTTACATAAACTTACATTTCCACCAACAGTGCATGAGGGTTCCCTTTTCTCCACATCCTCACCAACACTTGTTATTTCTTGTCTTTTTTTATAATAGCCATTTTAGCAGGTGTTTAACAGTGTCAGCTCATTGTGGATTTGATTTGCACTTCCCTGTTGATCAGTGATGTTTAGCACCTGTTCATGTAACTGTTGGCCATCTGTGTGTCTTACTTGGAAAAAAATCTATTCAGATCCTCTGTCCACTTTTAATCAGATTTTTTTTTTTTTTTTGCTGAGTTACATGAGTTCTTCATGTATTTTGGATATCAATTACTTATCAAATAAATGATTTGCAAATATTTTCTCCAATTCCATAGATTGCTTTTTCATTTATTAGTGGTTTCCCTTGCTGTACAGAACCTTTTCTGTGTAGTACCACTTGTTTATTTTGCCTTTGTTACCTGTGCTTTTGTGTCGCATCCAAAAAATCATCATCAAGAAAATGTCAAGGAGGTTACTCCTAGGTTTTCTCCTAGGAATTTCTTGGTTTGAGGTTTTATGCGCAACTCTTTAATCCATTTTGAGTTGATTTTTGTGTCTGGTGTAGGAAAGTAGTCCAGTTTCATGCATTGCCTTTGGCTTTCCAGTTTTTCCAATGTCATTTGTTGAAGAAACTGTCCTTTTCCCACTGTATATACTTGATACCTTTGTCACACATTAATTACCAATATCTGTGGGGTTTACTTCTGGGGTCTCTAATCCATACCTTTGATACATGTGTCTGTTTCATGCCAAAACCATACTGTTTAAAATAATATAGTTTTGTAATATAGCTTGAAATTGGGAAATGTGATGCCTCCAGCTTTGTTCTTCTTTCTCAAAATTGCTTTGACCAATATTTGTGGAGATCTTTTGTGGCTTCACACAAATTTTAGGATTTGTTCTATTTTGTGAGAAATACCTAGGAATTTTCGTAGGGATTACATTGAATCTATAGATTTCTTTGGATAGTTTGGATATTTTAATAATATTAATTCTTTCAATCCATGAGCATGGAATATATTTCCATTTATTTTTGTCTTCCTAAATTTCTTTCATCAATGTCTTATAGTTTTCAGTGCATAGGTTTTTCACTTCCTTGATTAATTCCTTATTCCTAATTCCTTATTCCTAGGTATTCTGTTCTTTTTGATGTGATGGTAAATGGGATTGTTTTCTTAATTTCTCTTTCTGATAGTTTGTCACTGTCAGAGAAAGATGCAACTGATTTTTGTGTATTGATACGTATCCTATAACTTTGCTGAATTTACGTAGTAGTTCTAACAAGCTTTTGCTGGAGTCTTTAGGGTTTTCTACATGTAAACCACTTCATTTGCAAATGGAGTCAGTTTTACTTCTTTCTTTGCAATTTAAATGCCAATTATTTCTTTTTCTTGTCTGATTGCTGGAACTAGGACTTCCAGTACTATGATGAATCAAAACAGTGAGAGTAAACAAACTTGTCTTATTCCTGATCATAGGTGAAAAAGTTTCAGTTTTGTTACCACAGAGTATAAGGTTTGCTGTGGACTTGTCGTATGTGGCCTTTATTATGCTGAGGTATATTTCTTCTATACCCAGTGTGTTGTTTTTTTATGGTGAAAACATTTGTATTTAGAATTAGCCGGCTGGACTAGGTTTAGGTTATCTCCATTTTGTTGGCAACATCCAGAGCATTATCGTCTGGGGCCGGTCAAACATACGCCTTTTTCTCTCCATCAGGCCTGATTGAGGGTGTTGACCTTGGCCACATCAGTGTCACAGAGCTTCTTCACAGCCTGTTTGATCAGGTGCTGGTTGGCCTTGACAGCCACAGGGCACACCAGTGTTTGTTGTCTTCTTTCTTCTTCATGGTTGACTTGGTGGCTAGGGGAACTTGATGATGGCATAGCGGTCAAGCTTGTTTCTCCTGGAGGTGCTCGTCTGAGATTATTTGGACTGCCTTCAGAGCTGCAGTGTCTTGGGCTGCCAGAAGGTGGGTAACGTGCAGAACTTCTTTTTTGTGTGTGGCTGTGGATGACTTTCAACACTGCTTTTTTAACCTTCAAAGCCTTTGCTTTGGTTTTGGCCACAGAAATGTCTTCTTTTCTTTTGGTGCAGTCTTCATGAAAAGTTATTGAGAGTTTTTGTCGTGAGTGGATGTTAAATTTTGTCGTATGCTTTTTCTGCATCTACTGAGATCTTATTTTTTGTACATCATTTTGTTAATGTGGTATATCACATTAATTGATTTGTGGATATTGAATCATCCTTGCATCCCAAGGATAAATCCCATTTGATCATGTATGATCTTTTTAACGTGCTGTTGAATTTGGTTTGAAAATACAGTAGAATCTAGGTTCTTAGTTAATTCATTCCAGAAAATAATTCAAGAAACATTTTGTTCAAAAAACAAATCTCCTTTGTTGGTCTCCTGAGAGACACATGACTGATCATACAGGTATCAGCATGAAAGGGTTGTTGAGTAGAGAATCGTGGCCTGAAGTTTTGTTAGACAACCAAGACATTTTTTTCCCATTAACAACTTGGTTGAAAACAAATCTGTTTGAGAACCAAGTTGTTCAAGAACTGAGGATTAACTATTTTGTTGAGGATTTTTGTATCTATGTTCATCAAGGATGTTGGCCTATATTTTTCTCTTCTGATAGTATCCTCGTCTGCCTTTGGTATCAACATAAAGCTGGCCTTGTAAGTGAGTTTGAAAATGTTCCCTTCTCTTTAGTTTTTAAAAGAGTTTGAGGACTGGCATTAACTCTTTAAATGTTTGCTAGAATTCACCAGTGAAGCCGTCTGGTCCTGCGTTTCCTTTTGGGGAGGTTTTTGATTACTGATTCAATATCCTTACTATTAATAGGTCTGTTCGGGTGTTCTGTTTCTCCATAACTTAGTCTTGGCAGGTTATATGTTTCTAGGAATTTATCCATTTCATCTGGGTTGTCCAATGTTTTGGTGTATAATTGTTCATTTTAGTCTCAGATGATTCTTTGTATTTTTGTGTGGTCGGTTGTGATGTCTCCTCTTTCTTTTCTAATGTTACTTATTACTCTTCTTGGTGAGTTTGGTGAAAGATTAGTCTGTTTAGTTTATCATTTCAAAAAAACAGCTCTTAGTTTCATTGTTCTTTTCTAATGTCTTTGTAGTCTCTATTTCATTTATTTCTGCTTTGATCTTTATTTTCTTCCTTCAACTAACTCTGGCTTTAGTTTGTTGTTCTTTTACTAGTTCTGTGAGGTGTATGGTTAGGTTGTTTATTTGAGATCTTTGTTCATGTAAATGTTTATCATTATGAACTTTCCTCTTCAAAGTATTTTTGCTGCACGCTGTGTTTGATATGTTGTATTTCTATTTTCCTTTGTCTCAAAATATTTTTAAATTTCTCCTTTTTTCCTTGACCCATTGTTTATTCAGGAAAACATTGCTTAATCTCCACATATTTGTGAATTTTCCAGTTTTATTCTTGTAATTGAATTGATTTCTACTTTCATACCATTGTGGTTAGAAAAGATGCTTCTTATGATTTCAATCTTTTTAAAGAATGAATGTTCCACATGCACATGAAAATAATGTGTATCCTGCGGCCTTTGAATTATGTCTGTTAAGTCCATTTGGTCTAATGTGTCATTTAAGTCAATATTTCCTTACTGATTCTCTGTCTTAATGATCCAGTCGTTGATGAAAGGGGGATACTGAAGTCCCCTACAATTATTGTATTGCTGTCTCTCTTTCTCTTTAGGACAATTCTGAAGGACAGCTTTGCCAGGTAGAGGACTATAGTTTAACAATATTTTTTCTTTTAGCTCTTTGAATATGTCATGCCACTATCTTTTGTCTTATAAACTTTTTGCTGAAAAATCTACTCATAGTCATGAGATTTCTTTGTATGTAACAAGTTGTTTTTCTCATTCTATTTTTTTTAATTATATTTTATTGATTATGCTATTACAGTTGTCCCATTTTCCCCCCTTCATTACCCTCCACCCTGCACACCCCTCCCACCCACATTCCCCCCTTTAGTTCATGCCCATGTGTCATAAGTTCTTTAGCTTCTACATTTCCCACACTACTCTTGCCCTCCCCCTGTCTATTTTCTACCTACCATCTAT